>VZRQ01000010.1:35938-159291 GCA_013397975.1 Machaerirhynchus nigripectus | reverse complement strand
ACCCCCCCCCCCCCCCACATCTGGCGCTGCAATGAGTGGCTGGTTCTTAATGCTGCATTGGTGTTAAGGAGTTCTAATCACCTGACATTTGGTGAATTTTGGTGACACTCTGAGATACTTTGAATACTCTGATACAGAAATTTCTAATTACCATAGCTACCACAAGGAAGAGGTTTGCCACATGTTTTCCCGCATGATGGGATAGGATCTGTGCAAATTTTACGTTCAACACATCCTAGTTCCAGTAACTTGCTGAGAGGAGTCTGACCACAGGGACAACGATACACAACTTGTGGAAGTCGTGGACAGAGCTGGCAAGGCTGAGGATGGCATACTTGCTTACAGTTGTGCCTCCCACAATTTAATTTTCTGGAGAAAAAAAAATCAAAGAAACAAAAGAGAAAACAAGAAAAAAATTAAAAGGTGAATTATCTAAGAGTACCACAATAAATCATTGTGAATAGAATGACCTTTTTCTTTTTAAAAGCCTCAGTTATAGTGATCTTACTTGCCACATATATTCTGACACGAGAAACTTCCAAAACCGTCAGAGAATTCTTCCTTTGATCCACACAATACTTCTTTAAAGTTGCTTCCACAGTAACACACTGAAAGAAAGCAATATCCCTCAGAAAACAACACAACAGAGTATCAGAGACAAAACACCTCCAGTGAATATAAAAAGTTAAAAAGTGAAAAACTATTACAGTCAATTTTTAGAAGGATAAAGAGGTTCTTCCTCTTTAGATTTATTTCATCAATAAGTTGGAATTCCAGCATTATTTGTTTTGATAAAGCGGTACTATGTGCGCAAAAAGTTTATTTATTAAAGCAGTATACATAACAAGTTAATTATTACCTTAAAAGTTGAGAAAATAACCTGCAATTTTCTGTATAAACTATTCTATAAAGTTATTTATATACTGGCATACATACTCAGTCAATTTAATTTCCATTCAAGACCAAGTTTAGAAAATTTAAACAGAAATCACGAGAAGCTTGCTGAAATGTGCTTTCCTATACCTTTTTCTATTTTTCTTCCATGTACTGTCTAATTAGTTCTTATAATTATGGTAAAGGTTTCAGTAGGATCAGAGGACAATTCAGGTAAGAAAGGATTAGTTAGTCCAAGCCCTTACCTAAAGCACAGTCAGCAATGAGATCAGACCACATTACTCAGTGTTTTATTCAGCTGGGTCTTGAAAACCTCCAAGAGGTTTTCCTTACAGCTATTTACAAGGAATTTAAGCTCGTTGTCTCTCATTCTTCACACATGCATAGCCTGTATCTATCTTCTTAAATTACTTATTAGCTACTGAAAGGCCACTACTCAGCCTTTTCAAGCTAACAAAGTCCAGTATGACCAGCCTGTCCTAACAAGGCACATGCTCCATCATCATGGCAGGATTCCAACAATAAATTTTGGTTGTGTTAAGTAAAAACTGGCACTTACCTCTTGGTACTGATTTTTTTCACCCTCTTGTTTTAATTGCATATGGTGGATATCCGTAAAGCTTTTCAGTACTTACCTTGTTGTACTGTTAACTGGCAAGGTGAACATTTTCCTGCATGGCACACTTGAGTACAGCTGTGCTTTCCACAGTTTAAAGTATTTCCACATACATTAGAACAATGAATTTTTGTTGATTGGCCACAGCGAACTGAATGACTGTAGAGAAATGACACCATAGACTGTCAGCTACCTTGAAATCTATATAATATTTAATAAAAAGGGAAATACGTTTTCAGTAAAATACCAAAATCTTAAAAAGGCAGCGTAATTTACTAATGAAAGTTCTTAGGAAATAACACCCCTAGTTTTTCCCTTGCTTCCCCTCTTCCACCTCACTAAAGTAAAACACCTGTCACAGTAGTTAGTCTACAGAATTTTTCCTCAAGAAAATGGGGCGAAACAACCCAAGGTGACACTAAAACTTGAACCTGATGTATAAACTCATGTATGCATTGTCAGAAAAGCAGATATTTCTAATACAGACATCTTTCTGAAGACTTAAACAATCCTAAATCCATCGAGCACAATGAAGATAGGGATATGGGCCTAAACAGTGGGTCAGTAGTCTATCAAAATAACGGAGTTTTTAATTAAATTTTCAAAAAATGGTACAAAATAAATTCTACTATTTTTTCAACTCTGGATGGCTCAAACAGTGGCTATAAAATGTGTATTTGAAATAGTAACTTTAAAACATCTTAACATCAGTGATGCCATGCCATACACCCTGGATGCTTATACATATGAAATAAAGCTATTTTGAAGCAAGTTTTAAGTATCAAACGTACTATTACAAAAATCAGCAATCTGGTGAAGTAGCTATCTTCTGGAAAAAATAATAAAACAAAGTTGTTGCATCTATTAAACTTTAAAATGAAAGAAGGAGTCAGAAAAACAACAACAAAACAAACTAAACCCAAACAAAAAAACAACCCCCCAAAACAATAAAAGGAGGTGATATTACTACGGAAGATATAACTTAGTAATATACAACCAATCCTTTCTTCTGCTGAAGACAAAGTGCTTTTACCTACAAATACTGCCACAGGAATTGCAGTAACTTCTGAAAAATTAGGATTGTGTAGTATTAGATTCAAACTCTGAGAAATAACTGTAAAAGTCTGAAAAATCTTTCTTCCAGAGAAAGAATGCTAACACTGAAATTGGTTTATGTTTGTTTTTGTTCTGTAAACAAGCTTGGCAAACAATTTATTACACAGAATCAGTTCTAGGTAACTAGAAAAAGGGATTCTAAAGATTCAGGCCAACTGATTCTGAGAGATCCCACATAGTATAGGCAGTACCATATTGCTATTGGCTATGACACTATATGCACCAAACATGCAAGGAAAAGATAGCTTTCAAGTCTGGCATACACTACAGACTTCTCTGTATGGTTTCTGAGAAAAACATAGTATTTTTGAAATTATTGCTAGAATTAAGTAATTCACAACCTCGTTCCATTCAGATAGAAAAGCTGTGAACCTTTTTCTACTAATTTCTCTGAGACTTCTAGCAAATAAAATGAATAAATACTAGTACAGGATTTAAAAATCAAATCAACTCACAGACTGCTCAGACAATTCAGCTACATGTATCATAAATTTAGAAGTCTTTGTTTGTTATTTTGACTTTCCTGAAAAATTAAAAGTAACTGCATTTTTTCCAAATATAAAATATTCCAAATTATTTTAACCACAAATGAAAGTTAATGCTCAGATTAAACTTTGTTTGGCACATTTTTAATAAACTGTTACAAAGAAATAAATTAATATATAAAATTTTAAATTGTTCTTTTGTTTGTTTATAATAACTAAAATTTGTTTGCATAGTAGAAACATTCTTACCTTGTTTGTCCACATTCACATGTTTTTGTCACAAAGGCTGGGCACGAAGGGCAAGGTCCTGGGTGGCACAGACTTAGAAGTAAATCAAAAAAGCAAAGTTAACTTTAGCTTTATTACACTCCCAGAGACACAATCCACCACGACCCAACCCTCAGTGCATTATTAGAACATTATACAGGACTCCTACACTCACTCCTGCAGGATATGAAAGCAGTCTTAACACAAGAAAAAGTTATTTTATTATTACAGTTGCATCAGTCTCAAAGATCACTAATGCTGAAGGAAAAACTGCTACTGTATTCCTGCTACTGTCAAATCAACAGTACTATTAACAAATCAACTGTGCTACTGACACATTTTATATTTTGCATTTCACCAGCAAGCATGCATCAACTCAAATGTGTTCATCATTGATAATACCCAAAAAAATCATCCTATGTCCAAACCATTAACATATTTATTTCTTTGGTGATCTTAAACACATTAGAGATAAAATCTTCTGTTAATTTCTTCTTTTGAGCTGGTGGCTTTATCGTTGAACTCAGCACTTCTAGTGCCACCAGTAAGAGGCGTTTGCTCCTCTTCCTGTAAGGTAACACATGGGAGACACAGCAAGTCTGCCTCAGTTTTTTTCTTACCATCAAGAGCAATTTACTTTGAGTGCCATCAATTCCAGTCCTTTACATGATTACCAGATCTCACCTCCTACTTCAAGAAACACTAGATGTTCCCTATCTGCATGTAAGACCTTAGTTGGGTACAGACAAGCCCAGGTTTGTGAAATTATACTTAACTATCTTGTCTGCACTCTTCCATTGCCAGCTCCCAGTTCCCTTCATTTGCAAGAACAGCAGCTCTCATTTGGAGCAATTATTATTGCCCAGGACAGACCAGCACAGACATCCCAGCCAAAAGAAAAAGAAAAAACCCAGAAACATCAGAAAACCCCATGAACACAGACTACCCAGTTATATTGTAACTACTAAATTCCTCAAGGACAGTAACTACAAGTACTGGTTAGTACACCAGTTACTACAGTCATACGCTATATAGTTGAGTCATGCCTCCAGCTTGTCAACAGTGGTCTGGCTTTCTTTCCTCCTCTACCGCTCCTCCCAGTTGCCAATAAGGCCTAACCTATCACTCAACCTATGCCAGCTCTAACAGTAAAGCCCAGCAATTACACAATAAACCAATTCAAAACAATGAAAAACCCCTCATCACATAAAGCAAATCCAAAAAACAAACAACCAAAACCACTACAACCCTACGTCTTTTGATAGGTCAGTTTTATGATACAATGAAGAGTTGAAAAAGCACCAGAGCAGGCACAAGGAAAGGGAGAAAAAAAACCAAAACCGGATGCATACACAGGAAAGCAGGAAGAAAGCAAAACCACTGAATGAATTAAAAGTGTATTGTGGAACTTCAGACAATGAGAATTAACATGCTTTCTGCAACATACAAGAAAACCTATCTTACAAGAAAACCTCTTGTAAAAGGACTGCACTATATATTTCACTGTCTTGACATGAATTCTCACAGATCCATGTAGGATTCTAAAGGCTGGATGCCGACTTATGAACTTAGCATTCAGATTAAAGTAGATACAAATTCAAAATACTATGATCTAGGTCATAACTTGGAAAAGTGAGAAGGCCCATCATCTTCGTAAGTCTTGTCATGTTAAGTTTTTTACCTGGTAAATTATTTCTCTCAACACTCTCATAATTCAAGCAATGTTAAGATTTCTTCCATAACCCCATTTCTTGGTACACTTTCTGATGATACTGTATCACACAACAGCAATTTATATTGATCACAAATATTTTAAAGTTGTAAATATCGGTAATAGTAGACTGCAGTCTTATAGCAAGATGCCTTTTGTTAGAACAGAATTGCAGAAATTATTTTCAGAAAAATTACAGAATTCACTGAAAAATTCTAGTAATGCAAAAACTAATGCTTTGAAATCAAACTTCTGACTTTAGAAATAAGTATTCTTTATGCATGCCTACAGATACACATTCTAAATCTCTGGTACAATTCCGTTTAGGCAGAAGCTGCAGTATGGCTACAGTTCTAGGATATACTTGATCCATACATCAGCAGTTAAGATTGAAATTCAAATTGCATTCAGCACAGAGACATGCACAGAAAGTGTAGAAAATGCTCTTTAGATGATAAAGATGGGTGATACCTCTAGAGTTTTAGTCCTGGTTTAGGGGATTAAGCAAAAAGCTAAGTTAAATGCCTTGACAGTGTTGTAAACTAAACTCAAAAAGACAGGCTGAAGACTTCAGTATTAACTTCTGTTTGGTGAATGCAGAGTTTTATTTTTACTGAAACTTCATTATCTATCATTAGCATGGAGAATTATTTTGCAATTTACTGCTGCCGCTCTAGAGAACTGGCATATAAGAAAAATTGTGAAGATAGAAACGTCAAGACAGAGGAGAAATTAAACTTCCATTTGCCTGACAGTGAAAATTCTAGATACCGTAACAGAGCAAAAAAGGCACTTCTACTGCTGTGGAAAAGTTTACAGCACCAAATCTCTGTGAAGAAGTCCAGCTACTTAAATTTAAATTAATAGAGAGAAAATTTCATTTACTGCCTTTGTAAGACTTGTTGCAAATGCACTCAGGGCCTTGCATAGTTCCAGTTGGCAGGGAGAACTTCAGAGTCTTAAGAGAAGTTTGCTTTATCATGAAGTTTATTTTTAGGAACATTTTACAGAAGGTTAAGCTAGATGTTTCTTTGATGTAGAACCTAACAGTGCAAAATGAATTTCAGTGTTTTTAAACTAAAAATATGAAGAGAACTCACCTTGAGAAGTGCTATGCATGCCACAGCACAACACTAGCAAAAGGATTCCAAACCATTCTCCTTTCAATCAGCTGCTTGCCTGTTTCTCAGCTCTGCCAACTCAGCTGTTTATATAAATGGTTACCATTTCAATAAATCTGAGTAAAGAGTATATTTACCACTAGACCAGTTGATGTGCTCCAGCCTGAGCAGCAGGTCTAAGCCAGAGATGACTTACAAGATGGACCCTGGGCACTGTGTGACTAACATCATCAGTATTACGTAGCTAAAAATAGATGACCGAGAGCTTATGTTCATTGTTTAACACCAAACTGGGTGCTTTAGAAACTTTCACATAACCTTGTGTAGTTATCTGCAAGAAATGTATCATTTTAAGAAACTTTCCCAACTGACATGAATAGCGTTTTTTTCATAGGGTATTTTAGGGGAAAACCCTCCCAGCCAAGGCCTAGCCTCTGGCCAAGCCCTGGCCCTGTCTGGTTGGGAAGTATGTAATCAGATTCAGGTGTTTCTGTGCTAAAAATATAATCAAGTCACTTCAACTTGCTGATTTGGGCCTATAAAAGCTGGACCCACGCCCGGGGTGAATTTGGAGACCTCACCTATGGGTGGACTCACCACATAGAATTTTCCAAATTGCTGGGAAGGGTTCTCCAGGTCCTCACTGGAAAACGGGGCTTCCCAGTGACTGTGGGCTCTGGATGACGGCGAAGTATTTAGGCAACTGGTGATGTATCTTTCTCAATCACTATCCTTGCTCTCATACAGTAATGACTAGGTGCATTACCTTGCTTATTTTTACTTGTTGCTAAAGCCAAGCACATAGTTTCATTGAATATATCATTTTACTTTTGTGTTACCTTAATATTCATTGTAAAATAAGAAGACCATTCTTTCCATTGGTGTCTGTGTTCTTTAAATCACCCCAGTCAATTGGCAGAACACCAGTGTAAATAACCTTTACTTATTTTCACCAAAATGGGGTATGGTGTTGAAAAGGAAAAACAAAACAGCTTTTAGGACATCTGCAAACAAAATGGCAGTTCTGGTTCAAACCTTATCACCTTACGGAAACATGTGGGAGGAGGGGAAAATGGCACACAGCAAATCCACAATCTAAAGACATAAATGCTTGCAAGAAAAAGTTCTGAGATCATCTAAACTTAGGCAACAATGATGAAGTAGATTCCTGTCCCTGATGGCCACATCCAGCCTTGAGCACTCTCTTGAGGAAAATCTCTGCCCAGACATAGATCATGATTCAGACTTATCATCTGCATTCAAATAATAAAGCTTGACATCTCTAACTCCACCACTGATACAGCAAGAGGTAATGAGGTTTTTAACTTGGTTTTTGATACAGCAGATGATGGCTGCCTGTGTCCTCACAGACACCTAAGGTTCCCATATGGGAGAAAGAAGTGTCCAAAATACACTGAAGAATGTCCAAAAGTAGGTAACACTTATGTTGAAATTGCCTTCCTCTCCAGTTCACTATCATAACTTAGAGAGTGTCAAGAACTTCCATTACCTTGATCTGCACACCTTACCTCCAGGACTGGATGATCTCATCATGGTTTTATTCATGTGAAGCATAAAGCTGAATGATAACATTTTAAAATATGCTACAACTGATCACAAATTGGGACTCAATTTTCACAGCTTTTATGCAGATCAGACTATTAGAGACTAAGAATTTGTAGCACCCCCAGTCACACAATACTGTCACCACTCTTCAGAAGACTTCCTAGAAGACAATGCAAAGACTGAGCCTCTGCTGTAGACTAGGACAGGAAAGAAGAGAAGAACATCTGCTTCCAAGCCCTACAGGAAGGTTTGTCAGGCAACAGATTGCAGCCAGGGAGTTCTCACAGTGGTTAAGAAGTCTGCTTATTTCTGACTGGGCAAAAAATATATCCATGAACATATGCCTCTCCTGAGATGAAGGCCTGCAGCTGGTCTCCAAGAGAATGAGTATTCTGTTCAGGGTATCAGCTACATCAAGTGTAGTCTGAAAGTTGATCTGATCTAGCATGATTATATAAATTTAAAAAACAGCTATGACACTTAAATGAAATATAAGACAAATCTTTCTGCATAAATACATAATACATAAATTAAATTTAGTATAGAAAAGAAATCTAATACAACATCTTCATGTATGGGAAGAAGTATTAAAGAATTATTTTGACATTCAATAAAATGTTGAAATATATTTGAAACAGAACACATTTAATAAAAAGTTCAGAGTAAAGTTTTAGTAAAGTTCCAAGCTTTAGCAAACCTTGGAATAAGTTCCAGATGACAATCTATTCATTGGAATGACTGTAGTTTTCGACTGTGTACCTAGAGCAGAAACAACTGCTTCTCTTAAAAACTTTCAAAACCAGAAACATGAACAGATGTTAAGGACCAACTTCCATACATGGAAACTGAAGCTAGATACAGTAGGAACAACATATAATTTGTTTCTGACTTGCAAGCATATTTATACATTGAAAAAGATCACATAATGGTGTTAATCTTAGCAATGCTACTACACTACTAAAAAAAATCTAATGTAAAACATCCAAAATTGGAAACAGAGGTGCTCTCCTTTGCCTCTCTTCATTGAATTATACTAATAAATGTTAACAAAACCAATCTGAGTTATATATACTGATTAAAATCTCCATGAGGGATTCTGGATAAACTATCTGATGGTCTCAACAAATAAAGAAATGCAAATGCCCCTGTATCCTCAGCAGTTTACAAGCCAAAAAAAAGAAAAATAAACAAAGGAAAGAAGTCCTCTTTCAGTTTAACCAAGTAGCACTGATCTCAAATTAAGATACTCAAACACTAATACATGAATAGCAGCACCTAAAAAACCTGGTGGACCACTGGACTTGTTCAGAGTTACTTTCAGACACTATTATTTCTCTACTTCAATGAAAGTTCTTGAAACCAAGTCAGACAGCTGGTTCAGTTCCTAAAATATGATAGAAATGTTGCTACAACTATTGTAGACCTGCTGTTCATGTTCTCACATGAACTCAATTTCGACAAACAAACACAAATAGCCTCCACTTCTTTCAGGCTTCAGCTGAACTATAAAACTCTATAGGTTCTAAATCTCTAAGCATATCCTGGAGTCAAAAAAATAAGCAAATACAGTCTTCAGAAATTTTCTCCAAATAATTTCAATGTTTATATGATAAACATTTACTTACATGTTACAAAGATGTGGACAGTCCAAACACTGCCTCTTCTTTCCACAAAGTTCCCCACAGCTATGTGGGATTTCATTTCTATTCCATTCAGGATTGTGCACCTTACCTAAACCATGTCAAAGACAAAAAGATATTTATTACTTTGAGTACTAGACTGCATTTGTGAAAAATATCATACCAAAGAGAAAAAGCAGTATTTTAAATACTGGCAAGTAGTCTCCTTTGACAAAAAAATTACACAAATGTTTGTTTTTCTGTACTGATACATACTCAACTTCTTTAAAAGAATGTACCATTGGAAGAACAAGCTCCAGAAGGTTCTTTTCTTCTGTACTCTCAATCAGCAGACATGCAGACAGCTGATACTTTACATTAAATTTAACTCATAAAATACATGAAAACTAAAAGCCCCCTGTAATTGGTCAGGCCACAGAGTAGCTAAGAAAACTGAAGGGTGAAACTCCCCTGCTGTCTCAATGCAGCAGGGAGAAAAAAAAAAGGAACAAAGTAAAAAGATACCGTTCCCAGAAAGTAAGATCTACCTGGTATGGTGATGGGGAATAGGGAATTAAATGAGTGGGCAAATTATGAAAGTCACTTCTATAAAAAGAAGCAGACTCTACATTAATCTAAATATTAATGGTTGATCAATTTTCATGAATGAAGCAGAAGTCTTGAACAAGAAGTATGTTAGCTTCAAGTATTCTGTATTTCAGAGAAGCACTAAACCATATTTTAATTACTCTGAGATACTACCATCAAATCTCACAGCTCTAAGTGCATGAGATAATCATCAGGGTTAAGGTTAATTGCCATCATTAACACTCTCCTAGCTTTCTTCAAGAGAGAAATTAAATTAACAGTGAAGCAACTGAGCCGGTGTTACAAATTTGAGTTGTGACAATCAAAAGCAGCAAGAAAATTTATTTTTCGTGACACAGTTATATAAATTTAACTCTTTAATATACCTTTGTATATTCTACAAGTGTTAAGTTAGGAAAATATGAATAAACACTACAGATAGCATTTATTCACTTGAGTTTCAATTAAACTAATTGAATACCCAGGAAAGTCCCAAAAATCAGAAGCTTTAGAAGAAAAATAAGCTCAGAATTTCCCCACGAAAGGGTGAAAAAAAATCACACTTAACCATACTCAGTACATAGTTAGTACTTTGCATCAAACAGAAGATAGCTTTGCATAAGCAACTGATGATGTTATGTATCATTAATGCAAAATTATCTACAGATTAAACTCTTACGTTACTACATGGTGCTCTGCAAGTAATAGTTCTGCAGAAAATGTAAGGTTCTTAGATGTCCATAGATCTCCTGAACCATGAAACGAGAATTTCTTCCCGATTTAACAGGCAGATGTCTAGTCTTAAAAAGTCTAATTTTCATTTGGTCTAATTTTCATTCATGGTCAATTCATTCTAACTGAATTATTAACCCTATACCCATAACATTTCACACATTGTCATACAAAAACTGTCTTAACTGCATTGCACTGTTTCTGATTCATTGACACACTTGGATAAAATGATAAAACTCTCCTATTTTAGCAAATCTAGCTTCTTTAGGGCAAGTTTACTGACACAGTTTCTGTCTCAACTTCAGAATATTCTGTTTTCTAGAAAGTGAGGTGAAATTTTCCAGTGATTCAGATTTAAGGAAAAGAAAGCTATGTGAAAATAATACAGATTACAGAAGTGTAGATTCCAAACAAAACTTATTCACATCTATGCAATTAAGTAAAATAATTAATTTTTCCTTTTTGTTTTATATTTATGGCTTGGTGAATGCTGTACTCACGCCATTTACCTTTTTTATTAAACACATATCTACAGAGAAGTCTGAAAAGCTTGAATATTTTTTCCTATTTAAGCTCTATGTGTCCCTGAACAACATAAATCACAAAATTGCTAAATCAGTTTAAAGCTTTAGGTAGCTCTGTCCTTGAGTTGTATATTATTTTGGTGTATGTTGCCACAAAGAAAGACCTAACACATGCAGGTTATTCCATTCCTTCTACAGAAGGAAAGCTTTCAAGATACCAGCCAAAATCTATCATTATTTCATAAAAGTCACTATTTTTACATAATGATATGAAAATATCTACCACTTGGGACTTAGTATTTCTTTCTTTTTATTTTTCAAGCAGCATATGTGTGATTCTCTGTGCAGCCACCTTCCAGTGTCAATAAAATTTTTAAAAATTGAGTTCCAGGTATGTAAGCAAACAAGCACCAATATTGAAATTCATATTAACAAAAAAGAATCAAAATGACAAAGCTGTTTTTCTTTGCAAAAGCAAGCGAGAAACTCACCACAGAAACAAGTGTAAGTTTTAGGAACTTGCACAGAAGCGTTCTGACAAGCTGGACATCTCCAACCGCTATTGCTATCTGTAGATTAAAAAAATATTAAAAATACTTTAAGTAAATAAAAGACCTAATCTGCAAGCCCAGAATAAGTTCTTCTGTTTGTTTCTTACTACAGCTGCAAATAAATCAATTTTTCCACTTACTCAGAAGTGGTGAAAAAACAGGTTAATAAAAATACATTTTATACGGTATCAACATCAACACAGCCATGGTATTTAATTTGAACAGGCTCCAACTTTTTATTGAACCAAAGCCAAATGTTAAACTTCCAATTTTTCTATTATCATATGCCCTGTTACAAGACACACACCTAGACTATAAACAGTCTTCACCATAACCAAAGTGAGAAAATAGTATTGAGAGAAATTGGTGAGGAAAACATAATTACCTCACACAAAGCACCACCTGTACTTTCCTTTTCACTATCCTCTCATGAGCCTACATGTTTTGCAGAAGACCAGTTTAGTGTTGTCTCATGTCCATAATACACCAGTGTTATCTAAACGAGAATAATCTAATTTATTCATTTTAAAGTTGATAATACCTAGATATTGACTAGGACATTACTCTTCAGGTTGTTATTTTATTAAATAGTAGTTTTCTTGTTTCTGTGTTTCAGGAGGGTCTTGGTTAGCAGTAAAGGAAGAACAATAAAGTGTAAGAAAAGTGACATTAATGAACGCTTTTCCCCAGCTCAGTACACATCTTGCTATTAAAAATGAGTCTGAGAGCACTACTGAACACAAAAGGGGTCATAGAGAAGAGATACATATTTTTGTATTGATACATAGATATTATAAAGAAAAAAACCTGATTAACACTGTCTGTCTCCCTTAACTTAATAAATTCAGTGCTGGTAAATTATTAAAACTGTGATTTTAGAACTAGTCTTCACTATTAAGAAATCTGACCAAGATTCATGATAATTACATGTTATGAAAGCAGAAGGGATTACATACAGGAAACTCTGACAAGACAATTGCAGTGCAAGGACAGGCACACCTTGGTTCACTTTCAATTGGGTTGAACGTTTCTGATGTCAACCATCATAATGCACAACTGATATTATTTTCACAAACTGAAATCATCTAAATTATAGACTGCCTTGACAGTCTAGAAATGCAAACCTAATGCATGTCTATTCTTCTCAAGGTTTCATGCCTATTTATACCCCTGTGTTGGTTTAACACAGCCTGGTTTTTGGTGGGGCGGGAGAAGCTGCTTGAAGCTTCTACTATGTCCAGCACAGAGTCAAACGCTGAAGGCTCTGACGATGGGCAGGTAACAGAGAAGTTGGTAACACCTCTGTGATGACATATTTAAGAAAGAAAAAAACCGCAGGCAGCTCTTTTTCCTCCTCCTCTCTGAGGGTTGGCGAAGCAGCCGCCAGGGCCCTTCCTGGCGCGGCGGCCGGGGCTGTGTCACTGGGAGAGGCCATCCGGGCACTACGAGCAGCCACATGACCGAGACCATGCGGCCAGGACCAGCGCCAGGAGCACGCATGCGGCCGGGGGGGTGTGGCCGAAATCGCGCGGCCAGGGCGGTGCGGCTGCTGCCAGCTCAGCAAGGTTCGCAATGAACTTTACTTGCTTAGCCACTTGCAACCAGCCGTGCTGCGGATCGAAGGGCACAGGTGGCAGCAATGTTTCTTTTTTCAGCGCCCCACACGAGGGCAGGCACTGAGTGGGGCCAGTGGCCAGAGTGGCCCGCACGGTGCCGGCTGGGACTACGTGGACAGCGGCGAGGGGCGTGGCGAGCAGTTCACCCATGTGGAGCCCGAATGGGATCAACCTTTCAGCATTTTAGAACTCTTTAAAAACTTTTCAACTGGTAGAACTTGAGAACCAACAGACACCAACCAATTCTCTCCCGAGTCAGAGAAAAGGAAAAGGTGAAGATACGTGAGGAGAACAACATGGGGACACTAAGGTCGGTGCAAAAGAGGGAGGGGAAGGAAGTGCTTCGAATGTCAGAACTGAGATTCTTCTGCAAGCCGTGGTGAGGACTATGATACAACAAATTGTTTCCCTGTAATTCCTGAAGTGCATGGGGGGATGCAGAGGTCCACCCACAGCCCATGAGGAAAAGTGCCCATACTGGAGAAAGTGGATGCTGAAAAGCTGTAATCTAGTGAGAAACGCGAACAGAGAGAGAAGACCCTTGCTTCCAGCAATAGAGAAGGAGAACCCTTGCTTCCAAACTAGAACAGCTTCTTCTTAGAAGACGAAACCCCATGAACTAAAATGACCCACAATGTGCAGTTTTTGGAAGGCTGCACTGTTCATGGGAGGGACTCAGGTTACAGCAGGTCAAGTGGGGCTGCTATTTGTGAAATTAAAGACCACGCTGGAAAAGTTTGCAGAGAACTGTCTCCGGTGGGAAGGATCCCATGGCACAGCAGAAGAAAGAAACTCCTTTCCTTAAGCGTACTGAGGAAAGATTTATAGGAAGTGAACGGCTGATCAAAAACCCCATGTTTTGTCTCCTTGCGTAGTCGATGGGAAAAAAGGAGGGGTTGGGGAAAAAAGTAAGTGTTCTAAAGGTTTATTTTAGTTCTCACTACCCTTTTTACTTTTAATTCTGTTAATAACAAATTTTCTTTATACTGTTTAACTTGTGAACCTGTTTTGCCTTAGAGTGTTTTTCCCCTAATCCTTACCTCAACTCATGAAGCCTTCATTTTGTTTTACCCTCCTCTGCTTAGCTATAGCAGAGGAAAATGAGTGAGTAGTTTCTCATGGGTGCCTGGCTTCTAGTCAGTGTCAAACCCCAACAATCCCTCTTTATCCCGGCTCATATTACTGTGCCACCAAGATTACTGCAGAGATCTATACGATTACGGGCTGAGCAGCTGTAGGACAGTGGCACAAGGCATATACTCTCTCATGGTCAAGACCGATCTGCATTTCCTGACCAAGACATTTTTCTTTTGACTGCTAGAAACTGAAGGATCTCCGAAGAAGCATCTCAGAGAGAAGTACTGAAAGCTACAGGCAAAAACTGGCAGCAGATGACTAAAAGGCATATTTGCTGACAAAACCGTAAGCACCTTATGTGGCTCCTCCTAAAGCCAGCATACTAAATACTACGGGATTCCTTACGGGATTACAGTATAGTACAGTACATTACACTTAAGTACTGCATTAACAATTTCTTCAATTCTTATTCCACGTTGTCGCTGTAGTACCAGGGACAGAGAGATGCAGCAACACAAATCCAGCGAGAAATTGAATTCTTTATTAATTTATAACCCCATTTATATATTCTAGTTCCATAAAGTGATTGGTCAGTGATCACTCACCTCCTGGGGTGATTGGCTAAAGTCTTACAACGCCTATTTTCAAAACGTTTCTCCAATGTACCAAAAACAGAACTTCGACAAACACCAGGTGTTCAGATACTGTTTACAAGAACCATCTTACTGTTTTCATAGCTGTGTGAGAAAGGCGAGATTCTCATAGAATATTGCAAGAAGCTGAAAAACCTGCTAGCAGCTTTTCAGTATCCACACCATGTTATGTTTTCAAAAGCTGTGAAGGTAAGTCTACCCTGAAAGCTTCAGGAAGCCAGCAGAAGACCTCTCGAATCAACAGTTCCCCTGGAGCTGGATGCCTAGTCCTCTACAAGCAACAGTTTCTCTAGAGTATAGTGAAAGTCCCCATAAAATAGGAACCTATTGAAAACAGCCTTGCAAGATATATTTTCTTCTTTGTCATCATTGATTATCTTTGCTTTAATGTATGTTCACCCCCAAGGGACACGCATGATTGCCTTCCTAGAAGTTTTGTTCCAGGATTCAGGTGCAATTACAGTAGTACAGAATGACAGTAGAATGACTCCTGACATACCCATTTGTAAGAAGTGATCCTGTAAGCACTCCCTACAAATCCTGATTAAAGATACTGACTAAAGAAAGTGAGAGTGAGGATGATCCTACAGAAAGAACATTCCACTTCCATGAATCTTCTCACGAACAGGAGTGAAGTAGGCAGAATTACAACCAAATACACCAAAAGGACAGTCGTCTAAGCAGAAACAATACACCTCATTCCCTTTTACTAGAGATTGTTTTAACAATTGCTATCCTCTCCTTCCTTCTGGGATAAAAATATTCCTTACTTGAAACTATTTACCAAAATTTTTGGTAACTTCTACTCTGACCACTGAAACTCAGAAGTTTAGAAGTGCTGTGTTAGAGCCCAGCATTGGACTGGTACAGATCACTACCCCGGTTGGAAGTGGAACCCAAGGGCAGAACAGAGAGAGCCAGTTGTAATAACTCAAATATTTCCAGTCCTTCCAGTCAAAATTAAAATACCAGTAGATCTATCTTCTCTCCAAAGAAGGGACAAACATGACTTAAATTTTTGTTCTATCAATTTAAGGGCACAAGTTAAACACCACTTAAATATCAGTTTTTGGAAGAAGTAGAAGAAGGAAGGCGGCAAGCGACAACAATTTCCCCTTTACAAACGGAGATCTTGTGTGCAGTGCAGGTATTTTTGTCAGATTGACCTTAGGTATGTGATGCCTTAAGGTCACATTCCTTCAAGACATAATTCAAAATGTTAGTAAAATGCTTGCCTCCTTATAGGAAAGAATCTTTCCCCAGGATGGCAAAGTGATGCCCAGCATAGCCCCTCCTCCTGACCAGGGCATCTCTAAGATACAATAAAATCCTGAGTGCTGCAGACAGTCTACATTGCAGAAATAATGATGGGAAAAAATGTGTTAATGTCTTCACAAATTACTCCATCTGGAAGAATGGGTGTGGGGGTCTTCACTAATGATATGAGAAACGGGCATTAACGTCTTCACACATGACTTGCTCTGAAAGGACCAATCAGGTTCTGGAAGAATGGGTGTGGGGGTCATTACAAAAAGCTGCCCAAGTTTGTTGCAGAGCCAAGCACAGCTTGAACTTATGAATTTTGGGGAAAAACGCACAGGCTTGAAAGAGTTATGAGTATTAGCTTCTCCACCCAGGATGGGCTTACAGCTAGCTTTAACGGTCATACAATGTGTGATGGAAGTGCAGGGGAGGACACATATTCAAGGGGGAATATTTAGTAGGCAGTTCGGGAAGTCTGTACCTTCCTAGTACTTCAACACAATGGGAAATGGAGGAGAGCAACATGCAGCTGGGAGTTTAGGATAAAAGGAGGCTGCATCCTCCAAAATCTCAAGAAACCCCATGGGGGTATGGCCTAGTGGACTCTCTCCCTTCATTCAAATAAAGTTGCAGGACTCCTCTGTCTCGTTTATGGACAGTGGCTTTTCACGGCGTGATTTTCAGCACAGTAGGGAGCCAAGTGAAGCACCCATTGGCTCACTGCAGCTGTCCACTGTGAAGAGGCTTTGGTCCCAGCAGAGAAACTCTCTGGTGTTGAGAGTATCACTACTAGAGAGTCTCGTGAATGGGAGGACTGGGAAGGTTCCTTAACGCACCACAGAGCAAGCAGACCAAAAGGAGAGCAATACCTTATGACTCCCCACAAATAATCAGGAGACTCTTCCACTTGCCTTGGCCAAACCAGCTGTCATTTTTCAGATGACTGTCAAGACAATAGAAGGCAAAGAAGTCTCTAAGGGAAGACATCTTCAATATAGCCTGAGAAGAGATACTGTAGAGCGTGAGAAGACTTTGTTACAGTAACCTAGTTCTAGAACTGGTTTCTGGAACCTAGAAATCCAGACCTAAGACAGTTCATTGTTTCTTCCCATCCAAGTATGTAGAGCCCCAAGCACGTTTTATCACACTGACATGGTAATCCAGAATACTTCACTTTCCTTTTCAACTGCAGCCACCTTTGCATCAATGCCAATCTGATGGGCCTGCTGTGGATCTCAAAATTCAGACAGTAACACTTGTCTTACATCAGTGAGTTTGGTATGAGCAAAACATACATACAATGTGTTAATAAGCACAAATTATTAAGGAGAGCTGTACACTCCTTCTGTTTTTCACTTCCAAGAAGGGTTCTGTTGCACTGGGTTCTGTGTCCCAATATTCAATTAGTGTTGGTGTCCCAGGGCTCCTGTCCTGGTAATGCCTTGCTTTCATTAACACCAAAGCTTTCCCTTGCTGACCATTGTGCCTTGTCCCCAAAGGATCCACACCTACTTTTCTCTTGTAACAGACATATGTCACTATTGTTCTGGAAGACGGAACTACACATGAGATCCCCATGGGGGATGTTATCTCCTTCATCCAAATATTCTGGGTTTCTCTGATACAATTCTGTGATCACAAAAAAATTGTGAGAAATTATGCACACACACACACATTTTCAGCCTTCTACTATGTATCACAGAGATAACAGCTGCTGCAAGGCCTGATATGGAGGGCCATTCTCACCAAAAAACTCTGTTGGAGGTTAGGATTTTACTTTTTCTTTCTCTAGTGGAATTTTGTCCCATTTGTTGCTAAGAGACAATAACAACTGGTACTTAAGAGAGACAGAAGAAATGGGGAAGCGTGCAGCTGGCTACTCTCTTACCTGAGGGCCTTTCTCTTGGGAAGGGGAGAGATGCTGAGAGATTCTGGCTTGGGGGTGAGGGGCTTGGTTTAGCCCCTAGCTCTCTCTAGCTCTCGGCATTGGATGAGGACGGTCATTGGATGAGGATGGTCGAGCTGTTGCCTACCATGGGGAGAATTTACTGCCATCGCAGCACCCAGCCCTGTACTGCTTCTTCCTTACTGTGGGTGAGCCTTTCCTTGTAAGAGCAGCCATTGAACTGGGACCTTATTAACACCTGATCTGATTGGAAAGGACTCTCACCATCTATTCAGGTGCCTCAGGGGAAAATCCAGGACCCCAACCCCCTCCCCCTTCCAGGAGGGCACACCTTCCCTGGCAGCTGCTACAGAGAAGCCTGGCTGCCCCTGCCACAGGCTTTTTTGCTACACTCTAACCCAGCACCCCATGTCCACACAACCCCGATGGCTCCTGCGAAGTTTTCTGTTACAGTTTGTTTGCCCCGGGGAATGTGCCTGTCTCTGCCATCCCAGCCGCTGCTCTGAGGTACCTGGCTACAACCCATTTTGCCATCCAGCTCGCCTGCCGTTACCACATAAGGGAGATGCAACTGAACTAGTGCCACAGCGCCCCCTGCAGCCGTAGGGGAATCATCACACCTGCCCTACCGGGAGCCAACAGCACCGGCTGTAGGCAAAGGGGAAACTGCCTGACATCCAAGAGAAGGCTGTTACTGTGTTTCTGGTTTGGTTTGTCGTGCTGCCATTGTTGTTGTTTGCCTTGTTATACATACTAGTATATAACTGTTATTCCTTTTCCCATATCTTTGCTCGAAAGCTCCTTAATTTCAAAGTTGTAATAATTCGGAGGGAAGGGGGTCATATTTTCCATTCCAAGGGAGGTTCCCACCTTCCTTGGCAGACACCCGTCTTTCAAACCAAGACACACTCAGTTGCTGCAAAAACATTAAATGAACATTCAAAACTCATCTTAGTAGCAAAATAGGCTGAAAGTGAAACATCCCAGTGAAAAGTTTGGTTGCTGAATTAGATAAGATTTTCCAGAATTCATTATTACATTTGCAGAATCAAAGGAAATAGTGTCCAAAAATAAAAAAACCTTTTTTTTTTCCCCTTCCAAAACCCAGCAAATTATGGAGCTAGGTAGAGTACAGTGTCCCATTTCTCCTACAGCAGGTGATAATAACTGCCAGGACTCTAGTGAATTCCTCATTATCCAAAGCCTGAAATGTAGAACCTATACTAAAACAACCTATGGTAAAACAAATACACTATGAAGTACAAGATCTTAACAAGATGGGGTAGCAGAGCCTTGTAGGTCAAGAAATATGCATCGGTGTCTTATTGGAGCTATGGTATCCGTTCTACTGAGGTCACAGCCTTTAAAACTTCAGTTACTGATCAGCTCTAGTTCTCTCATATGCAGAATACAGTAACATATTTAGTCCACAAATTCTTACACAAAAGCAAATGGCCCAAAATTTTGCTATTTTAAAAGCTTCCAGGATTCAAGCACCTAAGGGTACTACTTTGAAAGATAAAAGCCCCCTTAAGCAAGTGGCTACTCTTTTGCCAAACAGTAAGCTGTTCGAGGGAGATAAATCAACTCCGAAGAAGTGAGTCACTCAACAGTCACTCTCAGTTTGGCTTAGTATCTGTCTTACCCAAAATTCTGTTCCCTTCTCAGAAATTCCAATACCTTTGTTTCAAACCCTGTGCTGATACTTGTAACTTCCTTTATACTGTCAGTATCAAGCATGACCAGCTGTGAGAGACTGGAGATTGCTGGCTGGAAACATTTCAGGTAGATTTGTGGGGTAAAGGGTAGGTCTTGCCTTGTCCAGGCAGTACTCTGCTCCACACTCCCCACCCAACCCCTAGAGCCCAGGCCTGCAGTGGCTGCCAATCACTGGCACACCAGAGGCAATGCTCCACACCCCACCCCTGGAGCCCCTAACCCAGCTACTGAGTAGCTACCAAACCACAAGTCCCACCTGGGGAAAGGGCTCAAGAAAACCAAAGGGTACTGAAGCCAAAGCACGTCCTTATTGTGTTTGAATTTTATGGCAGCTCAGATCACACTATCATCCAAAAGGTGGTAGCTATACCTTGCCTTTCTCTCTTTCTTTTCTTTCTCTTCTTTTCTATTCCTAATTTCCTCTTCTCAAGATATTTAAAGTTGGATGGGTAATTTGCGAAGTTGATGCTCAGTAAACTACTTTATTTTGATTGAATGAGTCGCTTTAAATCTTGCCAACTTATAAAGTTTTCCAATAAAGTTTGGTTCTTAACCTCCTGAGAATGTTGTTGCGTTTCTCCTGTGCGCCCAACTCAGGGTAAAGTAGTACCTCAAGCCCCTTTGAAATAAACTCACCAAGTGAGAACTGGGGCTCACCACGAGCCCTACCCAAAAGTCTACCTGCATCTTCTGCAAAAATAACTTTGCAACCAATCCTTTCTGCAGGAGATTTACAGTCTGTAAGAACTTCTGTCAAACATTTGGAAGTAGGTGACATTGTATTTTTTCAGTCTGCCCAGAGAGATAAAGAAAGACACACAAAGAGTGGCAAATGCTGGACAAGCAGGGTACAGAAAAAAATAAAGCCTACTTCAGGATAATCGTCTTCAGAGTGTGTCTACTGAACTGAGCAGTGGCTGCAATTCAGCCTTAGCTTACATCAAAGCATTCAAAGGGCGTAACATACTGGCTTAAGAATTTCAAAAAGTGGTATAATACAAGGAATCTGAAACAGTTTAAGCTGATGACAAAGGCTGAAGCTTTCTGTCTTCTCTGAACTTCCTTTCATTGCATCCATCAGGGATGGATTTCAGGAGTACTTCATTTGAGAAGCAAACTAAGAAGTGCTTGAGTAAAAGCAGATAACTAACACATAAAGCGCATCTTCTGCTTGACTGTTCAGCAAAGCACAGATGAGAGATAAGACATTTCTTGGTGTGTAAAAACACAGCCACATAGCTTTGCATCTTGATGTACTGATTTCATTGAATGACCTTACGTATACAAATCTGGAAATTAGTTTTAGCTAGAACACTGGAAAGAATTGAGTTATGAGGATTATATAAGGCATACATAGAATCCTGGAAAAAAATGGTTTTAAAACTTGTTTACAGGTTACTGCTTGTAGGGAACCACTGGCACCTTATGGGTAAATTCTGCCTTAAGCAAGCTGTTAAGAAAATGCTATTAAGCAATGGATACTACAGAAGCAGGGTAGAAGGGGTTTTTATGCCAATTTCTCTCCTGCACCACAAGCCACCACTATGCAGCTGCAAAACTCTGAACCTGGAACCTTTGTTCAGAAAATTTTTCCAGGCACACCCAGACACATACACTCATGCCCCCTGTTCGACACTGCCTGACTTCTAGAACCTTCCAGAAAGAAGACTGTGCACACCCAGAACTCCCCCTGGAGGAGGTATTGGGGTGTTTACTAGAAGAATAAGGGTTATAAACCCCTCAATCTTTGAGGGGTATGCATGCCCCCATCTCTGATGGTCTCAGACTGCATATCACGACCATGGACCATGACCCCCCCACAGGTCACTGGAGTCATGGGTGGTGATAGATCTCACTTTTCCTATCTGTTTTTCTCTTTCCAATTTTCCTCTCTTAGGGTAATCACACACTTCAGAATGGCTATTATACACCTTCTTAAATCATTAAGCTTTTTTCCACTTAAGGTTTCAAAGCAGTTCCAATAAAATTTGTTGTTGTATCAGTTATTTAGTGTTGTTTTGCTTTAATCCACCCCCAGGGGTCCCTTCAACAATGAACTTTGTTGCTTGCCTCAGAAGTGGGTCACATTGTTATCTTAAACAATATTTCTAAGATGTTTTCACTACATAAGAAACACATGAATTTGTATATTATATACACTTGAGAATATAAAATATACATTATATATACAATATGTATACATAATTTAGAATATATATAAAATATCAATTTGAGAAAATACCAACCTTCAGCTTGTGAAGCTGGTGATCGCGCCCACTTTTTAATGCAATTCAGGTGGAATACATGGTAACAATTCTGACAGCTCCACACTGGGGCTACTATTCGGACCACCTCACAGCATACCATGCACTCATACTTCTCTGTGGTCAGCTGTTCAATCAATGACCCTGCAAATAAAATACATTACTTGTGCATAAAAGAACAGCTAGCAGAGAAACAAAACTCAAATGTCAAGATTTTATTTAGATTATAACGAAACTTATTTTACCTCTGTGGCTATAAATAAATGGTTAGTTTGCTCCTGGAATATTCCAGTTTGAGACTTACTATGTATTTCTTCAGCTTCAGAGCAGGAAGGAGCATGAGATTCCTATTAAAGTGGCAATGTGTGACGTTGTATTTCCCCATCCCTTTTCTTACTAAATTACCTGCCCTTTCCATGTGACTCCTCCTGCTTCCCTGCCCCTAGTCCCAACCACTCCCTCAGGTTTTTCCCATTGATTCTGTTACCCCAACTCTGCCCATGTACCACCCCTATGCTCTGAGACCATTAGTCCATGTGCTCTCTCTGCTCCCCTCATCCCCAGATAAACCGAGGCACCATGCCATGTGACCTCCTCTCTGCTTTGGGGCAGCCCTCTCTGCTTGGGGACACCAGCCCCTCTCCACCTTGGGGCAGCCTCTCTCTGCCTGGGCTCCTCGACCTCTGGGAGCCAGCACATGTGCCGGCCCTAGGTTCCTGGGGGCCATGGCATAAAGACCTTCTCCAGTCCCGATGCGGAGAGCCTTCTCGCCTCCTTTATCATCATTTGCATTGCAGAGCCTTAGCTAGCCGGAGCGAGTGGCAGCCTGGAAGAGGCCACAGGATGCAGCGCAGCTGCTCTCCCTAAGAGACCCCCACAGCACTCTACAGGAAGGCTGCGGCTTGCCATACCAACACAGGAACTACACACCGCAACAGCAATGGAAATTCCTCTTTGACAAATTGCAATTACTCTGATCTTACAAATTAATTAGTTCATTAAGTCGTTTTAAGATTGGCAGAAGTTTGAGATTTTACTCATCACTTTATATGGGAAATCTATCTCTGCACACACTTTAATCAAAAAAGATGAAAGCTCTTAAATAGAGAAATCCTGCCAAAATTACATTTAATTCCTATCCTTAAGTATTCCAAGGAGGTACATACAACAAATAGTAACGGCAAAGGACGTGGATTATGGGAATAAGCCCTTTATAAAGTGAGTACTTTAGGAGTGGAATTACTGGGAGTGACAGTCAAAGTACAGGGTCTTTTGAGCCATATGAAAGAATGCAAAAAAGCACTTTGAAAATAAAGCAAGAACCCCACAATAAAGTCAAACAGCCTGGAAACAGATGTGCAGCCATAAGAAAGGCACCACATAACTTTATTTCCGTCAGATTAATTCTCACCCATCAAGGTAAGGCTACCAAATACACCTTAGAAATGTCCACAGGATTTTAAAATATATTAACTACTAGTGTAAAGGGTAAAAATGTACCATTTTAAGGTTGTGCCAGTACAAGTGTTGGAGACTAAAATGTTATAGTTTATGGCTTATACATTTTTATAAAGGACTTTTGCCTATTATAGTAAAATTGTATAACAAAAACTGCACCCTGAATGGGGCCTCTGGGCTGAGGCCCTCAACTGTGAGTTAAACCGCCTAAAGGACAGAGATAAGAAAAGTGACACTACTGTTCAAAGCATCTGGGAAATGATGGATAAGACTGGAAGAGCATGCATCCATGGCAGGGATGTCCAGAAGCTTTGGGGTGGAGGCTGGGTTTATCCACAAAGACCCTACACCAAAGGGGGAAGGAGGAGAGGTTTTGGATGTATGGCATAACCTCTAGTCAGAGGCAGTGAACACCCCTCCTCTGTTGTGCAGACTTGCCCAGCTGTGGGGCCCTCGCCCTGGGAAAGCCACTTCTACAGAACATCCATGTGAGGGACAGAAGAGGGGTGACATGGCCCATCAAAGGCCCCCCCACATGGGGTCCCCAGACCCTGCACCAGAGAGCACTGCATGTGATGCAACAGATCCAGAGTCTTGCAGGGGACAACGTCAAACCTGCCCCCCTCAGGGGAGGCACCTGGGTGTTCCCACCTGGCCCATTATTAATCCATTGGATTCTATACTTTTTGGCAGGGGACCCTCACCACCAAGAAGACCAGAGGGAGGGGAACAACAACACATTATTGGGACCCATGGATGCGTGCTATGTTCCTACTTATTCTGTCTCTGTCACTCTCCCTGCCCTCCCCACCCCTTTTCTATTTCTTTCTTTCTCTTTGCCTCTTTTGTTATTAAATAAAATACATCAAATTTTTGCTATCAACATCTAACCTCATTCATGTTTTAATCTCGTTTTCGGGAACATTCAAACCCAAGTACATTCAGCTTTATTCCCAGAGAGTTCTCTTTGCTCCTCTGTGATTAGACTGGATCGCAACAACAAGGAAAGTTCAAATTCATAATGAAGGAAATACAAAATGAAAATATTTAGAAATAGAAAAAAATTACTGTCAATTCAAAATGTTCATGTACCACATGTGACTGCAAGCAAGGCCATGGCTGCCTGGAAACTTGCAAGTGTTAACACTGTTTGCCCTCCTCAATACGATTTTCAAGTTTGTTTTCTAGCCCTCCTGCATCAAGCCCCTCAACATTTAGAATTAACAGTAATTTCTACTTGTTATCCATAATTATTATCTGCCGTAAAGGAAGATTCTAATGTGAAATATACTTCCTTTCTCCAGAAGACTAAAGCCATACCATATTCAGAAACTGTAGCTGTCCCAGAAACGGTTAAAAACCCACAATCCCAGTTCCCTGAAAACAGTGGCAGACACTGTTGCCAAAAGAGCTCCCAAATAAGGCATGCAAAGACTACCATTTTGGAGGGGAAGTTCCTTAAGTTACCTGTGAAAGACTATTACTTATCTTCCTGCTTATTGCATGTGATGTTTTTCATTTAATAAAGATGCTGGGAAAAAGACTGAGGTATCTTCAATTTCATGATTCAAACAGAACCCAGGCGCATGACAGTTAATTTATTTAGGTTAGAGAGGATCAAGGAAGATCTTGATCCTCCTAAGGAAAGAAGGTTTCCAACTAGAGGTATCCTACGCTTCATGACTACGCTATTACTTTCTCAGCTGTGAAACAGGAGATGCTGAGAAACAAAGTCTTCAACAGATTTGGTATCACAGTTAAGATAACTGGAACTAGTCTACCCATCTCTATCACTCTGCTGAAGAAGATAAGGTTGAGACGCTTTGTAAAAAACCAAATGAATATAATTCTTGGTGTTTGTCCTTATTGCTTCTGAACATTTAAGCCTCTTAAGTCCTTAAGCTTATGCAAAATGGGAAGAATGAGCTACCTAAGTTGTTGAAACAGAAACCAGTATCATAGCACTGAAGAGATTCAGCTGATTTCCATTTAATATTTTCAGTCACTAATGGTATGAGTCAGCAGAAAATTCACTCAGCCAAAAACTGTGGGTCTGATTTACACTGTCAATAGCACGTTTCTATTCTCAAACTTCCAAAAATAGTATCCAGATATTGCCTCTATTTCTAATCACCTGTTGAGAAGGTGATGCCTAATGATCTTTGTCTTTTTTTCTTTTATATATTCTCTGTATTCTTTATACATGTATTTGGAGCTCTGTAGAGAGCTGAATGTAGACACATTTTCATGAACAAGGTTCAGTCCCATCTGAAGTGGGATGAGTTAGAAGGGGCTTGAACTGGGGGGAAATTGCATCACCACTTGTGCTCCTAACTGGTGATTTTTGTCAATTATGCTCGTTTACTAAACTTACAAAACTGTATGCAACCCGGGGCGGGGGGGAACAGATGGACATTACTTTTGTGGACATTTTGTGTATTTGCCCCTGGAGGCCTCCTATAAAGACCAGCTTATATATTACCTTCTATACTAACATTATCTCGAAAGTGCGTGTTGTTTCATTGATATGTCCTTTAAGGCATCAAAGGTACAGAAAAAAGCACATAAAATTCAGTTATGAGTAGAATACCATTTCTCTGTCTGGCATTTTCCTACTTCTACGTAAAACATGAGAAGACCTATTCTGCAAAAATCAGTTTTAGCATTGTTCCTTCTTGAGTCCCATTGTTCAGAATTTTACTCCCATGACACACATGTTTTAACATGGTACCTGACTAGGTCATCATTTGCAGTTTGGGAGTGAAACAGAAAAAAACTTAGAATAAAATCTGTCCTTCCCTAGTAAACTTACAGAGTATGTTCTCACTGAGAAACCGTGCATTTACATTTAATTCTACCCTCTGAAACCAATATCAATTTAATGTGAAATAATAGGCCTCTTTAGGTACTCAAGGCAGTAGCTGAAACAAAGACTGTTTGAATTATTCGAGATTCTATCTTTAATATAGGAGTCCAGGACAGTCTAGAAAACTTACCTGTATGAGTTTCTTTGTTTTTTGGTACATCACTTTGCTTTTTCCAGTACTGGGTCCAGCTGAAATGAAGTGAAGGTACTTGATCCCCCTTTAGCAGGAACTTCCTTCCATTGAACCTGAGAGATTCAGACAACTGATGTCTGATTTCACTGGTCAAGTTTTCATCATTTTTGTGAGCAGCGAGTTCTTTCTTCCTTTCATTTTTATCTTTTGGAGTATGTGCAACAGAAGACTTCTTACCTACTTTTGTATTCTTACTACGGTGAGAATCATGTCTTTTCTGACACTCCTTTTCTACTGGAGGTTTATTCCACACAGGCTTCCGGGGATATCTTTTGTTTACATTATTGTAGCCTTTTTGCTCATCCCCACTTCCAAAAGGTGCATCACAGAACGCCTTTCCAACAGATGATTCTGAAGAGTCAGACTGTGTCAAATCCAAAGATGGAACATTTTCAAACAGCTCTACTTTCTGTTTCAAGCTCGCTCTCTTTTCACGGTCATGTGCCTGCTTTCCCTTCTCCCTGAAACCTCTCCCAGATGTATGCATCGCATGTGTTTTCTTTGGCTTTGCCCCTCTGCTATCCGCATTAGGTACCTCCCTGTCACTCTCTGAGGAGAGAAAATCACTGTATCCTCTGGGAGGTGCTCTTCTACCAGGTACTACTGCAGCATCTGAAATTCCTGGACCTGCAGCAGCATCAGTAGTACTTTGCCTTATCTTATTTCTAGCACATGTGCTATCATTTCTTAATCTGTGCAATCTCTGGCTTTGCAAGCTGCGATTCTTCAAACTTTTACTGGTACCAAAATACTGATGGAAATCTTCAGAATTCCCATACTGACTTTCTGGATTACAAAAGCCATGATGCTTTGTGGAAGAGCTTTCACAATCTGTACCTCTTTCAGAAGACAGACTAGGAATTGGTATATTACTTCTATTCGGATTACTGCTGGAGTCTTTCCTATCTTTATTTACCCAGTTTATATCTGTAGGTTGTCTTTCTCCAGGAATGGAATCAGCAGCATCAGGACTGAAATTCAATGTACCTAAAAAATGAAAAAATAAACATAAATTCATAAAACTTAAATAGTAAATACTTCTTTTCAACCAAATTACCATGCATGCAAAGGTCCAGAAGTTCAATCAACCCCACACTTGACAGAACAACTGCAAACAAGTGTCCAGAAACTAGAACTGAATCTTACACTGCTTTGTAGAAGCCTTCTTCTCTTGTCCTCTTTACAGAAGGACTGTGATGACCCAGAGTCAAGAATACAAAAATAAAAGGTAAAGAAAAACTTTTGAAGCAGGACAAGATACGCAAGTGTGATACTCAGTGTTTTAATATCTGAAGTTTTTCCTAGCATGTTTACATAAAGAAACTGAAAAAAAGGGGTCCTTTAAATATAATGTCTACATCTGAGATTTTAATATTACATACAAAAGTTTGAACATAAATTAAAAGTAGCTGTAGTAAATACTTGCATCAACTCTGACTACACTGTTCTACTTATAGACATATTAAATGACACAGGGACTACCCAGGGCAGCTGTGCAAAATTATTTTTCTGAGGCCATCAACATGAACCAGGCTTCTACTTCAGAGGTTTTGTGTAATTTCTATGTCTCTAGATAAAAGAAAAAGAAATGCTATGTTGCTCAATTTCCCGTAACATTGTGCCAGTAATGCCTGCCTGCAACAGAAATTATTAGGTGAATACCAGGGATAGTTTAATTGGCTGTTGCAGATTGGTTAAGTTTTACACAGTAGTGTAAAAAAAAGTAGTTTATAAAATCTCCTGGAGGTAGTACCCATTTTACTGGTTGGGTAGGTTACCTCACATGGTAGGGCAGAGTGCAGTGTATTCCTGGTTCACAACAATTAAAAAAAATAATCAAGCACTTGAGCCATGACTTAGGCCAAGGGACTCTCCAAAAGGCTAATGCTATCTAGGTCCCCTAACTACCCACTAGTTTTTCAGTAAAGATTGTGGATATTAACATTTTCAAGGGAAGAATAAACCAGAACATTTTAAGGCATTAACATACTTTTTTTTCCCTGTGAATTTAATTTGTTTTCAAATGAAAGAAGTGGTTTTTAAACCTCTAGGAATGGTCATAGTTGCTATGTGAAAGTTGGCGGGCAGAGAAAAAAACACATGACTTTGTGGAAGTGAAGCTTTAACCTTAATAAAAATAAAGAATTTAAAATTACATTAAAGGATGTTTTAACCACATAAAGTAATTCATACTTTAGTTTTCAAAGAGCAGTTGAAATTACTTTGAGGTTTTTTGTCTTTGAAAAAACTACACTATACATTATTTATATAATATATATAATTTAATATTATCTATATTTACTATATCTATATATTAGCATTACAATGTTACATTACAAGATAGTATAAACTAGATACAAGCAGCAAATACAAATAGTTTGTGTTTTTTTAAGCTGCAATACTAACCTGATTTTGAGACAACAGAATGAGAAGACCACACAGAAGTCTGGTCTTCAAAACAACTTGAGACTGAGTTAGGAATCAATCTTAAGTCAGGCAGAAAAGAAGTAGAGAGGCAGGTGCTGATATCTTCTTTCCAGAACCAGGCAANNNCTTCCCAGTACCAGGACATGTGGGAATGGTTCAAAGTTGTGTCACCCGGAACAGGGGGCAGGGGCAGGGGAGTGGTGCAGGGAAACTTGAGGTGAGGGGATATTTCTTTGCCAAGAGTGTGGTCAAAACCTGGAACAGGCTTTCCAGAGGGGTGTTCAATACCCCATGTCCACCAGTGTCCAAGAGGCAATTGGACAACACTCTTAATATGCTTCAACTTTTGGTCAGCCCTGAAGTGGTCAGGTCTGGATTCAATGACCATTGCAGGTCCCTTCCAGTTGAACTATTCTACCATTAGGACTGCAGACCCTAGTAGGTACCAACATTAGGGTTATACATATGAAAGAATCTGGACGGCAAGCAGCTTCCCTAGAAACATTCTATTTTTCTCAGTATATGTATCCCTGTGCAAAGAACTGCAAATGTAAAGTTGTCCATTTTACTTCTAGAACACTTACTTTCAGTTTTCCCAGCGTTTTGCCAGTTTCTTTTCTATCACTTATAAAGAGCAGTACAATCATAAACCATGGTTCTTTTACACTATAATGTAAACAGCAGTCATTCAATACAGACTTCTTAAGTTTCACACATTTTGATTTCACAACAGAATGCAATCCTATCATTACATGCAAACCTTATTTGAAACAACCCATTTCATTAGGTGTTTTAAGTTTTCTTTTGTATACTCTAAAATTTAAAGTCTGATGAATAGCTACAGTTTAATAAAAACAGGTTTTGCAAAACTCACACACCTCTAAAAAGTATATTCTATTTTTAAAGTCCACTGTTTCTTTGGTTATGAGATGTGATACATAAAATGAATGGATGAGTTACAGTCAGATTGACCTTTGAGTATGGCCTCCAAGAAGTCTAACCAGGATTTGAAATGTAACTGGGGAAGTAATATTTTGAAAGCACTTTCCAGATAATCTATTAAGTCTAAAGAAAAAAATTAAAAACCAGGTTTCAGATATTTAGAAGCACCTCCAAAATATGAATAATTCATTAGGACTTTTTACATCAATAAGATTCCTATTCCTGCTGTCAGCTTCTACATCAGGAAGAAAATTCCAGAGTGGGACATTCTACTAAAACTCATTTGTCTGCCAAGACAAGAAACTGCAAAATAAATATACAAGTGCAATAATAAGTAGTTAACAGTGGCTGAAATTTTCTCTGACACGCTTACACAAACACACACAAAAATTCAAAGTGAAAGGGATCCTCCAAAGCTAAATTACAGCTTGTATTTGTGTAAAATAAACATAGGAAATCATAGTACCTTTAGAAACAAGTTCTATATTGTCTCACCTCTGTGCCTGAGAACATCATGAAACAAATACTCCTAGAAGTTATGCTAAGGCACATGGAAGACAGGGAGGTGATTTGGGACAGCCAGCACAGCTTCACCAAGGACAAGTCCTACCTGACCAACGTAGTGGCTTTCTAGGATGAAGTGACGACATAACTGGACAAGGGAAGGGCTGCAGATACTATTTACCTGGGCTTCTGTAAAGACTTTGACATGGTCTCCCCTGACATTCTGCTCTCTAAATCAGAGAGACGGGTGGACTGTTAGGCGGATAAGATATTGGTTGGAAAGTCACATCCAGAGAGTAGTGGTTAACGGCTCAGAGTCCTGATCGACATCAGTGACAAGTGGTGTTCCTCAGGGGTCTGTATTGCAACCACTGTTATTTAGTATCTTCATTAATTATACAGTCAAAGGGATACATTGTACCCTCAGAAAAATTGCAGATGCCACCAAGCTAAGTGGTGCAATTGACACCCCTGAAGGACGGGATGCCATCCCAAGGGATGTGGACAAGCTTGAGAAGTGGGTCCACGGGAATCTCATGAGGTTCAACAAGAACAAGGGCAAAGTGCTGGACCTGGGTCAGGGCAACCCCAAGTATCAATAAAGGCTGGGGGATGAACAGATCAAGACCAGCCCTGCTGAGATGGACTTGGGCGTGCTGGTGAATGAGAAGCTGGATATGACCTGCAAACGTGTTCACAGCCAAGAAAACCAACTGTATCCTGGGCAGCACCAAAAGAAGTGTGACCAGCAGGTCAAATGAGTTGATTCATCCCCTCTACTCTGCTCTGAGTACTCCGCACCTGGAGTGCTGCATCCAGCCATGGGGTCCCCAGCACACGAAAGATACTGACCTGCTGAAGCGAGTCTGGAAGAGGCCATGAAGATGGATGGAAGGATGGAGCATACCTCCTGTAAGGAAAGGCTAAGAGATCTGGATTTGTTCAACCTGGAGCAGAGGCTCCTAGGTGACCTAACTGCGACTTTTTAAATGAATATATTAAGGATGACATTTGAAGGTGCCACTTAAAGACATTATGCCTAAGTGACACATTTTAGAACAGTTTCACAGTTTCAGGAAGCTACATTCAATTAGATTTTTAAGAACCATTAAATAATGTAGTTTAATTACTATGATATTAATAATTAAAAACAAATATAAGAGAGAAAAAAGTACACCGACAAAGTCAATCAGAAAAAAATATAACACAGTCCACAGAACAGCCCCTTAGGTATCAGTTAGTACTTCTTTATTCTTAAATTAATTCAGCTTTATCTCCCAGACAGGAAGAACTGACTTCCTTCTGAAGTTTTGTATCAATACAAGACCGGAATGAAACAAACAACACTGATTATTATCAATTTTTCTGAATGGATTTCAGACATCTTTTAAATGACTGCTTTTAATGAGATACCCATAAATTCAGCCAAAAATAGTGTCTTGAGTACTGCCTGCACTGTGTGCAAAAATAGTGTCTTGAGTACTGTGTATTTGGCTCCACAACGCAAGAAGGATATAAAAATATTAAGCTGTCCAAGGGAGGGCAACAAAGACGGTGAAAGGACTGAAGGAAATGAGGAGCAGCTGAAATATGAACTTTGTTGAGCCTGGAGGAGACTGAAGGGTGACCTTATTGCTGCCTACAGTTTTCTCATGAGAGGAAGTGGAGCAGGAGCTGCTGATTTCTTCTCCCCAGTGGCCAGTGATACGACACGAGGGAATGGCTTAAAGCTTGGTCACGGAGAGGTCAGATTGGATAGTATCAGGAAAAAGTTCAATTAAAGGGTGGTCAAGTACTGGAAAAAGCTTTAAAGGGAAGCGGTCATGACCCCAAGCTTTTCAGTATTCAAGAAGTATTTTAATAATGCGCTTATATATCTGATTTAACTTTTAGATTGCCCTGTGTGATGTCCAGTATTTGACTCAATGACTCTTGTGAGTCCCTTTCAACTCAGAATATTCTATGAATAGATGTTCTATTTATATACGGTCTCTCACTACAAGACGAAGCTAATTTCAGGACAGATGTCTTCAGTTTTAAAGCTATTCAAATAACCTATTCTTTCACCTAAAGATAGATGACGGTAGAATGTGCACACAACAATCTCTGTGTCAGCATTACATATACCCAGACGAGATGATTCAGTCAGCTGCACACAAAGTGCAATTACATGGAAGACACTCGCTGCAGGTCTTAAAATGCCAGTATTAAATAGTAAAACAACCACCCAAAAAAAAACAAAAGAAAAAAACACAAACGAAGAAACAAAACCAAAAAACAAGTAAAAAAGGAATGGTGCATTATGGAAATCTGAGGCTTTCTGCATCGCACTGGAAGCTTTAAACCAGACTACCAAGCTTGTATTTTTCGTCTTCTCTGATCACTTTATACATTCACCCACAGCTTCTTATAATTTTCAAAATGACACATATTTACAAAATGTCTGATTTCTTCCTAAGCAGAAGTTACATTGTTTCAGGCTCAAGGACTCAAGCAGCGCAACCAATTTCCAGGTGAAACAATCTGCATGCCCAAAACTCATTGTTTATTTCAACTGTATTAGCTCACCTAATACAAGATATGCTCCCTTCCTACAGCTCTTGCCAGAAATTATTAGAGAATAACATGCAAAATCAGCATTACCATTGAATCACAGAATGGCTCATTTTGAGACTTCTAGAGATCATCTAGTTCAAAAACCCTGCCCAAAAAGGTTCAGTTGCCCATAACTGTGTCCAGCTGGATTTTGAGTATCTCCAAGGACAGAGAGGCCATGACCTCTCTGAGCAACCTGTTCTGGTGCACTACCATTCTCACAGTACGAAGGCTTTTACTTGTGTTCAGCTGGAATTTCATATGTTTTGTACCTGTGGCCTCTTGTCCTTTCATTTAATACCACTAAAAAGAATCTGCTTTGATATTCTTTATTCCCACCCTTTCAGTATTTGTATACAGCTCTAAGATCACTCTGAGACTTCTTAACACTAAAGAGTTTCAGCTCTCTCTACCTCTCCTCATGCGAGGGATGCTCCAATTCCTTAATTGTCTTCATGGCCCTTTGCTGGACTCAGTCCAGTATGTATGTACATATCTTCCTCTTATGCATTGAGCCCAGAACAGGACACAGTGCTCCAGGGGTGGCCTCATCTCACCTTTTCTGCAAAGCTATTTTCCAGCTAGTTACTCCCCTGTGTATATTGGTGCACAGTGCTGTGTTATTGTCTTTTTAGGCTATTGTCCACTTTCATGTTCAATTCAGTCCATTCACACTTTAAACAGAACAAGAAGTTTTAGCCAGCCCATTTCAAGATGACATGGGAGAGAATTCAAAAGTAGGACTTCGTCATAAGTAGTTTCATCATCCTAACAAAAAGACCTACTACAGAATGGATTTTGCATAAGGAAAACAAATATATTTTAAGTTTTCACTTTCCTCTTCCCCCTTACAGTGAGCTACTCAATGCTTTATAGCAATTCCCCGATTATCTTCAGCTTAATGATGCATTTCACCATTTATAACACTCAGCTGTCATTGTGATGGCAACAAACCAACACTACATTCAACAGCAATTACAGCAACTGATGGGAAAAAATCCATTAACAGCTATTAAATACAATACACCTGTCCCTTCTAGGTGCACAGGGATAGAAACTAGAAAGATACATCAATGTGAACAATTATTATACAATTGCCTTGCTGCTTTTATTTTTCCTCTTTTTCTTTTATAATCAGTTCCTGGATCTCAATAATTGTTCACTATTGACAAAATACCCTGGATGGGCAGCAGACTTGCAGTGACCCAAAACTGTCACCCTTCGACCCCCTGTTCTACTCTGAGAGAAGAAATATCTTTCAATTTTAAGCTTTCAAAATCAGACACTTCCTCTGTCCATGAAGTTACAGTGCAAAACCCAGCTTCCATTCTAATACCGCACAGGTACAATTCAAAACTTACCTATGAGATTTTTCTTGAAAGCACAATAAGTATTACCACAAAAATGAATCAACTCCAGAACTTAATGCCAAGTAACAATATCTCTGTTATTTTAAGTGTTATAAGACAAGTGTAGAAATGGTGCCCCATCCACACTCATCTTCTGCTTTACAGTAAAGTCATTTTTAGCCCAGTATACCTAAGACTCTTTATTCCAATACAATTATACTATAAAAAAGATTTTGCAATCAGAGTTGACATGCAGCCTGACAGCATGAAAGATAAACAGACAAGAAGAAATTTGAGTGCACCAGCTTACTGAACCTATGTCTCTGCTCTCTGTACCATGTCCCAGGCCATTTCACTTACAACAAGGCAGTTTGTGGACCCACTCTCATACCACCAAAAAATGAACTCAAATAACTTTTCCATCATGATAGCCAGGCTGCCATGAATAGGGAATGCTATTAAGAACATTGGCTGTTGATAACCTTAATCTGAATTAACATTAGGATGCTGCAAAAGTAGAAAATGATACTTTCTTCTTCACCCGAAACACAGAAGTCCAGGATTCTCCCTGAGAGAAATCCAACAACTCTATGAACAATGAAATTAGTTAGCTCATCAGTTGACCTCAATGTGATATTGATTACCAGAGAAGGTCTACCTAGAGTACAACAAAATCAAGAGACATGATGAAAAAACTAAGTATCATTAATTACTCTCAGCAACAGTATTATTTCTAGACACATATTCACAACACAATTACATAAGAGTTCTTCTATTGTTAAGTACCCGGAATACAGGACAAATCATTAAATGCAAGACTGAAGTATCAACTTTGAAAGGCTTCCTCCCCAGTCCTCAGCCACAACAATAAAACTAAAGTTACTCTGAACCTGCATCATACAAGTAAGCAGGGCAAAACAAACAAAAGAAAAAGTGTTTTCTTCCATGTTGCTCTCAATCCCTGTCCAGGTCGTGTCCCTAAGATGCTCTCCATCCGTGAGCCGCTGCCTAGATCCCTCTGAGCAGGTAGCACCTGCTCTAAGCAGTAATCTCCTGCATGTCCAAGACTTCTACTCAGAGATCCCTCTGAGACCCCTCAAAAAACCGCGTTTTTACAGCAGGTCGTGGGCCTGAAGACGTTGTCATTGCCACTGCTCTGTGCGGGCAGCCTGAAACCTGGGTTTCAAGGGCATGGGTGGGCAGAGAGCAGTCAGGCTTTCCAGTAACCAAGCTCTTCTTTATTTATTTTCTCTGGCGTTACCATTCATTTATCACATACCAGGAGCTCGCATGCTCCTCCTCGGGCAAAGTTCTTCCTAGCGGGCCCTGCGGCACAGGCGAGCCCGGCCATTTTGAGCGCCACAGGCACCGCCACGTCGCGACGGGCGGGGGCGGGGCAGCCGCAACAGGTGATGCCGCAGCCCGCACCCTCCGACGAGCCAGCGTTCGGCGGCGACCGCCACGGCGCGAATTTCTGCCTGCTAGTATCGCTGGGGAGTGATGACTGCCCCTCCACTTCACTGCGCCCACCCCATCTTGCAGTCCCCCTCCTCAGTCTCTCTCCCCCACCACGGCAGCCACGCTCACCTGCGACGGGCCGCGCCTCCGCCATGCCAGCACCAGCCACACTCGGCCGTCCTGCGTCCCAGCTGCCGCGCACGCGCAAAGCTCGCGCACGCGCCACCAATTGAGCCTGTCTCTCCGCACGCAGCCGCACCGCACAACCCAGCAGGAGGCGGGAGGGGCGGAGCCGGAGCCGGGGGCGGGGGACAGCGAGGGCGGGCGTCCGTGAGCTGAGCTGAGCTGGAGCGTTGTGTTGTGTAGCGCTGCGTTCTCGGTAGCGCTGCTTCTCCAGCCTCCAGAAAGAGCTGGAAATCGGGAGCCTTGTTTGATACTGTAAAGGAGGAAGAAAGAAAAACTAACAGCGAGAAAGAAATGCTAGCTCTGGCAATAAATTGACTTTTTGTTTGGCAATCGGCTTGCCTTCAGCATTTCAGAGCCCGGCCGAGCGGGCCAAGAGCAGGAGGAGGGTGGGTACAGGACAGCTCGTCCCTCTGTCTCAGTGTATGTAAGAGGTGCTTTCTCTAGGCACAGGATAGAAAGCAGGATTGTGTCATCAGTCTGTTTATTGCATCCCGCAAGCACTGCTTGAAGGAGGTGGCAGAGAGATACAAAAAGCCCACACAAGAATTCCCATACTACAGCTGGTGCTGCAGACAAATCTTTTGCTCCAGCTACAAGTACTCCATAGAACCGCATGATTCATCATACTGCGGGTTTCAGCACCAGTGTTTAACCATTTTATGATTCACACCTTCCTGCAGAGGTTTGTAGTGCCATGGTTACAGTATGTCTACTGAACAGCTCAGAGGCCTTACAGAGCTGCTTACAGATCTTTACAGAGACTGCAGAGAAAGTTCATAGTTCTGTAACATCAGCATCTCTGAAGAACGGCACCTCAGGAGCACTGCTGTACACAGCCTGTCTGCATTTTGACCTCCACACCCCACCCTCCTAGTGAAATTCTCCGTTCAAAGTTCCACTTGCTGCATATTGCTACTGTTCATAGTGGGCAAAGTTCATGGCTTTAAAGTCCTTAAAGAACTAGTGGGTTTATTGCAGAAATACTAACTACTGAAATGTCCCCCAGACTCCTGCCATTGCTGCAAAGGAAGCTTTCAAACCAGTGTGGCAACAGCCTTAGGAAGATGGTACATGTTTTGCCATGCATTTTGAGTGTGTTTGAAGTGCTTTGCTGCATGTAAACATGGTGATCGTCTAAGGTTGCAAAGAAAGGTATGTGTCAGTGGCATCCTTTCAGAGATGATGTATGGTTTTCCTGCTGCTGTCAAGAAACTTGCATTAGTTCTCTAGTTCCCACAGACTGCTCTGTCACTACTGTAAAGATGTGACCATAATATTCACATAGAACTACCACAAAATCTCAACACTGCTTTTCATGAATACCACACCACTACCACTTCGGTATCCACACTCTTTTTGTTATCACCAAGAAACCAGTCACTGCCTGGAAAGCACTAAGGAGATTTTTCTGTATGTTCTGCTGCACAATTGCTAATGATTAGGCCTGTACAGGTTTTCTTTTGTTCCCCCTTTTCCCTTTTTATCTAAACAGTTCTGCTTTTTTCCCCTTTCCTATCTGAAATTTGCATTGTCAATTCCAACCACTCCTGATAGCCTAACTTAATTGCCCAGCATTTCTCTACAGGCATGTGATTTTGTTTTATTCTTTAGTTTGGCCAAAATAACCTTTTTATCTTTTCCTCACAATTTCTTCTTTTCAGTTCAGGGATAGTGGAAAGGATCTCCGCATTGTATCCTACACCCTCTTGTAAAACATATATTTTGTTTCTACTTTGTCATGCTTGAATATTTATGTTCCCATCCTTTTGCCATTTATCCCTCATTTCCTTGTTCATTGGCTGCTTCTTTTCATCTGAACAGTATGAATGTCAGGATGTAGCAGGGACAGACTTCTCCATGTGGAAGGTAGAGCTGGGAGCTAAGAGTCAGCAAATTCTAGAATACCTGTGCAAGAAGAGCAAAGCAGGTTCACCAACAGTTCAGGCAACAGGCAGGTTGCCATGCAAGCCTGTAGTGACAGGGCAGCTCAAGACAGAAGTCAAGCCAGTGGGTAAAAATCAGAGAGGTTAGGCACAAACATACCTGCAACATAGTTCAGGCAGGAAGAAAGAGAGCAGCTGTTTTAAAGCAGTGAGGGAAAGACCGAGGGGCAGGACCCTTTGAAGTTGGTGTGAGCTCATCCAGACAAACACCCAGGGTGTGGGGGGAAGGGACATGGGAGAGATGTACTCAGGGCTCGTACAGTCATGTCTCCCATATGCAGCAGGGATGACAGTAAATAGCCTTGCCTTTCAAGGGAGAGGGGGAGAAGACAGGGAAGCAGAAGGAAGGGAAACCCTAGCCTAGGTCTGCGTCAGCATGCATGCCAAGGAGGACAAATCTCTAATAGAAACACATTCACTCCTGAACTGGCATCATGGTATAGACATTTCTAAGAACCAGTCAGCCCATGGTGGGGTCAGTGACTGCTCAGGACATGCCTTGACATGAAGACAGCAAGGTTGTCATGATATGGAGATTCTGGTGAGGAAGATAGAATGGACTACAGCCAATAAACGACAAGTCGAGATGTTCAGCATGAGTCTCCTGCATACACACAATACCCTTTTGTGCAAAGTATTTCCTGGACTTACTGATTTTTAAAGAAGCTGGTCCTAGGTATTTCCAAATGCCATTGGGGTTACAGTCCCTGAAGCCAGGAGAAGTAGTTTAATACAATACTGTGTACACTTCCAGAAGGCAAGGGGAAGAGTTACAAGGTGCACAGTCAATTGCATCACACAGTGATGCTCTCACTCTTTTTTTCTTTTTCTTTCCATCCTTACATAAAGCCCTTACGGACAAGCAAAAAAAAAAAAAAAATCATCCACCAATATGTGCTTTCATTTTAAATAAAAAATTCCTGTTGCTGGGGACAGCTTTTTAGAAGCATCCTTCCAAAAGCTAGATTTGGGCATAAAATTGAAAATAGAATCCAAACTTGTGACAGATAAAAAGTAAACCACACCATGAGACAGTTTAAAAGGATTTGAGGAACAACTTGCATAAGGAATAAAATCTAATAATAAAGCCCCTTTCAAACACTTCAGGCTCTGAAGTGGCTCAGACTGGCTGTCTGCCCGACAGACTGCAGCACCAGGAAAATCAAAAGAAATTTAAAAGAGCATACAAAGAAAATAACAGAAAATCTAAATTAATTCTTTACACCTGTGTTCACTACAGCAGAGATGGATGAGATTCCCAAGCCAGCTCTTCTTTTTTTATGAGGGGACTCACTACGGGTTATATCTTGGAAGATTACATATGTAACATATAGGTTATGGAACATATAGGCAAAATTATTAGTAACAAATCACAAGGACCAGACAGTATATAACTAGCAATTCTAAAGAATGCAAGAGTGAATTACAAACTGTCCTGAAAAACCTACAGTATAAAACTGATTAGGTAGCAGAAGACAGGGTTGTGTCAGCTACACCTGACTCTTGAAAGCTGATTTTAAAAGAATGCCATAAAAAAATCTTGAAACATACAGTCCTGATGTCTATAGCAGGCAATTTAGTGGAAACTGTAAAATAGATTAGAATTGGCGAGCATATGCATAAAGATGTTGTAATAGGGATGAGTCATAAGGGCTTTTGTAAAGGGAAGAACTGCCTCACAATCTCACAATCCTACTGAAATATTTATTAGTCCCTTATGGCTAAAGGAGATAGATCCTGGAATACTGGCCGTGGATTTCTGGAAGGAATTTGGAGAGGTCAGTCATCAAAAGCTCTTAAAAGTTACACTGCCAAGAAATAAATAGTTGCAGGGGTAAATAACTGAATGAAAGATAGGAAATAAGACAGTCAATAGCCCTTTTTCACAGGAAAAGGAGGTCATCAATAGAGTCCCACAAGGAAGTGTTTTGGAACCTGATCTGTGCAACATATTTCTCAAGGATCTGGAAATGGCAGTGTCAGAGTCTGCTGACAGTACAGTGTTATTTAGGGAAATACAGGCAATAGCAGGCTGAGAAGAACTGTAAGCAGAAGAGTCTTTAAATACTGGGTATATGGGCAAAAAAAATGGAATTTAGGGAAGCTCAGTGTAAAGCAGGGCATGTAGGAAGAAACCATCCTACCTTCACATTTAAAAGGAAGAGCGCCGAGCTGTTACAAGACAGGTAGTTGTATGAAAATGTCTTATCTATGCTCAGTAGTTTGGAAAAAAGCAAATAAAACTATTAAACTTTGCTAAGAACGGAGTAAAGAATAAGTAGATGTAACACCAAGACAGTGTATAAATCAACAAATATTATACGCAAACCTGGGTCCTCCTTCTCAGAGGACAAAGGAATGGGGAAAGAACTTTGAGAGGTGACATAGAATTAAAAATCATTAAGAGTCCTGTCCAGGAAGCAGTGACAGAGAGTAAAATGTAAAAATAAAAGTAGTTAAACTGTGCTTAAACTACCAAACAAGTTTGAAGCTGAAAACCGTAATGGTGGGATACTAATAATGTGGTACTAGTACCAGAATGGCCAGTCTGGTTTGAGAAATTAGTGTCAGTAAAAAGACAGTGGCCCAGATGGGAGTCTCAGACATGACTTTTCAGATGTTGAAATTCTGCACCCATTTCTGATTTCTGAGGTGCATAGTACAAGCTGATCCTGCCTTTGGTCCTGGTGTCCCAGGTGCTAACTGTGTTTTTCCTGCTTATGGAAGACAAGTTCTGAAGTCCCCACACAGCCCTTTCACCCAGACAAAAATAGGTGGCCTACAGCAACTGTTCCTTTCTACACATTGCTGAGATACCAGACCAGTCCCACATGGCTCCAAAGAGCTTGCACCTTGGTTTGAAGCCTTCAGCAAGCAGCACCTCTGCTGTCTGAGGAGAAAGAAATAAGCAGGTCCCCCCACAGGCCTAAGTAGGTGATGAAAGCTGTCTGATTTGTGCTAAGAAAACTCCCCAGTCTTCCTATTTACGAGAGCCTCTGGCAGTCACGCTCCCAATGCCAGAGACCTTAACTCCTAGGGCTGAAGCCCTTTCACAGCGACTGACTCCAGTGAGCTGAAGGTGGCCCCACTCGACTTGACAGACCCCACTCACATGCAGTCAGACCAGGTTTCCTTCCCAGTTCGACCCCAGGTTTTCCATAGCAGAGTCTCAGATGTTGAGTTACAAAAAGCAATTTATTCATGGCACAGTAATACAGAAGAAACATGTTATCCAAAAGGTCAGCATTTCACAGCCTCTTGTCTCAGGCTCCTGCCCAGAATTCAATCTGCATCTCAATTTGCAGCTTGCAAACTGGGCTACCTAGACCAGATGTATTCCTCAACAGTTAGGAAAGCAGTAAATGAGGTAGAAATGTGCATCACCCAGAGACAGCACGTTGTGTTACCAGGAACTAAGCAAAGATGAGCCTGCAAGTAAGTATCATTTTAGTGTGGCACCCATAAGGAGGTAAGGAAAGGGAGATGTGCATGGCATACTAGGAAGACATGCTGGTACATAGGACCACAAGGCCTTTATGCTAAAGGACTCCTGGCAACTGACTTCTGTTATGATCCAGTTATTAAAATTATTAGACAGATGCCTCTGCTTGAATTAAGGTGCAAATGAGACCATATGCTGAAGTCAATAGTATCAATTTTATTTAACAGTGAATGTGAGGGGGAGAGAGAGAGAGAGAGAAAGGAATGGGAAAAGGGTGGGGGAGAGAAAGAGAGTGACAGAGAAGATAGATTAAGTAGAAAATATCACCACTCCGTGGATCCCAATGGTGTCCCATTGATCCTCTTCTTATGGTCTTCTTGGTGGTGAGCGTCCTGCAAAACAGAGTTCAATGGATTAATGTTCATTTGGGCCAGGTGGGAATGCCCAGGTACCTCTCCTCGAAGAGGGGGGCAAGTTTGACGCTGTCTCTTGAAGCAGATTCTGGATCTGTTGCATCAGTTTGCATAACATGCAGTCCTCTGGTGCTAGGCCTCGGGAATGAGTCTGGGTGCCACTTTCGGGGTCTAAGGGTTTATGACATCTCCTCAGCTGCCTCTCATACAAATGTCCCATGTGGGTGTGGCCTTCCCAGGGTGTGGGGGAGTTTACAAATGAGCCAGTTTGTGTAAGGGAGGATGGGTGCTAACTCTCTGTGACTAGAGGCTATGCCACACACCCAAAACTTTCCTCCTCACCCCTTGGTGGGGGTGGAGTGTATGCAAACCTGGCCTCAGGAAATGAGTCTGTGGGCTATGGCCTCCCCACCCCAAACCCAGCCAGAGTTGATTTTCAGGACAAGGCTTTCTTTGTAGGTACATTCTTCTCCCTCAGCCTTGTTTACTTCTTCCTAGACCTGAGATAATTGGATAATAGTGTCACCTTTATCTTATCTCAAGTTCTGTGTAGCTGGCTTAACTCACAGTCCAAAAGGAGTTCCAGTCAAGAGGAATATTCAGGGTGGGCTTTGGTGGTGGCAGCTCCTTTATACATTTTTGCCATAATGGACAAAAAGTCCTTCATAACAATGTTTAAGCCATTAACCATAGCATTTCAGTCTGTTGCAACTTCTGATTTGCTTGCAGCAGGCAACCTATTTTGGGTGGAGAATTTAGCTATAAATTATATCTTGCCTCAAAGTTTCTGAGCATCCATAGTTCTGCCTGGAAAATCTGGATGAGTAGTATTACGTGCTGCTGAGATCCCCAGTATGAACACAAAGCATCTCCAATGTCTATGCAAAATCCAAAATATTTGGCTTACCATGTGTTGAGCTTGTGACGGGACACCCTCCCTTTTTGGCCGAGGGTGAAGGAGCAAAGGAGGCTGCTGCTTTGCTAAAGTCCTTTATTTTTCAGTTCCATAGTTTTGTGAAGGTAGAGTTCGAAGGGGATACGTGATAAGGCAAAGCAGCAGCAAGAGCGACAGCAGACTAAACAGCTTTTCTTCTTCGTGTTCTCTCTAAACTTACAGAAGTGTGGATTATATTTGTTAATTGACCAATAAAATTACCAAATGATTCTAGTTTTCTTTTCTTAACCTATCCTGGCCTAATTCTAATGATCGTAAATCTTACACAAGTCTTACATAGGTTTTACACAGATTTGCATATATAGTTTTTAACAGCTTTTATTGTTTATGTGAACACTCTATCTAAAAAATGTGAACAGTATAGATCCATCTATGTTTTGTCTAGAGTAAAGAAATTCTGTGAAACGGTAGAACTGCTGCAGTCTGAACTGTGTTTAAGGTCTCTTTCCTGCAGATTTTCAATGTTTAAAGCACTTAGCATATATTTCTATTAAGAGTAAAAAATCTATATTTCTATTTCACTTTGGTGTGACTTCATGTATCTCAACTTATCCAAAGGTTTTAATTCAATCCCTGTGCTTTGGTTTTCCTCTGGGCCTGGGTCCAGGGGAGCTCTCACTCCAACAACCACGTATATATTTTTCAGAACTACACTTCTAACCACCACACAAAGCACTTGCTCCGTTGCATCTTTCACATGTACAGCTGACGTGTAGTAGATCTAACAAAGAGTAGTCACATCTCTGTGATTTCTAGTCAACTTTTCCTACCTAATGTAATTTCAAGGAAAAAAATACAGGAGGATTCTACCAGTGTTGTGTCACAGAATTTACTACAATAAGTTTGAACTTTTTTTTCAATAAACATCTTAAAGTTTCATCATGAGGGATTTTAAATAGATTGTTGTAACCAGTACTCTCTCCTTCCTTTATCATGTAAACCAAGTAAAAGAATTCCCTGCATGCAGTAAATCTACACAGGAGGACCATGCCAGATAATTTACCACTTGGATGTTCTCCCAGTACTGAGAAGAGGCACTAAGAATGATACTTCAGAAATTACACATTAAAAAATCTTGGATGTCATGGTAACAGAATGAATAACCAAAGCCCCTCTCAGAGTTATTTTCATAGTCAAAAGAAAGTGTACCTCTAAATTAGCAATGATGAGTGGCAACAGAGCTGCTTTCCAAATCTGACACATCAGAGAGAAAAAGAAAAGAAGCTCTAAAAAAGAGGTATTGCAGTATTGAAGAAATATGCACAGAACACTCAGAAAATATGGTAAAGAAGGAGAAAGTTTGAGGAGGGAGATAAAAATATGACATATCATTTGCACCCTGAACTAGGTGTTGACTCATCCAGATTCCTACACAACATCCATGCGACTATACGAAACAGAAGCTTTTTGTGTCCTGTAGTACACTCACCTGAAAAACCTCCTATATATTTCAGCACTCTGAATACTATGCAGTGATAACCCAGTAGATGAGTTCAACTGGTGTGTCTGGATTTGTCTTACACTAAAGGAAAAATCCAAAAGAACAGGTAAAAATTGAACAGAAAAGCAAAAATTAGCATATTCTGTGTCAAATTCCTTTACTGTCAATTTATGTAACAGAAACTCATAATCAGAGTGTGTGTGTGTGTGTGTGTGTGTGTACATATCTATGTAAAGAGGGAGGGAGAGGGAGAGAGAGAGAGAGAGAGAGAAAGAGAGAGAAGTAAAATAGGAAAATGTTTGGTTATACCAGATTGCCAAAGGTAAATGACTCCACTATGTCCAACTGCAAGTGATAGCTGGCAGCCCAGTTAAACAGGATTTCTTAAGGGTCAACACTGAGGCTGACACTGTTTAACATCATCATCAATGACCTAGAAAAGGGGACAGAAGGACCCTGAGCAAGTTGACATATGACACAACACTGCAGGGAGCACATGATAGCCAAAGGCAGGCCTGTCATTCAAACTGACCTTGACAAGCAAGAGGAATGGTCTACTAGGGGCCTTATAATATATACAGGGAGAGGCTGATCTAACTGGGTTTATCCAGCCAAGAGAAGAGAAGACTAAATCTGATGGCTGTCATCAACTATCTAAGTTGGTTTATAGAGAAGAATGAGGCAAGCCATTCTCTGAGATGTACAAGATGCAACAGACCCGAACTGAAACAACAGAAATTCTGACTGGAAAGGATAAAAGATTCTTCACTCTTAGAACAGTTAAGTGGGTTGGCCAGTGTCCTGCATAACCCAAAATGTTATTGTATTCTATACCTACCTGTGCTATGTCATCTGCCCAAAATTGTTACTGTCTCTTTAAGAGCTGGTGTCCAGAAACAGAACCACAGATGTGTCTTAGTTTAGAGACAAATTTAGGAGAAAACACTCTGGAATGAGTTGTCTCCTCTAAAAGGGTTCCAAGAATCCCTTTCCACCAATACGAAAGGAATGAGAGGAAGGTGTCTTTACAAACAAACTGTGGGCCTGATGGTAGATAAAGCCAAATACTGACAGGTGAAAGAAGCAATAGGAGGAGCCATAAATTCCACAAGAATTCCACTAATTGACACAGACTGTTGCTCTCCTAAGGCCCTGCTAAATTCCAGGACTTAGAGAAAAAGAACAGAGACACAAAGAAAAAGGACAGGGGGGATGCACATTAGAAGGGGGTCTGTATTAGGCAATTCAGGAAGTCTGTACCTCTCAAGTACCTCAGCCAATGGGGAAAGAGAGAGGGAAATGCAGCCGGGAGATTAGAATAAAAAGGAGGCTGTGTCCTCTAGCAATTTGAGAGACCCTATGGGAAATGCCCCATGGCCTCTTCCTTTATTCAAATAAAGTTACAGGACTCCTTTGTCTCCTTTTTGGACATAAACCTCTGACATTGTGGATTAATTTTCCTGACAAATAGGAAATGAATACTAGTGGATGAAAGTGAAAAAACAAAAAAACCCGAACAGTTTATTAACAAACAATGCCCAGAAGGCACAGGAAATAAAATAAATAAATCCTAGGTAATTAACTGTCAGACCTTAACCCCACTTCCCCCCATCCCCCTCACACACACCGGAACAAAAACCTAAAATGCCAGGGAAAAAGTACTGGCTCACACCACGTGGTAGAAAATGGTGACAGATTCCCTCTCAGGAAAGGAAGCCAAACAGGAACTTCATGTTGTAGTTTGGGCAAACAGATGAAAATTTGGTGACTCTCTGGTGTTGATCCACTCTCCACAGCTGAAAGGAATGAGAATCAGGTGTCTTTACAAACAAACTGTGGGCCTGATGGTAGATAAAGCCAGATACTGATAGGTGAAAGAAGCAATAGGAGGAGGCATAAATTCCATAGGAATTCCACTAATTGACACAGACTGTTCCTCACTCAAGACCGTGCTAATCCCTGCATTTAGAGAAAAAGAACAGGGTCACAAGGANGGGGGGTGGGAAGAGGGGGTGTAGACATTAGAAAGGGGGTTTGTATTAAGTGATTTGGGAAGTCTACTCTCAAGTACCTCAGCCAATGGGGAAAGAGAGAGGGAAATGAGGCCGGGAATTAGGATAAAAAGGAGGCTGCGTCCTCTAACAATTTGAGACACCCCATGGAAAATGCCCATGACCTCTTTCTTTATTCAAATAAAGTTACAGAACTCCTCTGTCTCCTTTTTGTACATAAACGTCTGGTGTTTGTGGATTAATTTTCCTGACACAGAACAGCAGCACTGACACCGGCTGAGTGCAGCAGGTGGCAGGAGGAGGCAGTGAGCAGCTGCACAGACCTCACACACATGTTATAAACACGGTTAAAAGACTGGCTTTTGTAATAAGTTAATAATGTTTATGTTGCTGTTACAGCTACTATAATTGTTATGTCACCATTATGTGGCTATAGCTGTTATGTTCCCTTTTGACTGCTGGGTGGCGCATTAAGGACTCCTCATAAGGGAGAAGGGGTGGGTGTCACCCTTGAGGGCCTATTTAACATAAAGGGAGAACCGGACGACGGCCATTGGACCATCCATCAGCCAATGGGAAAGCATTGGAAACAACGAGCCAAGGAGAACACCACGAGGAGGCAGGATTGGAGAAGACAATGAGCCAATAAGAACATAGTAGGGAGGTGGGCCCGGAGGGTATAAAAACCATCTCTCTGAAGCCTGCAGGGTCCTCTGACTACTCCTGAGTAGTAGGAGAGCACCTAGCACTGAGTTTCTCTGCCTTGCTGGTTGATTCTATTATCATTTGTCCCCTATTGTAATTTAATAAATCCTGTTAAAACATTAACTAGTGAGTCTATTTCTCTCACACACAATGCCATAGTCACTGAAAGGAAGCAGGGGAGCTGACACCACGGGGCCGGAGCCCCCAGGAAATGCCAGCACACCCCATGCGCCACCAGAACTACTTCATAAACTCCTACCTTCCTGTTTTTTGTTCCAGGGAAAGGTTTTCCTGAGCAGGGTTTGTACACCATGTTTGTCTCTCAGACCGCATGGTTCTCTGCAGAGGGCACCATCTTGGGGGGACAGTTTGTTCGCCATTTCCACCTTTGTCTCTCAGACCACAAGGTCGTTTTTGGAGACCCCATCTTGGGGGAGAGGTTTCTCGCCATTTTGTTTCTCTTTGTTTCTCTTTGTTTCTGTGGAGTCCATGGGATTCAGCAACTTTGTATCTAGTGATTATCACTGTTATTTTTGCCTGTTGCTGTTTCATCTTCTAGTAAACTTATTTTTTCACTTACATCTTCTTACATTTGTTTCTCCTATTGGTGAAAAGGGGAGTAATTAAAACTAAAAAGGGAGTTACCTCACTTTGGAGTGTCTGCCCTTTGAATTGTCTTAAAACAAGACAGCCAGAGAGATGGTAGGATCTATGACCTTGAAGATATAAAAAAAATCACCTGGGCAGGACCTTGTGCAACCTTGTCTAGCTTGTAGTTAAATTCACTTTGAGCAGGTTGGGTTATGGACTTACAGAGGTCCCTTGAAAACTATTTTTGTCCTATGGTGCTGTAATATTTAAAATACAAAAATTATAATATGCTTGTCTGCTAGTGTCTAAATAAAATAGCTGCTTCAAGTCTGTCTTAAATGAGTTGCTTCCTTACCATTGTTGCATCCCAGAGTACTATGGATAGGAAGCAAGAAAAGTGAAGCTTGTAATTCCATCCTGATGTGTTTTCTTTTTAGCGAAAAAAAGGGATTCTATATGTCTGTGTTTCCATGCTAGAGGTCTAAAGTGCTTCAGAGATCTTGTACATGAGACTGTCAATAGAGAATTGACAAGAGTCTGAAATCAGCAAGAGCTGCTAAAACAAGAGATTCCACTGAAAGACTGCATAGAAGTTTTGCATAGGAAGTCACTCTGCGTATGGTTACAGCTGAGATAGGTGGAAGTGGCACATCTTCATGAAGTAATATTAAAATAATAGGATCATAGTATCATTTAGGTTGAAAAAGACCTTTAAGATTGTACGGAAAATCATGCTATGAAAAGCCAGTGTCCATAAAGGAGACAGAGAAGTCCTGCAACTTTATTCGAATAAAGGGAGAGAGTCCACTTGGGCACATGCCCGCGGGATTTTCTCTCTCAAGATTTCAGAGGGCACAGCCTCCTTTTATCCTAAATTTCCAGCCGCATGTTGCCCTCTTCCTTTCCCCACTGGCTGAGGTACTAGGGAGGTACAGCCTTCCTGAACTGCCTACCACATTCCCCCCCCTTGCACCTGTTCAGAAACTCAAGCTTGTGCAGACCCACTTGTCTGTTTCAGGAGCCAAGCTGTCTGGGCTCTGTAATAAACCTGCTGCTCAAAGTCAGTAGAGATATTAAGACCATTTCAAAGATGTTAACATCCATAACTTCACCCATCGAATTATTTGTAAAGACATTAGTAGACATCTTCCCTCTCAGCATAATCACATTCATCTGTTACCTTAGCACTTCCAAGTTCCACCACTAAACCAAAGCTGTAAGTGGCAGATCTACATGGCCTTTAAATACCTCCAGGGAGGGTGACTCAAGAACTTCCCTAGCCATCCTGTTCCAATGCTTGACAACCCTTTTCTGGTGAACTAATACCTAATCTAAACATGCTAGATTTCTTTCATACTTACTATAGTTAATAAACTTTTCTGCTATAAAGCTGAGAGTGCCAGTGCCATGATGCTGTCATGTTGACAAGCTGTGAAGATGGTTAGGCATCTTTATTTCCTCTTCAGTCTCTCTAATTTCACTGATCACTAATATTGCCTTCAGTTACTGGTGATGAAATGATGACACTTTTGAATGCTATGAATTACCACCTGAGACATTTTTTGTGTGGAAATTCTTTGGGAACATCAACACCGTTCTCTTCACCATTCATGAAAACCAGGAAGGACATTTTATGTTGTCTCTATAAGGAACAGTAAAGAAATCATGTTTACGTGCTGCTGGCTATTTCAGTTCTGGTAAATAAACACAATAACACTGCAGGCATAATTTCATTCTTTTTAAATGGCCCCATTCAGTAATGAGGAGATTCACAGCTAAAGAAGTGGCTAATTTTCTGTTTTATCACCAACAAAAGAAACCAAAGTCTCTGTGACTTGGACTTCATGCTACACACATCTTAGCCCTGTATAAGTTGAACTCACAAGACTTTTTAAATTCCAGATTGATAACCTTCCTCTTTTAGATCATGTTTGCCCTTTCCCATGCGTCCCCATGCATCTTCTTTGAACTCTGAGGTGCTCATCACTTGAGATATAATGAAGCAGAATCTGGAATTCCATACCCTAAAATCTCCTTCTTGTCCTAATCAAGTTAAATACATTTTTTTACAAAAACTTATAATTTACATTATTTCATACTCTTTGTTTAAAATTTTAATTTTTTGAAGGAAATGCTTTTAGTAACTAGTTTTTGTACAGTGTGTTAAAACAGTTTTAAAACATTTTCTTGTTGTTGAGGAATGGGAATGTAACATTAAAAAAAGGAAACACAAAATTTTCATAAATTTACTTCCCTAATTCTGCCTTGTATTCAGAGTCTGAAGCATTAAAACTTAATACCTTTTTTAGAATAAGTGTACATTAGGTAGTGTTTCAACTGTATAGAGCTCAAGGCTAGTGATGACAAGGTTGAGTGCACATGGGTAAGAATCAGGGGGAAGGCCAACAAGGCAGACATCATGATGGAAGTCTGTTACAAACTACCCAACTCAGTGAAAAGGCCTTCAGTGAGGTTCTTATGTTCTGATGTTCTGAACAGTTCCAGAAGAGAAGACGAAGAAGCCAAAGTCCCAGGGCTCCGTACTTTAGCTAGCAAACAAGAAACAAGCTAAAAAGCAAAAGGAATGCAACTCTCTTCCCTGCTGCAGAAGCAGAGCAGCCGGGCAGGAGAAGCCAGCGAGCTATCTCTGTTTTTGAACACAGCGCCAAAGGAATTCCACCAGCTTCTCCCCCTCTCTCTTAAAGGTCTGCTTTAAAGCTACAGAAAAGGACACAGGATTCATATCTGGACATAAAGCAGGTGATAGGGGATACACATCATAAAGTCACCGCAAGACAATTCTATAAAAGGCTTGCTGATGTTTCATGATCCCTAGACCTTGTTCTTGTGAGAGACTTTAATTTGCCAAATATCTGTTGGAAACTCAACACAGCAGAGAGAAGGCTTTGTAGGAGTTTCCTGGAGTGTGTGGAAGAGAACATCCTAACACAGTTGGTAAGCAAGACTGTCAAGGGCTGGTGCCCCTCTAGTTTAGCCCTGCTGTTTACAAACAGAGAAGGGCTGGTAGGAAATGTGGTGGTTGGAGGCTGTCTTGGGTACAGTGACCACAAAATTATATGAGTTTTAAATTCTTGGTGAAGTAAGGAAGTGGGTAAGCAAAACCTCTACCTAGGAATTCCACAGGGTGGAGTTTGGTCTGTTCAGGACACTGGTTCAGAGAGCCACCTGGGAAAAAATCATTAACAACAAAGGGGTCCGGGGAGGCTGAACATATTTTAAGAAGGAAATCTTAAAGGACCAGGAGCAGGCTGTCCCTATATGCCAAAAGACGAGCTGGCAGGAAAAAAAAGGCCTGGCTGAAGAGAGTTTTCATAGGAACTCAGGGAAAAAAGTTTATGACCTTTGGAAGAAAGGGCAGGCAACTCAGGTAGAGTACAAGGATGTCATTAGATCATGTAGAGAGAAAATTAGAAAGGTGAAAGCTCAGCTAGAATTCAATCTGGCCACTGCTGTGAAAGATAATAAAAAGTGGTTTTTATAAATACATCCGAAACAAAAGGAGGGCCACGGAAGATCTCAATTCTTTATTGAACATGGAAGTGAACATTGTAACCAAGAATGAGGTAAAGGCTGAGGTACTTAAGGCCTACTTTGCTTCAGTCTTTAACAGTAAGACCAGTTATCCTCAAGGCAGCCAGCCTGGTAGACAGGAACAGGGGGAGCAGAATAGCTCCCCTGTAATCCAGGAGGAAGCAGTTAGTGACCTGCTGAGCCACTTACACACTCAGTAAGTCTGTGAGTTCAGGTGGAATTCATGAGAGGGTACTGAGAGAGCTGGCAGAAAAGCTTGCAAAGCCACTGTCCATCATTTATAATCAGACCTGATTATAACCAGGGAGGTCCCAGATGACTGGAGGCTGGCCAATGGCCCATCCACAAGAAGTGTCGCAAGGAGGATCCAGGGAACTACAGGCCAGTCAGCCTGACCTTGGTGTCCAGGAAGGTTATGGAACAGATCATCTTCAATGCAATCACACGGCACATACAGGACAACCAAGGGCTCAGGCCCAGCCAGCATGAGTTTAGGAAAGGCAGGTCTTGCTTGACCAAACTCATCTCCTTTTATGACCAGGTAGCCCACCCAGTGGATGGGGGAAAGGCTGTGGATGTGTCTACCTGAACTTCAGCATTTGATACAGTCTCCCACAGCATTCTCCTGGAGAAGCTGGCAGCCCACAGCTTGGACAGCTGTATTCTTTGCTGGGTTAAGAACTGGCTGGATGGCTGGGCCAAGAGACATGTGGTGAGTGGTGCTACAGCCAGTTGGTGTCTGGTCACTAGTCAGTTTCCCTGAGGCTTAGTATTGGGCCCAGCCCTGTTTAATATCTTTACTGATGATCCAGATGAAGGAATCAAGTGCACCCTCAGTAAGTTCATGGACAACACTAAGTTGGGCAGGAATGTATGATCTGCTGGAGAGTAGAAAGGCTTTTCTGAGGCATTTGGACAGGCTGGATTGATGGGCCCAGGCTGATTGTATGAGGGTCAACAAGGCAAAGTACCAGGTCCTGCACTTGGGTCACAGCAACCCCATGGCGCTCTACTGGCTGGGGGAAGACTGGCTGGAAACCTGCCTAGGAGAAAAGGATGTGGGGGTGCTAGTCAACAGCTGGCTGAACATGCATTCATCAGTGTCACCAGATGGCCAAGAAGGCCAATGGCATCCTGACCTGCATCAGCAATAGCGTGACCAACAGGACTAGGGAAGTGATCACCATCCTGTACTTGGCACTGGCGAGGCTATACCTTGTGTACTGTGTCCAGTTCTGAGCACCTCAATTCAAGAAAGACATCGAGGTGCTGGAGTGTGTCAGAGAAGAGGAACAACGATGGTGAAGGGTTTAGAGCACTAGTCCACGGAGGAGCAGCTGAGGGAGTTGTGTTCNGAAGGCCAATGGCATCCTGACCTGCATCAGCAATAGCGTGACCAACAGGACTAGGGAAGTGATCACCATCCTGTACTTGGCACTGGCGAGGCTATACCTTGTGTACTGTGTCCAGTTCTGAGCACCTCAATTCAAGAAAGACATCGAGGTGCTGGAGTGTGTCAGAGAAGAGGAACAACGATGGTGAAGGGTTTAGAGCACTAGTCCACGGAGGAGCAGCTGAGGGAGTTGTGTTCTTTAGCCTGGAGAAAAGGCTCAGGGGGACCTTTATTGCTCTTTACAACTGCCTGAAAGGAGGTTGTAGCAAGGTGGGGGTCAGCCTCTTCCAGGCAACTAGTACAGGACATAGCCTCAAGCTGTGCCAGGAGAGGATTAGACTGGACATAAGAAGAATTTCTTCATGGAAAGGGTTGTTAAGGATTGGAATGGGCTGCCCAGGCAGATGGTAATGTCACTGTCCCTGGAGGTGTTCAAGAAATGATTGGAAGTGGCACTTAATGCCATGACCTAGTTGACAAGATGGAGATTGGTAAAAATTTGACTTAATGATTTTGGAGGTCTTTTCCGAGGATTGGAATGGGCTGCCCAGGCAGATGGTAATGTCACTGTCCCTGGAGGTGTTCAAGAAATGATTGGAAGTGGCACTTAATGCCATGACCTAGTTGACAAGATGGAGATTGGTAAAAATTTGACTTAATGATTTTGGAGGTCTTTTCCGACTTAAATGATTCTGTGATTCTGTGAAGCCTAAACAACTAGAAAATTTGGACATCTTTAATGTTAAAACAAAATTTTGGTAACATTTTCACTTTAAGCATGAATAGTTACAAGAAACATTGAATTATTCTGAAAACATCTTATCTATTAATTTCTTTTAGATATGGTGTGGTTTCTCTCTGCAGAACCCTGTGCTTGAGTAACTCACCTAATATAATGCCTTGTTCACCTGACCTGACTACAGCCCCAGGTTCTCAAATCTAAACTGAGTAGTACTCAGGTCCACTCCCTTGGAAGGGCACTTCACACAGGAAACTTACTCAGCCCAAGGGGTAAATTCATTCCAGTGACACTGACACTTAAACTCTACTGCTATTCTAAAGGGTATTTTATTATACTGTTGTAAGGCTCTCAAAGTAGAAAGACTGAGAAAGCCTGAAATACTGTGTTTCATCAGAGCACTTATACAGGAGTTACAAGTTTCAATGTCTTCATCAACGTCCAGGTAACCCTGCAGCTGTACACATTATTGTTCATCAGAAGAAAGATTTAACGTGGTCTGCAGAACTAGAAATGAATATTGATTCCCCTGAGGAATATGTACAAACTACAAGGAAGCCAACAGTGAAAAAGCAACTAAATAAATTGTAAGCCGGAGAAATTTTCAGGTAGACTAGACGTGTAAGCAGCAGCATTCAATGAATAAAATCCAACACCAGAAGCTGAATAGAAAAAAATCACAAACTAATTCTTGCTGTGTGCAACCATCTGTCCTGTCTGCTAAATACTGAATGACTGCTACATACCTCAAACAGTAATACAGGGTGGCACAATACAGTAAGCAGTTGCTGCTTTAACTTCTATACCTCTAAGTGATTGAAAGCATGCCTGAAACACATAAGCAACCAGGTCTAGCAGCAGGTGCCCCTGCCCATGGCAGGGGCCTTGGAACCACATGATCTTTAAGGCCCCTTTTAAGCCAAACCATTCTGTAATTCTATAAAGTCTTTCCCTAGCTCACTCACTATAGAAAGATGTAGTGTAAGTGGTAAATGCAGGCAGCCATGACAAGCAATGCTAAATATGAAAAGTAAATGCGTAAATATGTAAAAAGTATATATGAAAGACTTAAAAGTCTTTACAAATGCTTGGATGAAATGCAAAGTTTGATCTCTTGCCATGAGTATTATGTTCCAACAAGATGCTGTCTGAGTGAGCTGAACTGGTATGCTCCAATTTTAAAAACTAGGGGGGGTGTGTGTGTGTCAGGGCATAGCAACAGCTATGTATACACTTCTCTAGACGGCAGCTCTAGCTTGCCAGCACAGCAGCAGAGAGAAGGCAGCGAGGGCGATTGGCCTCTGAGAGATAACACAGAGAACAGAAATTTTCAGTTCCCCTGAAGTTCCTAAATAGAGCTTAAAGACTAACTGGCAAAACAAAACAAAACAAAACAAACAAACAAACAAGAATGTAAAAGTATGCACAGGATGATAAATGTGGCTGGAACCAGTGGATAAATAAATAATGAGGAATATATTGGGATTTTTTGGCAGTCATGTAACAAGAAGCAATAGCTCATGCCCAAAAAAAGTTCAAGGGAAGGTCATTTTGTAATATTGGGACACTCAGTGAGTACGACTATCAGAGACCCCTTTAGACGATCCTCTAGGATCATAAAAGGACTTCCAAGAGGAGGCGGACGCATGCAAATTAGTTTTACAACAGTGATGTCTATGTATTAGCGAGGAATTACGTTGTAATGAATATGTATGATGATGATGGAATAAATGCCCTGTTGTAGTTTCATGACACACATTCGATCAGAGGATATATCCTCCCAAGGTGCCCAGCGCTGTAATAAACAATGCCTGCTTTCTAATACTTCAAATTGTGTTAGTTTATTTTCCGGCCGATTTCGGTATCACCTCCTCGCGGATCACCGAGGCCAGTGTTCGGCGACTCCGGTTGCAGTGGAGTTCGGCTCGGCCCAGCCTGTCCCCACGGCCGCACTGTCACTGTCACTGCTAGGAGCAGCTGCACCTAGCCCGAGCCGCGTCCCCTGCCGTCCGGTGCGGGTAGCCCCCCCTTTTCCCCGCCCACGCCGCCACAGCCGCGGCTCCGTCCCGCCTCTCGCGTCAGGTGAAAGAAGCTGCGCTATCCCGCGCCTGCGCCAGGACCGCAGCAGTTCGCTTACCAGAAGTGCCCGCACCCAAAAGAATATAAAATAATAGTACTGGTAGAAGGGCGTGGTAGAGGCGGTGCCTTTCAGTGGGCTAAGTCGCTGTTCACCGGTTGCTTTCAACGCTCAGTCTCTGGAGAGAGGACTTTTTGCTCTCTTTTCTGCTGCTACTAGTCAGGCAGCAGTGGTCATCGTTCTTTTGGAGGCGAAGGCGAGCTGGGTCCTTACTAAGGCGGTGGCGCGGTGTGTGACGCATTTCAGCAGCGCACACGCACCGCTCTCGGGCCGGACGGAGGCGTGGGCACGATGATGCCCGGAGAGACGCCGCCCGCGGCGGCCGGGACTGCGGCCGCCGGCGGGGTCTGCGCCAACTGCGGTGTTCTCCAGCAGGTAGGCACGGACCGCTGTCCCTGTGACGCTGGAGTGGTGTTTTTGCTCACGGACGAGGTAGTGGGTCAGCGTCGGGCCGCTGGTGGGTAGGAAGTGTCGGGTACCACAGTCACCGTTCCCGGTGCGTCGGGAACGTGGATAGCGTGCGTGGCAAACGGGCTCTGCAAAAGCAGCAGCAGTGTCGAGCTTTAGGCAGGCTAAGTGTGGAAAAGTAGCTCGTGTCTCTGCGACGTGCCTAGTGGGATCTGTCAGGGAATTTCTAGTTGTATCCTTTCGGCTTTGCTTCGGTGCACTGTAAGGACTTACAATTTACTTTCTTGATGGCTCTTAAGCGAGCGTGTATTTTTATAGTATTACGCTTCGGTTAATACTTGTTTTTCCTTTAAATGAAGAGAAGGTCCTGGGTATACTTAGAATGAGTATGGATGAGAAACTGGAAAATCTGTAGACTAAAGTGGGCTAAAGTTTATTGCTGATAATTCTGCCAAACGTTAGTTGGACTTTGAGGGAAAAAGTTACAGGGTTTTAGTATAGAATCTACTGCAAAAGTGAAGTGTGAAGAGCTTTTGTGGTAAGGCCTCATTTAAATATGCATACTTTCTTGTGGAGCCTGCATTCTCCGCGTGTATTTTAATGAATGTACTTTTGGTGGTTTTAGTAACTTGTTCACCAAGAGAACCCGTAAAAAGAAGACTGATTATTTTCTATAGCATTAGCAGTCAGATTAGGGGTTATTTACAGTACTGGTTTTTGGGGTGGAAGTTCTTAACTGACTTGAGACTCTTCCTTACAGAATATAAATGAATATGTAGCTGCATTAATTGCTCTGAAGCAAAAAATGATTGATGGAGAGTAAGTACTATTGCACACGTTTTTATTTGTTTGGGTTTTATTGTTCTTAAGTACTTATAACAATGCCGGAAATATGACTTGTGGAATGTGGATATTCGTTAATGCACTACACTAAATGCTCCTCAAAATGAAAGTAAGTTCTTCACCAACAGGTCCTAAATCTAGACTGTAAGACTTCTTTAATTTATTCTGTAAAACATCTGTTTATAATGGCAGTAAACAGGGCTATTTTGTGTACCTATAATATTATTAGAAGTACAGGCAGAAGCAGCTCTTTGAATAGATTTATTTAAGGCAGAAGCAGATCTTTGATATTTATTAATAAATTAATTAATTTATATTTATTTCATTGATTTAATTTCTTATTTAATTTTTCTGTAGAGAAGAATATGAGAACTAAAAGTTGAGTACAGATGTATATGAACTTTTCCAGCAGAATTCAGTCTGATCATTAAATTCTGGAATTCCGTTGGGATTAAATATCAGAATATGGAAAGTGAAATTGAACATTGTTCAAAACAGTATGATTATAAAATCCTTCTTACAGTTTGCTTTCTCTTCTGTGCTTGCTTTGAATTCTTCTCAAAACCCATCAACATATGATTGTATGGAATAATATATCAAGATATGTTATATACACCTCCATATGTGCCTAATCTATGTGCTATGTCTCCTAATTGTAGTGGTTTTTTTCTTATGTACCCTTTCATAGATATGTGTCAATCTGGCTTTAGTGAATCTAAATGTCAGTCCTGCATTCTATTTCCAGAGAGTATTTAAGCTAGCACACACTGGGTCTCTTAACTAGGACCCTTTTTTCAAAGCTCGTTTACTCTGTTGTGATTTATTTTCCAACCTCTAAACTTTGTGTCCCTCTTCTTTCTGCCAGTGCATATATTTCTTGTGGAAATTGCCTCTTCTTTACTTGCAGCTTAGCCTTTTTTTTTGGCCTTACTGGATTATTCTTAACTATTACAATAGAAAGTAATGCAGTCCTCTCTGTATTGGGGTAACTGCCATGGTATTACTCTTTCTTGTCCTTTCTTCTCTCTGTTCTTAAAAAACATAATATTTGAGGGAAGAAAAGAGTAACTTTCCTTGGTGCTGTCCCATGGCCCTCTTGCATCAGTGTAAGTGTTCATGGCTGCTAGGAGGATAATGTAAAGATTAAAGCCTGTTAGGGTCTTTTGAACTGTTTCCCTGAGATGTATGTTAGGAAAACATCCTTTCAAGTTTGGAAACATGTTTTTTATTTGTGTGTGTGTGTGAGAGTGTGTGTGTGTGTGTGTGTTCTAATAAATATGTGTATTATGTCCTTTATCTAAGCAGTATTTTTTTTAAAGATGTAATTAGTTAATGGCTACAAATTCATGTAATTGCCAGTTGGGTTTTTTTCCTACTTAAACCAGTTTGATTTGAGGTTTGAATGGCTTAATGAAATAAAAGAGCATATTGACTACTATCAGAGAATGCAAACCAATCTTACACTTTCTCTATTTATCTATAAAGCAAAAGGAAAGATACCCTAACACATGATTGTCAAAATCAGGTGAGAAAATGAGTAATGTCTAGGTTTTTCTTTTCTTACAGTCGTTTGCTGACAGAATATCAACAGAAATGCACTGATATCCTTTACTTTACTATTTGGGTTCTTATAGGATTAGTATACCTATAACATTTCTTATAAAAGGGCTTGAGGCTTTCTATTTAAGTTATGAGATGATCTCTCTAGTAAAGAACAGACTGGGTAGGTTTTGTAAAGAAAATAGGTCTTTGGAATTAAAACTATCCTCTTAAGATCTGCCTGTTTCTGGTATATGGTTTAAGGTGGTCTGTCTGAAATCTGTGTTGCTGAGAATTATTCAATCTTTTTCATGTAACAGAAGAAGCTCTGCTTATTCACATCAAATGTATTGAAATACATGTATTAAACACTTTGTTCTGCAAGTCTTGGGGAGGTTTTTTCGTGTTAGGAAGTCTTTACTGGATGTTTCTTTGCAAGTGGCAGCTGGATTGAAACATACTTAAGAACATTTGATAAACTGTTTTTAATTTCTACCTTAACAAGAGATTACAGCTTCAATTTGCTGAACGGTAAGTTTGATTTCTATTGTTTACTAAAGATGTATGACTATGTTCTCTGTGTTGTGGTTAGTTTTAGCAGTCTGACGGAGTAATAGCAACAGCCGTGGGTCTAAGCTTTTAGTATGGTACTTTTACCATGCTTCCTAGGCCACAGTTAGCAAAGGTATGATGAGGAGAGAAATCTGTCCATCTTCTACAATACTTGTGTGGGATTCTTTCCTGGTCCTGTGCTAGTAAGTCTTAAGTGACCAAGTGTAGGTGTGAAGCTCATCTTTTGGTGGTGGTTAAATGTAAGCCTATTTGGGGTGCCCGTATTTGTGTGAAGCATTTTGACTTAAGAGTTGTGGCTGTGTGCCCTTGCTTACTCTGTGATTATAGAGCAAGAGGTAGCATATAATTTTTATGGACTCCAACCTGCCTGCTGAAAAACTCTGCAGTTGGACTCTGCTTTTATTTTACGCTACTGTGTATGTATGCAGAGACACTGATTACTGGCACTTCAGTGTAGGCAGCAAATCTCTGTGGCACATGCCATCTGCTTGCATCTAGCTTTAAGTCCAGCATAGTGTTCTAAAATCAGATCTTGGATTTTCTTCAAATAGGTAGAATAATGAGAACACTGAAACTCTTAAAACTTTTGGGTGTCTCTCACAGCATTTTTACCATGGGACAAAAGCAAAATACTCAGACGCTTGATTGAAGAATCAGAATACTGAGTTTGAAAGCATCTGTGGTTTTCGCAACTTCTTTTTTTAATTGCACATCTCATTTCAGAGAGATCTCTGCTCTTCGTTGCCAAGTGGAGAAGATGTTACAGAAAATTCTGCCTCTGGAAAAGTGCCAGGAGGAGTTGGATTCCTTGAAGGCAGAGTTGGAAGAAAAAAAGGTGTGCTTGTAAGGTTTAAATAACTTGCACTTTTTCTGTTGAAGGAAATTTATATATTTAATGCTCGTCTTAATGAAGCTGACTTTAATGAGCTCTGTTGTTATTTCCAGCTCATTGGGACAGGTAGCTCTGGGTTTAGGTGAAATTAATTAAATGATTTCAGGTTTCAGAGAAACAAAAAGTTTAGGATGTTGTAGTTCTTACGCTTGTGATCAGATTATTTGGTTTTTATTTCCTCACTAAGGAAGGAAAGAAGGAGAAACATTCAGACTCCTTTGGTTTTCTGCTCTGATCGTGTCAGATTATTGAATATAACTTGTATTACTGAAAAGGTGCCAAGCAGGAGGGTCTGTGCAGAATAGGGCTGTACTTCTGTTACCTTTCTGAACATATGTTTTCACATTTTTAGCTTCTTGAATTTATTCCTAATTTCTCTCCCATCATTTAGCTGAGATTTAGTCTACGGGAAAGAAGGTTTAGATTGTTCAAATTACCCAAATGTATGTATTTTCTAGACATTATTATTATTTCTGAAGAAAATACCCCACCTTCTTTCTTGTAGTTTTATCATGATGGTATAAGACAGGATACCAGCATTTATCTTGTCACTGTACCTAGTTTGTGTTCTGTGTTAGAATGGTTTTATAATTCTTCTTCCCTCATCAAGCATTAGTAGCTGATGTCCTGATGGATCTTTTTCAGAAAAAATAGGATTATATGTGTGGTGTGTAATAGTTAATCTCTTGACTTCAGCTGCAAGTTCCTATCCAGCTAGGTGTTGAAGGCACATACTCAAAAGATAGATAAACATATAGAGATTTATGTGTTTGTTTGTTATAACTTTTGCCTTTAAAGAAGGACAACCTGACTTTCCAACTTGCTTCTTTTCTTATTGAATATATTTTTTTGGCCAGGCACTGTTTTCATTAGAATAGGTAAGGTGTCTGCCATCTATTTTTTTTTTTCTTTGTGCTCAATATGGACATATTTTAACTGTGCTTTCCTTCTTCAGAGTTCTCTGAAGATTTATCGGGAGAGTCAACTGGAGTATGTTAAAATTAAAGAAGAAATACTAAACAGTGATGCTATGTGAGTGATGCTTCTTTTTTCACAACCTTTCTCTGCCTCCCTTACCTCTTCCAAACTTGATAGTGTACCTTATCTAGTTATGCTTTCCATTTTGCTAAAATTTTTGTACTTATGGCGTCTTAGAACAAGGAGCTGATGGAAGAATGATCTTAAATTTTGTAGCAAACACTCAAGTGCAGTGTTAGTTTATTTATTGTCTTGTCCTGAAGTGGCTTTATGTGGTTGCCTAATGAAAGTTTTTAAGAACAGGATGAAATTGAAGAAAAGCTGTAGTTTCTGTAGTTTTAAGTGGCTGAAGAAATGAGCTGACAGAAACATTGGGAAGTTCAGTAGGGAGAAGTGTGAAGCCCTGCACCTGATGAAGAACAATCACATACACTTGGACCCCAGTGACAGGACAAGAAGCAATGGGCACAAACTAAGACAAAGGTCATGTTTCCTGTGAACATCAGGAAACACTTTTTGCTGTGAGAATGACTGAGTACTTCCACAGATTGCCCTGGGAGCTTGTGGCCTCACCATCCTTGGAGATACTCAGAAGCCATCTGGCAGTGGTCTTGGGCAGCAAGCTGTAGGTGGCCCTGCTTGAGCAGCGTGGGTTGGACAAGATAACTTCCAGAGGATTCTTGCAACCTCAGCCTCAATTCTGTGATGCTATAGCTGTTTTGTGTACCTCTGACACAGGCCATTTTAAGCAGTACGTCATATGAGTTCAGTAATTTGAAAGCTGGATTTTTTTTCAAAGCACAGTAATAGTGAATTGTTCATAAAATTACTGTTAATCTACAGTTACTGTTATAAAACTTAGGTCAGAAATTATCACTCATGTCCTTTGGTCCAATCTGCCATTCAAAGCCAGTGTCAAAGTTAGCTTGCTTAGGACTCTCTAGTTGAGATCTGAATATTCTACAAGGATGGCGATTTCCTGTGGAGTACAGCTTCTGTTAGCATAGCATTCTGTCAGCTGCAGTTGTGCCTGTACCTTAAAGATCAGATAGGAACTTGACTTGTGTAGCATAAGAGGAGTTCTGCCCAAATGCGTCATCTGCAAACTGCTTTTTGAAAATTGCTAGATTTAACATCTACCTATTTTCTTAATGTAGTTGCGTGTTGATGAAATTAGTATAGTACTACATGTGTAAATGTAATTATTTCATTTGTAAATATTATTGCAATGATAATGTTGGCATTTAGTGTCTGCTTGTTTAGTCAGATACTTAGTTATATAATAGGATTTCTATCTCAAGTTGAAAAGTACTTACGAGGATCATTGAGTCCAACTTCCTGCTCCTTGCAGGACTACTTAAAACTAAGCTACAGCTGAGACTGTCATTCAGGTTTTTCTGGGACTCGTGACAGGCTTGGTGTCAATCACTGCTTCCCTGGGGAGCCTGAAGAACCTTTTCTTAATGTCCCGTATGAACTTCCCTTCATTGCATTTCCTTTTGTCCTATCACTGGTCACAAGAGAGAGGAGATCAGCACCTTCCTCTCCACTGTCCTCCATTGAGGAAGTTGTAAAGTGTGATGAGGTCATCCCTTAGCCTTCTCTTTCCTAAGCTGAACAAGCCAGTCATGGTCTTCCAGCACATGTTTCTGGGAGTCCCCAGGGTCTGTTATTGGTGACAGATGTGAAGAAGGCATTAAACATCTCTGCTTTGCATCCCTATTTTTGACGTGACTAACCTCATCAAGCAATGGACTTATGTTATTTCTGATCTTCCATTTGCTGTTAAGATATTTTGAAAAGCCGTTTTTGCATCCTTCGGAGTACTGCTCAGATTGAACTCTAATTGAGCTTTGGCTGCATGAGTCTTCTCCCTGCAATGGTAAACAGCATCTCTGTAGTCTTCCTGTGTCAACTGATCTCGCTTCCAATGTCCATGCATTGTAGATATAGTACTGTGCATTCACTTGAAGATAATCTACAGAGAAACAGAAGTTTCTTACCTCCTATTTCTAAAGGATAACTCATCCCTCCTCTCCACCCCACTTTTTTTTCCTGTAAAGATGTTTTATGAGGAATTTTGCTGAAATTCTTACCAATGGCTTGATTGTCAATACCCTCATATAGGAAAGTAAGTATGAACCTCTTCAGGCTAAGAAGGCACAGAATCATTGGTCTATTACTTAATAGTATAAATACTTTGACTATTGAACGTGAAAAAGGTGGTCAATCATCCCATTTATGAGTGGGTTTTCAAATATATTCTGGTTAATGTCTGAAATGGTAATTAAAGCCTGAACATCCAGAAAGGCTTAGACAGTAAATCTCAATCTATTGCACAGGTTTTATCTCAGTCTATTGCACAGGGGAATAGATGATCTGTGTTCTGCTTCCTGAAGGTGATCAGTGAGTCTTGGTAGAATCCTCTACTTCCCATAACAGTTTAAAAGCAATTTCTGGGATATTGGAATTTACCAGAAGAAAATAATGGAAATGTTTACTTTTCTATTTATTTATTTTCCAGTTCTTTCCAGTTTTACATGTAAGGTAGGGTTGGAAATGTTGAAGTCAAAATTGTTCAGGATGCATAATGTTTTTTCTCTTTTGGTTTGGCTTTAGTCTAAAGCACCTGCATGTTCTGAACAAAAAGCTGTGGGACGTTAAGTGATTCTGAAGGCTATTCCAGATTATCTCATTGCTTAGATATTATTCATTGTAAGCAAAACTTGATTGTTTTTAAGGAGTAAAACTAACCTGTCTGCATTATATCATAGAAATGCAAAAAACAGAAGCCAGTGTTCTGGGGTTGTATTTCTAATTCCAAGTTGTGGCTAATATATTTATATACCTGGCTTAGTGGATTGACACTCTTAAAAGCAAACTTTCCCTCTGTAACAGATACAGCTGTTTGTGAGATAATGTCAGCAACATGCCACCAATTTAATTTTTCAACTTCAGGGACTCGTTGGTCTCACAGGTCCTGGGTATAGGGGGTATGTTTTGTCTGAATGGCTAGATTTTTTTTTTCTGGCTTTTCATGCAGCATAATTCTATTTTAAAAAATCATCTATTAATGTGTTCTTTTTAACAGGAGAAAGAAACTGGAAACAAAAGTGAAAAAACTTGAAGGTAACTTTCTACATTGAGTAGGACAACAGTACAGAAACATAACCTCTTTTTTCCTTTTCTATCCAGAGGAATTGTGACTTTAACTTTGATGCCCAAGGAGCAAGGCAGGGCAGTACTATGTGGGGTGCTCAGTCTCTGATTTACATCAGCCCTCCTGCAGAATGTTTTCTGCTGGGTGTCCTAGGCACATGACATAAATGAAGTTGGAAGGGAACTTCTGGTCATGAAAACTTCAAAGGATGGAGTCCTACCAGCCTCTCCAGGCAACTTGATTCAGTAACATGTTTTCCCTTATAACTAGTTGGAAACTCTCACGTTTCAGTTTACATGTAATGTTGACTACAAAGCAGTGAACAGTCTCGTTCCATCTTCTTGATACCGCCTTATACAGGAAGGCTGTTCTTGGATTCTTTCTAAAATTTGTTATGTTTTCCTCTCTGGCTAATTAAGTCTAGTTCAACAAGCGTGTTTCATAGGGCATGTGCTCCAGTGTTCTAATAATCCTGGCAGGATTCTTTATGTTTATGTTCATATTTAATTATATTGTGATCCTGATGCATGGTTTCTGATTTTAAAATATTCTGGCACTTGTATTTTGGTTGGTTCGTTCGTTTGTTTGCTTGCTTTGTTTTTACATGGAGAGAAAGCATTGGCTTCATGTGCTTTTCTTGTTTTGCTTGTAGAGGGTGGATGTACATAAGACTTTTTGAGACTTCACTTGCTGTACCATCAATTGGCAAGGCAGATACTTGCATTCACATAATATAGCTGTGCTATATATTCATATTAAAGCTGTGCTTACCATAGTTCAAACAGTGAACTGAGTGCCTTATATCTTACCTTATATCTTGCCCCTGAATCCTACTGTAAAGTACAGGTACAAGGTGTTTATTTTGATGAGAATTTTGGAGTTCTGTTACAGAACAGCTGAGTTTTCTACACACTTGCCTCCAAAACTTCAAATTCTGGCAGAACTAGAACAAAGTACTGAGAGAGAGTATGTGTTAGGTCCAATTTCAGTGACTGTTTCATCTGTTTTCTTTTTTTCTATGTCCATTAAATGTCTCAGACCTTGTATCAGTATGAAGTTTTGCCATGATTGATTTTCTGTTAGCCTACCACCCAAGGTTCCATTTTAACACCTTTTATTTTAATATGCTCTCTGCTGATTTGCTCAGCAGGAAGATTCCATTTATTTTCTTTCCTATCTATATATGTCATCCAGTTGAACTCTGAGGAGTTCTCTCAGCTAACTCTGTCACCTGAGAATTTTCCTAGGAACCTCACTTTCAGTTCTCACCTACCCTGTACCCTCTTCCACCCATCTGCACTCTTCCCCGGTGTCTGTTAGACATTAAGAGATAAGGTCCTCTTCTCTATTAGTCTTGAGTGCTATCTGTATCTCTCTAATGCAGCTGGCTATGGTGTTTTCATATTTGAACCAGAGCTCTTTTAAATAAGAGAATAAAAGGTGTAAAAATACCCTTGCACCTCAATTTTATGTCCTTTTTTCACTTGGTGTAGATTGTTCTACAGTACACTATTATTACAATATGACCCACTCTTCATTCTTGTGTATAATTGAGAAACTAGTAAATGTATTGCAGTGGTTCAAAACAGTAATTATGCAGTAGAAGGCAACATACTGTATGCATGAGTTGTTGTCTGAATGAACCAAGATAAAACTTAAGTAGATTTGTATTTCACACTGTTTTTTTCTGGTAATTTGATTTGCAAACTAGTGACCAGCACCACTTAAATTAGTGGCCTCTTATAGTGTAGTTTCTAAATTGAATTTTGGTTCTCTTTCTTGAAGAGGCTGCAATAAAGCATACACAGGACTTCAGACAACTGAAAACTGAAAAGAAGAGGCTTGAAAAGGAGCTAAAAAAAGCACAAGTAAGGCTTTCCTTGTCTTTGGGTGAAGCTTCTTGTAGTATTTTTGGGGGAAAGAAAGGAAGCTATTAGTGTAAGAGATGCTGAAACAGTAAAATTACATTTTGGGGGGATATTGAGTAACTACACATAGCAGTTCACTGTAAGAGAAAAATTTTCCAACTGAAGAATGACCTTTGAAATGGTGATACAGATTTCATGCTCCTTTAGAGCTGATGCTCTAAAAAATATGTATGGCATAAAAATTCTGTGCTTTTTAATTTCAACAGGGAGAACTTGATGATGTAATTAAAGAGAAGTGCAGAAAAGGTACGTGTTTACCTTTGAATGCCTTCAGATTTGTATGTGGTATTGTTCCATTTGAACACCTCTCCTCTTTTTAATAGTTAAGCATGCAGAAACTCAGAGTTCAAGTGAAGACCTTGCAACAGATATAGACAAAGGTAAGACTTTTTGCAAGTCCATTCTCTGTGTGGAACAAATTGTTACGAATTTATTAGAACTCTTCAGGAGTTGCATTTTTGGAAACAGAGGATTCTACCAAAGTGCTGTAAGAGCAGATGTAGTTGATACAAGTAGGTTACACTGATGAAGGACCAGTGTAATAGATTACTATTTTCAGTTTTGCGGTAAGGAAAATACTTGATTCGTAAAAATGACTAGTCTACCCTGCGCATGTGTGAAGTCAGCTGATGTGCAATTATAAAACAGAATGCAAACACTGAAAAAAATACAAACAATCCCTCTGAAGCTCACTCAAATCATAAAGGACCAAATAGGAGAGTAATCTGCTACAATTCCTATGTGGGATGGTAAATCAAGTGGAAATACAGGAGGTATAGCTGTATCTTATCCTATTGACTTTTTCTCCCCTAATGATCTAAAATACATGCTAAAAATTATCTGAGTCTAACTGTAATGGAGCAAACTCCTTCAAAACTTCCTCTAAAATACCGAGGCCAAATTTTAAGCAAATTTATTTTTGTAGTCTTTTAAAAGGAGGCTGGTTCTGCTTTTGAACTGTTTAGATATTCTGAAGGCAGTTTTGAGGCAAAAGAACTTTGCTGTTCTATTTCTTGCTTTGCATTAAGTTTGTTGCAGAAATTAAATTTTCTGAAAAAGCCAGACCATGTAAGTTTCTGTGTGTCTTGGCATATTTTTTACTTTTGGGTTGTATTGAATTGGTACCCAGTTTTATTCTTTAATTTTTAATTAATAGAAAAATAGGAAAATTAATATCTGAGCATTAATTTGAGCTTCAAATAGCAGCAAGGAATTATTACTAATGAGTAAACGCTAGTGTTGTTACTAGCTGTTTAGCAAAACTTGGCAGGTTTTCCTCTTATATGCTGATGTTTTTTTAATATGCCTCTTCATAAAATAATAGCAGTTTGCTATGGCCTTTGATTTATGGAATTTGCACAAAAGCAGTCTCAGTTCCTGATTGTTGGATTGTTGGAACTGATGATAGTTTTGGCATAAGTAGATGAGGTGCTTGTGTATTTTACTGAGGTTTTGGGTTGTTCTTCCCTCTCCATCTGCCCTTCTGTCTCTGAAACTAGGTTGTATGACATCACCTAGCAAAGGTGCTGTTAGGACTGTAGACACAGTCTCCTAGGGTTGTGGCCTGATAATTAATTTGGATACATGGTGCTATTACATGATAAGAGTAAGATGAATCATTACTGAGCATAAATGTGATACATATCTTCCTGGAAGATTTTCTCCCTAGTTCATGTAACTTTATTTGTTTTACAAAGCTATTTAATTTCACTAATGCTACATTTGAATCTGCTTTTATATTTTACTCTGGGGGCTGCTACAACTTTTTGCAGTACTCCCTGTAAAAAGTAAAAGCTAAAGCATTCTCCAGCTATTGCTTTAGACTGCTGTGTGGATATGGCTGATACAGGATCAATTCCCTTACTGGCATCTAGTATTTCTCTTTCACTGAAGCTTGTGCCTTGTCTTAATTTTTGTTATATTTTGTGTTTTGTTGTAGGCATGTCTGTGTTCTAAGTAAATTGAACATAAATTCTTAGTTTTATTTAGTTCTTACTTTTATTTATTTATTATAACAGGAAGAGTGAAGCTCTTGTTAGAAGAACTCTGGATGTGCATTGACAGTGCAACAGGAAAAAGAGAGAACAAGAAAAATGATCCTGTCTTAGGTACAATGGCATGCCAAGTCTTGAAATTTTCTTGACGCTCTCTCTTTTTCTGACCAAAAGGCAATATTGGTACTTTCTTTCAGCTTCTATTTGGGGTAAGGAATGGTCTGACAAAAGAAGACTAACTGTTACAGAAGGTAGGTTCAAGTTGGGTACTGGCTGCATAACACTCTTTTGAAAGACTTAAATACTTTCCTTGGTGATTTTCTGGTCACAAACACGTGATTAGAATATCTGAAAATAATTAAAATATTAATTTGAATGGGTAAGTAAACTTGAACTGTTTAATAACTTGAATGGGTAAGTAAACTTGAAATTTGTAATTTACTGTTGCAATTGAGAAATCAAATTCTTTTACTGTTCATAAGGAGTCAAAACTCATCTCATGTTTAAACTGTAATTATTATATTGTTATAAACTCCATAGTATATAATGGGAATGATGGGGCATTTGGGCTCTTTTTAGTCTGAAACAAATATGTGGTAACATAGTTGAATTATAAAGTTTAAGAAACTGTTACCTCAGTTTTCTTCACTGTAATGTGACATTCAGATAATAATAAAAAATAATCTGAGTAGTTATCCACATGCATATTTACAGCAAACTTGAACTGCTTTAACTTTACATAGCAGATATCCTTTTCTTTTTGCATTTGAGAGTAATAGGTGCCTTGAAACTGCCTTAATTTCTGTGTTGCATCTCTGAAATGTTTTTATTAAGCTTCTTTTTTCTTTCAGTTTCTCTACTACTTTGATTTTTCTGTAACTAAAGGTGTAGAAACATTGGCCTGGGATAGGTACCCAGCTGCAGTAAAAGCTTTGAAGATAAACTTGCTAAAGACCCTGTTAAGTCTGAAAATTTGCTACTAGTGTAGATCCCAGTGAATCTGGCTTCAGATGTGTTCCAGTGGAATCCACTTAAGAGGGGCCAAAATATGACCAGCTCATAAACTTGTTAATCAACCTGACTTCCACGAGTTTAATGCAGCAGATATGTAGCTTCAGCTACGGCTCCAAAACTGAGCTAGACACTTGTGCCCTGCAATTCTGAATTTAATGTCTTGATCAAGGATCAATCAAACAACAAGAACAAGCACAAGAAACTGAAGAATTTGAAATATACATGATTTTAGGGCTGTCGGGTTCCAGAGTAATCCCTTTGCCATCCACCGAAAGAGGAACTTTAGATCCCAGAAGTCCTGTCCCATCTTTCCTATTCATATCTTCTCAAGGAAACTATAGTACTTTCATAAAAGGAAGCAATTCTCTGTAGCAGTCTCTTCTAGCCAGTCCTTCTTTCTGCCCACTTCACTGGGGAGAAAATTCTAAGCTTAGAAGATGCTTTTCTTGGAATGGTTAGATTTCATAGAAATACATCTTTTGTTCTGTTACTGGTTTGGTTTTTTCCCTCTTCAAGCTTAGAACAGCCATCTAGTTATTCAGCCTCTTATGAAAGTGGCCATTACCATGATTTCATAATAACAAAGTGCTTATGTTTCCAGGTGCAATCTTCTAGGAGGAAAGGGATCTTAATGAGTTTTCCCTAATTTCTTGTCCCATCATCTTAGAGAGCAGATCTGATTGATGGCAGTATCTTTTCCAGAGAATGTCAGTTCATCTGCTGCCTGGATCTAGCCTTTCAGAAATGTACTTCTTTCAACAGATTTCTTCATACATTCAAATGTGCTGTAAAATACCTAAAGCTTTGCATTATGATCAGAGTCTTCTCTGTTCCACTAAGATTGATACCACTTTGAATGATTTTCTTGAATAATGTCTTCATATATGAAAACTGGAAGACTCATGAGGCTTTCCAAATGTGCTGTTGTGAAAGCCTCATAGGATAATGGGGGTTTGCCAAACTTAATTTTAAAGCATTTGGTAATATTGTTACAAATCTACCAGTAATAAAGTTGACAATACCTGCATCTGACCATCAGACCAATAATCTTAGGCCATAATCTAAGGTTAATAAGACATTGATGGTTTTTTAGTCTTTGGAAAACTGTCTCGCATAGTTTGGGCATAAAATCACCTACATTGTGAATAAACATTTAAAGAAGCATTTGAAGAATCTTGCCAGCTGAGTGCTGAGTATTTTGGTTGTGTTCTCTAACAGGCTCTGTTCATATGTTATGGTGAGATGAACTGAAGGAACATGCTAAGACCATGTCTGTGAGGCCAACCCTCTTCAAGAAGTATTCTGTAACTGGGTTCTGAGCTAAATTTGGCTTACTGCTGAGCTATACCCATCTTATCTGCTCATCTTTTTTGTTTGATGATGAAGGACAGGGGAGAAGCTGCATGTAGATCTTAAAAGCAGAGATGGAAAGGAGCACACTGGAGTTGTCTGCTTTAATATCAGATAAAAGAAGATAAACACAGTGGTATTATATGTAAAACACAAAGATGAGACTGAATCCCCAGGGATATATGTGTTTTATGGTCTTGACATTTAAGTCCATAGAACATGAGTGCTTTGAGAAGCAGACCTCTTCTCTGTCTTTAAAACCATAAGAAAATCTCTCAACAACTTGAGATATAACATAATGTAGCATTTCATATTTAGCTTTGGGTATGCAGTGTTCAGCATAGTTCTTTGTTTCATATCATGGAATATGTGGATTTGCTGTCTCAGAAGACAGAATATTGTCTGTAGCTTCAAAGAATAGCTAGTGTATGAAGCATTCTGAAATTCACATAATTGGAAACAGGTTGAAAAATTCTGCCTCATTGTCAGGGCATTAAAAATTTTCTGTGGAGGAATTTTTTTCTCAGAGAAACACCACTGTTTGTTCTTGAGAAGTGTGCAGTTGCTACTGTCAGGCATCTGCAATCACTGTGCTGATAATTATGAGGTTTTGCTGTAAATTAGATGAGGTTCTATGGCTAGATTAATTGTTTTTATAAAATACCACATCTTAATCTGGTCCTTCTCGAGAGAAAAAACCCACAAGACTTGTTTCAAAAAGTTGCTTTGTTGCTTGGAGGAGAGGACAACTTGCAATGGTGAACTGCCTTGCAATGTGGACAACCAGGAGTCAAGTTTTGGGTTTTAAAATTCAATTTGTTTAGTACCAAGGCAACCAGTGTAAGCATTGGATCACTTATTTAATCTCTGCTTCTTTCTCCACTCTGCATCGAGAAGGTATTTCAAGTAGTACATGATAGATTTTGATGGTGTATTCAGATCAGAGTAATCCTAATCTTCTCTCAGAAGTGAGAGAAGGCAGCAGTGTAAGGGTTTGAACTAGATTCCAGGTTGTAGATTTCAGGAGAAAACGTAATCATTTCACTGACTCACACGATGAACAGAGTGCGATCCCCTGGATCAAGTAAAATTTGTCTGCAAGATACTATCTTTGAGACGATCCTTGCAATGAGATGGGCTCAGTATTAGTAGAGCTTTTCCTGGACCTGAGGTTCAGGCCAAGGTGCCAAAGAGTTGACACTTCCAATAAAGAAACTTACTTATGCTGAATCTTTTAAAATTGCTATGACAACTCTTCCTACAGAAGAATGGGTAACTATGAGAAAAGTATCTCATTCCTAAAGAAATGCAATTATCAGGGACTGGGCTGGAAAGGGATGAGTAGAGAAGTTTGTGGAGAATGTCTTAGTTATTCAGAAATTATATCTTTAATCCATTTTTCAGAGGAAACTTTTAAACGGATGATATGTATCAATATTCTTGAACTTGATGTAGGTGCATGACTGATTCTGAGAGTATAGATAGGATGTGAAGTTCCTAATAATGTAGTACTATTGTGTAGTTCACTGTGAAATGTAAACTTCCTAATAGTCTAATTGGTGTTCTTACAGGGGCGAAATATGTAACTGTGTTGCTGCCCACTTCAGTGCGTGGAAAATTCTGAGCTTTGAAATGGTTGGCACAAAACAGCATGCAAAAAATCCAAGAGAGAACCAGCTTCTGAATTTTCCTTATTTTCTGTTTCTGCTTGTCAAAGATCTCCTTTTCCCTTAGATTATCTAATGGAACTCAAATTGTAAAAAGAATGTAGGTGTTTCCTGAGAAAATTTAGAACATCCTGGAAGCTCTATGTGACTGTGGCTTTTAAGCGGTTTTATAAAACAGTGTATTATTTTAATACTTAGAAGATGTAAAGAAGATGGCAGAGCTTACTTATCTTTGGTGAAAATAATGTGCTAGGACCCTTCAGGCTGATCAGTTTCTCCCTCATCCTGGTGTCCAGTGCAACAATTGGGATTTTTACATGGAGTTGCTACATTAAGTGACTGAGATGGTGGTGTCGTTTGATGCTGGCTAAGCGCCAGGCACCCACGAAAAAACCATCTACTTATTTTCCTCTGCTATAGCTGAGCAGAGAAGGGGGAACTGAAAAAAAATCACTTAAATGCAAAACAGGTTCAAAACTCAAGCAGTGTAAGGAAGATTTATTATTAACAGAATTAAAAGTAAAAAGGGTAATTAGAACCAAAGCAAAGCTTCAAAACACCTTTTTTCTTCAATCCCTCCCTCTTTGCACCAACTGTGCAAGGAAACAAAACATGGGGTTTTGGTCAGTATTTCACTTCTTAAAAATCTTTCTTCAGTATGCTTAAGAAAAAGAGTTTCTTCTGCTGTGCCGTGGGATCCTTCCCAAGGGACGTAGTTCTTTGCGAACTTTTCTAGCGTGGTTTTAACTTCCACAAGCAGCAGTCCTGCCTGAACCTGCTGCAATGTGAGTGCTTTCCACAGGCCAAGCAGTCTTCCCACAACTGCGTAGCGTGGGTCATTTTAGTTCATGGGGTTTAGTCTTTTAAGGATGAGCTGTTCTAGTTTGGAAGCAAGAACTCTCTTCCTCTTATCTCTAAAAGCAAGGGTCGTCTCTCTCTGTTCAAGTTCCTCACTAGATTACAACTTTTCAGTATCCACGCACTCCAGCATGAGTACTCTTCTTCACGGGCTGCATGTGGCTCTCTGTGCCCCCCCATGCACTTCATGAATTATAGGGAAACAGTTTGTCGTATTATAATCCTCACCACGGCTTGCAGGAGAATCTTAGCTCCAGCACTTGGAGGACCTCTTCCCTCTCCTTTTTCTTTCCCTGACTTCGGTGCTGCCACGTTCTTCATGTGTCCTCACTTTTCCTTTTCCTCTGATTTGGAAGAAAGTTGGTGTCTGTAAGTTGCAGTTGAGAGGTTGATCTCGTCTGGGCTCCGCATTGGGGAATTGCTCGCCATGTCTCTTGCTGTTGGCCATGTGGTCCCTGCCGGCACAACACAGTAGGCCCCGGCCACGGGGTTCTTACCAGCACCGCATGGGCAGCTCCAGCCTCGGGAGGGCTCCAGGTGCACGGTCCTGGCCTCGGGAGGGCTCCGGCCACATGGTTCTGGCCTCAGAAAGGCTCAGGCCATGTGGGCCCCAGTGGCCCCCTGCTGGGATGGGCCCCGGTGGCTGCCTTACCACCCCTTGGGAGAAGAAAGAGAGAGATTCCCGTGGTTTTTCCTTTCTTAAATGTGTCATCACAGAGGCGTTCCCAACTTGTCTAGTTGGGCTAGTAACCTGCCCATTGTCAGAGCCTTCAGCGATTGGCTCTGTGCTGGACATAGAAGTTTCGAGCAGCTTTTCTCCCACCCCCACGAAAAACCAGGCTGTGTTAAAACCAATACAGATGGATCTTTGAAATAGGGTTATTGATCAGTTTTTCTAATTTAGTTCTTTGGTCGAGCCAATGTATCAGAATGTGCTTAAAAGTTTTTGATCACTGAGGAGGTTATTTTGACCTATCAAGTTAAATTAATATTTTTGAATATGATACTACCATTGATGTTGCTTCAGGAGCATCTGTGCAAATTCTAGTAGTGGATTAACACAGAGAGCAGTAATGAAGCACACAACATTTTTTTTTTTCCAACAGAATGCAAGTTGTGCCAATGAAATTAATACATCCCTGCTCAAAACTGTTTTGTGCATGAGCTGTTCTTTCTACTGTGGGATGGTATTGTGACCTGCCTCTGAGGCAGGGCAGCCAGGTTTGTTGCTAAAGGATCCCCTGGGGTGCATTAAAGTAGAAAAAACGCTGAATAGATATAACAACAAGTGTTATTAGAACTGCTTTGAAATCATAAATGGAAAACACCGTAATGGATTGGAAAGGGGTGTATAGCTGTTCTGAAGTGTATGATCACCCTAAGAGAGGAAAACTGGAAAGAAAAAATAGGAGAAAAGACAAAGATAACCACCACCTGTGGCTCCAGTGACGAGTGGGTAATTGTGGTCTGTGGTTGCGATACACAGTGGGAGTCCATCAGAGGTGGAGGCCCACATAAGCATCAAAAATTGGGGTTTTTATAACCCTCATTCTTCCAGTTAACACCCCAATACCTCCTCCAGGAGGAGTTCTGGACATGTACAGTCTTCTTTCTAGGAAATCCTGGAAGTCTGGCAGTGTCAAGCAGGGGTGTGAGAGTGTGTGTTCAGGTGGGTGGAAACAGTTTCTAAACAAAGGTTCTGAGTAAACTTTAAGAGTTTTGCAGCTTCACAGTGGCTCGTGGTGTGTGAGAGAAACTGGCATTAAAAAACCCCTACCCTGCCTCTGCAGTTAAATTGCTTAACAGCAGTTTCTCCTTTTAATCTAAACCAACTTGTTTAAGGCAAAATTTAATCACAAGATCCAAGTGGTTCACTGCAGACAGTACCCATGTGTACACAGAATAGGCTTGATCTCTTGACTGAATACAGCTGATTTTGTGTCCAATAGTGTTTGTGAACACTATAAACAAGATCACACATACAGTGTCATATACGAATTGCAAATACTACAGAGTAGTTTTTAGTTCCATGTGACACACTGGGGTTTTGGGATTATTAATTTCTACAGTCTTATTGGAGGTAATATTTTCATTTCATAAAATCATAGAATTTAAATTTCAGGAAACTGGGCCATCTTTTCCCTTTTTGAAGTATTTAGCACAATTATAATAAATTTAAATTATTTGTCGTTAGACTTTCCTGGATGAATGTGTTTTGTCTGCGTAAGAAATGAGTTACTATAGTAATTATAACTTTCAAATCAAACTGATTTGAAAAGTAACAAAAGTACAATGCAAAGAATTACACAGAGCATTTGGACATGCTTTGTTGTTGTTAGAATAACTGTAAAACTGTATAGTTGACATCTTGGAGGGTTGTCAACTGCTCAGTATCTTTACATTAGTGATTCAGACTCCTTTGTACATAGTTACATTGGGGGCTTTTTTAATTAAGGGTTCAGCTCTGACTAAATAATACCATTAAAGACAAAATCTTGTGTGATTAGACTCAATATTTAAATTTAAAAAACAATTTAAAAGCATATGCATATTAAATCATAAACTAGAAATATAGCTAAGAGGTCCCTTGCTGTGTTTGTGGCAGGATATAATTGTAACTTGCCTGGAAGTACAGCTGGTGGCTGAAACCTGCAGGTTGCTTTAAGATGAGAATTACATTCCCTAAGCAGGGAATGTCTGTGCATGGTTGTCCTGCTTTTCATGACTGTGAGTTACTGGGCAAAGAATGAAATAAAACATGGACCTTCAATCTTACCAGGAATGGCCCTTCCTGACAGGAAAAACTCAGAATGATTTAATGATCTAAGTCAGAAAGTGTTTGGGGTGAAGGTCTTTGCACACACATATACCTTTTTCATGAAAAAGTAATTGTGAATAACATCTCATATCTATAAGGAAAGCATTTCTGAAAGTGACTAAGATTTTCTATGGAAACATCACTTGAAAATATGGTATTACATTTTTATTACTATTATATATTATCTCTGTAAACAAAAACGGGAGGGGAAAAATTCCTAATGATATTTTTCTGTCTTAGATACCGTAAAAATCCACCAAAAGATCAGGAAGTGTGATGGTAAAATGCTGCCTTGGTGTTCTTCAGTGGAAAGTGCTGTAAAGCAAAATTCTGTAACAGCGATGATAATTCAAACAAGTACTGAGCCTTTTGGAGATGACTGTGCTGAGAACAGGACTCCTGAAGAATGTCTGCACAGTGGGGAGGATAAAACTGTAGATGTGATAATACAGACAGGCAGGGAGCACAGCACTTCAGGCTTCTCTGATCAGGAGCAGAGGGACCCAGCTGAAAATGTGATGGATATATTGAATTGGGCCAGGCCTCTTCCTGCTCTACTTTCTCCAGTACAGCTTTCACCAGTGACTACACAGGTGAGTTTCAGGATGCATCTGATTTGGCACTTAACTTGGTCTTAAAATTACTGAAGAAATAATTTTACATTACTGTGCCTTTTTTTTTTCTTTAGTATCAGTATTAGTTACTCATGCACTGAAAGGGTCTCTGTGTTTAGATCCATATGCATACTTTTTTTACGTTGTAGCTACTGCTTGTGGAAGGGAGCAAAACCATAATTTTCAGAAGTATATGTGTCATGGTTTAACCCCAGTCAACAACTAATTACCACACAGCCACTTGCTCGCTTCCCCACCAGCATGATCCTGGGGAGAATCTGAAGAGTAAAAGTGAGAAAATACGTGGGTTAAGATAAAGACAGTTTAATAGGAAAAGCTGTGCACGCAAGCAAAGCAGAACAAGGAATTCATTCTGCTCATTCTCACGTGAGCAGGCAGGTCAACAGGGCTCCATTATGCGTAATGGTGACTTGGGAAGATGAATGTCATCACACCAAATGTCCCACCCTTCCTTCTTTCCCTCTCTTTATATGGTCAACATGATGCCATAAAAGTATTGGATATCTCTTTGGTCAGTTGGGGTCAGCTGTCCCAACTGTGTCTCCTCCCAACTTCCCATGCACACCCACTGCCCTCACCAGTGTGGCAGGAGGAGAAGCAGAAAAGCCCTTGATGCTGTGCAAACACCACTCGGCAATAATGAAAATATCTCTATATTATTAACACAATTGTCAGCACAAATCCAAAACACTCCCCCACATTAGCTACTGTGAAGAAAATTAACTATCCTAGCCAAAACTGGTACACAGTCACGTATGTCTCAGCTTGCTGTCGTAATTTCCCTGTGGTGCAGACTTAAAAGTCCCAATTTGTGTTCAATATAAGCATGGCTTTCATAGCAAAATTCCAGAGCATGGAAGTTAAATGTTACTCAAATGCTCTTTTCCAGTAATCTTAGAATGCAAGTATGTAGATAAAAAAGTCTCTTACTTTTTACAGAGGTACTTTCATTTGCTATGAAGAACGATGGAGAAGGTTGTAATTTTGTTGACCAGCCTTAATCTCTCAAAACCACTACATGTCAGGGCCTTAAGTGTACTTGTTTAGAAAAGTAGGTCTTAAAACTGATACTAGTGTTCAGATTATTAACTTTGTTTTTTTGATTGAAGGGTATGTTGTTTGGAGAAGTCACAGGTTCCAGTGATGAAGAAGATGACTGCAGTACTTCTGCAGTGGACGATATTTTACAAGAAAATCAAGTTCAGCCTCCAAGTTGTAATGTAATCAGCCCTGGTGATGAGTGTAACAGACAGAGCAAATCATGTGAGCATGGTTTTGATGCAGAAATCTCACTTAATCTGCGTTGGAATGAAAAGAATATTCGTATCAGTCCAAAGATGTCAAGCAAGGAGGAGAGAGATGCTGAAGGTGCTGCTTTAATTACAAACATGGAAACTAACAAAGACTGTTTAGAGGAGAATTCTGAGGATATGGAAACTGAGGACAGAGAACTAACTGGAGCAACAGCACGTGAATCAGAAGACATGGAAGAACAGAAAGGAGATGGTGAGGACATGCACAGTGAAGAGGGAGATTCTTCAGCAGATTTTATGTTACAAAGTTTCAAGCCTCAGAATCAGATAGAAAAATGTGTGGTAGAGCAAACAGAGGAGAATGTAACCTTAATTAGAGCTGTTGATAATGAGGGTACACATGAAAAATGTGGCGAATTAGTGAAAGCAGAGAAAGAGAGATTATTAGCACAGAGAGAAACTCTCAGAGAAGCTTCTCTTCCACAAAAAGTTACGCATTTGCTATCTGAGCAATGCATTGTGCTTCAAAGCGAAGATTCTGAGGAAAAATCGGATGTGTTGCTAGAAAATGAAGTGGTTGAAAATAGATCAAAAAATGCAGTCAAATTAACTAGTATGGCTGGAGCTATTGAGATCTCTGCACACTCTCAGTGCTGTGAAATAAAATATGACAGTGAAGAAATTCTGGAGAAACAACATATGCAAGCAAAAGACGAAGTGAACAGAGAATGTGAACTAGAGACTGTTGAAGACTCTAGGCATTACTTACCTGTACCTGCTACTGAAGGAATCAGAAATTTATTGTCAGTCCTTCCAAAAGATGAACAGCTCAAAACTGAAGACAGTAATATAACCAGAGCTCCAACTCTTGATCTAGGTATGAAATTTAACAGAGGAAGTGTTCTAGAAGTAGCTGAATTGTCAGAGCTACTCCATAGTGCAGAAAATGTGAAATTAATAGATATAAAGGAGCGGGTATATTTACAAAGCAAACCACATCAGGAGGAAAATGGTAGTAATTTATCTCAAAGGAAGTCAGACTTGGAAAATATACTTGCACTACCAAAGACAGCATGCATTATTGATGAAGAAAGCAGTCTAGCTAAGTGTGAATCCTCTGTGTTAGATTTTACAGAAGTGAAAGGTGAAATAAAACAATCTGAAAACTTATGTAATACATTAGAATGTGGGCAGTCCAAATCTCAAAACTTTAGAGTGTTTGAGTATCAAGAGACTGAAGTCAAAGTTAATCCAGAAGATTTTGGAGGGGAAAGCAGTGAGTTGTTAGCAAGAGGGGATACTATTCAATCTATCTTAGTAGAAGGTAATCCTGCTTCTCAGGAACAGTTTGCAAAACCTCTGACTCAACTCTCGATTACTGAAAATGTTAAATGTGATGAAATAAAAGGGAAATTAAATAAACCAAGCAAGGAATTGGTGACTGAGACTTGTTCCAGTTCATTGAAGTGGGAAAAGGATGTTGTGAAGAAAAATAATATTTCAGAGATCATCTGCCAGCCTACTTCAGAAATGGATTATAGAAGTGGCTTGGCTTTTTCTACTCAAAAGGATGTGGAGAAATGCTGTATAAATAATGAGGAAACCAACACTCCTGTGCAAGTAGGAATTGGCTTGGAATCCACAAGACCTCCTGATCTAGATGTTGGTTTCCTTGAAACTAATTTCACAGGAAAGGCTGCTTTTTCTTGTACTTGCGAAAAGAAGGGACATACAAATTCTATTACCAGTAGTACATTTAACTGTTCTTCAGAAAACTTAGAAGAGCGTGCTGGGATTCTGTCTGCTGAAAAAGTCGACATGGGCAAAGAACTGGGCTGCCCTGAGAGAGAATCTGTAAACAAAAATGAAGTGAAAACTTCAGATAAGGAGCAACCAGTAGATAAAGAACCTCAGGCATCTGTTAAATCACAGATGATGTATGCAAACTCTTTTAAGAAAAATGCTTTCCTCCTCCAAAAGTTTGATTTTCAAGAATCAGGATACAGGACTTCTATGTGGAAGGCTAGAACAGATCCTTCTAGAACTGGTTCACTAACAGGTGGGGGAGAAAGTAAAGAACTGAATAGTTTTGAGGGTTCTGGGGAAAATGTCATAATAAGGTGTAAAAGTGATTTTGATATGCCAGAGCAGAGCAATGACTCTGAAGAGAAAGACTGTTCTATACAAACAGTTAGGTACATGAAGTGTTCTGAATGTGTTCCCATGTTCAGAAACAAACTGAGAGCTTCCAGGAGAATTGCAGTGGATGCTCTGGAAACTGGTGCAATTGTTGATGCTGATTACCAAGTATGTGAGCTTCATTCAATGACGCACCCAGGAAATACTTCCACAGTTAGCCACCTAAAAGCAGGCACTGTGGTGGATGTGGATACACATTGCAAACCAAACAGCTCTGGAGATACTGAAAATGAGTGGTCAAGTGTGACTGGGGAAGGTTATCCTGAAGACTCAGCCTCTTGGAAAAGTGAATGTATATTAGTAACCTCTGAAAATACTGAGAGTGCTGATGAACTCATGGTGGAGTCTAACATATCTGGAAGCATCAGTCATGGTGAGGAAAGTCTGTTAAAACCTGGAATATCAAAAGAAAGCCCTGTGATGCCAAATGCTTCAAAAAATACGTTACCACTATGCAAGATGTTAAGCAGATTCTCAGAAAATTGCAGGCTGACTGTAAAAACGAGTAAATTAAATACCAGAATGTTAGCACTTGGCAGTTTCTTGGACGAGAATGATTCTGCAAAAATTCAGTCAAATGGCGAACAAAGTCTATTACACAGTGTTGATATGGGAGTCTCAGTGTTTGAAAACTATCATAATAATCAAACTTGCACTGCTTGCAACATAGGGGAAAGCAGCACTGATGTTATCATAGATAGTGGTAGAAAACAAATTTTACTCAAGTGTCTTCCAAATCCAGCCCTCTCTGATGTAAGGTACAGTTGTCAAACAGTTGGGCAGCTCTCTGAACCACAAAAGACAGTAGTTGAGAAATTACGTATGGTGGAATCAGAATCTTTTGCTCTCAAAAAGAGCAATAAATTGAAGTGCAAAGAGCAAGAGCCATCTGAAAATTTGACTGTTTCTACCAAGACAGCTGCCCAAGTAATGCATACCAAGCTATCAAAGAGACTGTTTCAAGGTAAAAGAAAAACAAAGCCTCTTAAAGTTACTCAGCCAGTTCTTGCAAATGCTGATACTTCCATGCCAACAAAATGCTCATCTGAGATGATAAATAAAATCAGGGAAGAGATAGGTCCTCCTCTGCCCCCGTTGCTACTGCCTCTGATAGCTACTCCTCCAAAAACTGCCTGTACTGTGTCCCCAGTAATGTCTTCTTTGCTTTCTCCTCTTGATGACCTGATATCCCCACTATGCAAAACTCCTGTTCTTCCTCTCATGTCTCCATTAACAGATACTCCAGCAGTAAAATCTGCTCTTTTATTTTCTCCTTCCTCACCCTCAGAAATGGCAGTAGGTAGAAGGATTCGCTCCTCACCTTTGAAATTTTGTACTTCCATTCCAAAGCATGCACTTCCCGTTCCCGGAAGATTTCCTCTCTTTGCAGCAGTTAGTGCTGGTCCGGGTGCTCCTCAGGAGAACTCTGTGAAAATATTGGACACTATGTATCCAGAGCTGTCTGCAAGGGCAAGGACACTAAACATTCTGAAAGGCAATATTCAGCTTAATCGATGTGCTTTTTCAGACAGCCAGAGTTTGCCAGGACCTGTGTCTCAAATAGGTGGATTCAAAGCAATTGCATCTGTATCAACTGCTTTTGTTAAAGCTGGGAGCAGTTTGAAATCTGATAGCAGCAAAGATGAAGACAAAGATGTGCAAAATCAGCAATTGTTTTCAAGGTCATCAAATCATCTTGAAAAAAGGACACTATTGCAGGTATCTATGCCAAGAAGTGCCAAAAGACTGAGACTGGACAATGAAACACCAAGGATGCAGCCCAGTGATATTACTGCTGTTAGAAATACTAAAAATACCATCTCTGAAATGCAGGAGGCTTTCCGTGGTAAAAGCTATGAAAACAGTGATTTATCACACAGTTCCAATTCAGAAGAATCACTACCAGTAAAGAAGGATCTTGATTTCCAGAAAGTTTCTTTGGCATTAAAGAAAGTTGCTGAATCCTGTTTTGACTTGTTACCAGTTATTAAAGGTCATGTGTATGTTGGCAGTATCTCAAAGATTCCAGTAATGAGAGATGAAGAAAGAGAAGTTGTCTATGAATTTGGTATAAAAAACAAGGTAAGTAGCATAATTTTAAATTTTATGGTTTAATAATCACTACTGTGCAGATGGAAAGATTATAAGTTCGTAGTATTTGAATTCTCAATTGTTCTGGCAATCTGCAGTGCCAGATCTGTAGTCTTGAAAGGTTATTAGAAATCTAAATTTGTATAACCTAAGAAAATACAGAACTGCACAAGAAATTACTGTTCAGTGGTGTCCAAGATGCAAAACTGCATTTATAAATACATATGCTTTTCTGACATATGCATAAACCACTTTATTTTTGCAGCACTTTTTGAGGTGGATAGTATTAACAGTTGTAGGACCTCCTCCAAATTGACTCTATTTTTTTAAATTAAAAAAGATAAACGTCATTGTATATACAACATTGGCATATAGTTTCATTCTATGTTTACCCTTATTATTCTACATCAGGTTATTAATTTAATTTTATTGGAAAATTCTTCTCTTATTTTATTTCTCAGAACTTCCTTAACATCAGTGTTGAAAAATTTCACTTCAGTTGCCATCTTTCTCATAAGTAATTTCTAGTCTACAGCAGAGCAATTCACCAACTGATACATGGCAGCATTTTGTCCTGTTACAGTCCTTGTAGGTAGTTAAGTTCTCGTCAGAAGCTGCTATCAAGATCTCAGGTCATCTTTGTTAGGAGTTGTCAAGTCTAGTAACTTCATAGAAACAAGGCTTGTAGCTTTATGTTTCCAGGTCCAGCCAGTAGCAAGGCCAAGTATGTACTCCTAGTAGAGAGACATGCACACAATACAACCTACTCTTATTCCCTTGTCTGACTAATCAGATTGAAATTCTGGTACTGGAAAATACATACATACATGTACAGACCCTATGGATTCCTCCAGCAGCTAACATTAGGCACTCGGTATATCTAGTAGGTGACTGATATTCTTCCCACTTGTCTTATGCAGTGACAAATTTAGAGACACAGAACTGTACACACATTTCCTCCAGCAGCTGGTTCAGACTTGTGTCTGGCCATCAGACTCCGGGTCTTTCAGGTAGCTGGCTTAGCCCTTCTGGTTTCTCCCAAAGCTAATACTCAAGACTCCCTGTTGTCCACATGTACCCAGTCTGAACTCTGTACTCTCCAGCACCTGGCTCCTAAACCTCTCATTCTACTCCCCACTTTTAGCTCTCCCTCTAAACATCCCCTAGAAAGTCATGCACAATCTGCACAACCCCAATATTCTTTTTCCTTGCATCTCATATTGAGTCCCATGTTGCTATAGGCAGCAACATCTCCCCATTTCCTGCAGTGTATACAGGGATCTGGGGAAAGACTGCTGTTAACTTATCTAGTAAATGAGAGCCTGTCACACCTGGACGATGGTCTGTTTGTCCTTCTGTGGCATCTTTAGAGTAGATAAGTCAGGGTGCTTACATTTGCTCTGATTAGGTTATTTGGGTTACTCTACCTGTCATTATTCCTCTGCTCCTTCTTTCTACTTGTTATTATTCCCTTGTTCTTTGAGGAAGATTGTTGTTAATCACATAACTAAACTATTTATATTCAAAGAATAGTATCCCTATTCTTTGTTAGTTTATGGCATGTTTATTCTGGAGAGTTGCCTGCTCCTCCCTCTTTTTTTCTTTCACTGGTTGCCTCTGATTGACTTTCCTGCATTTTTATATGTATGCAAATAGTATGCAAATATGGTAGTTCTTTTTACTTCTCATACTATTACAATGTTGTCAGGTATTCTTAAGTATATAACAGTCTAACAATAAATTTTGTGTCTTACAGCATTTAGCAGAGTCCTTGCTGCATGTTATTCTCAATTACCTGAAGGCTCAGAGGAATGCCACAAATTACAATTTCAGTCAGGCTCTGTGTAGAGTCTATGCAGGAATTTGTCGACAGCTGGGAGACTTGGAAAGAGCCCGCCTTTTCTGCTATAGCCTACTTAAAGAAGGTACAGTGAGGCTCAGTGGTCTTATATCTTAAATATGCTGCGTGTCTTTACTGTAGTGTGCCAGAATTATTATGTTTTTAAAAACAAACAGAAATCCTGTTAAAGGGTTGTTTTCCTCTAGAACTTTTTTCTGTAATGCAAAAGTGTAGACTGTTCTAGAAGAAATTCCCCTTCTCACAGTTCCTCCACATCTGTGCTGTAATTTTGTGGTGACCTGGGCTCTTAGTAATCTACCTATTTTTCAAAAGAAATGGTTTCTTTGGGATGCTTTCATTTTTGCCCCACCATCTGCAAAATGATACTGTGATTTCTGGGAATTTTGTCCTTTATTAGTATTTTGATTGAGTAGGTACTGATTCATCAAGTGTGATTTAAAAACATGTATTTAAAATAGTGTCAGGAGCTGGACAATACCTTGATCAAAGCCAGGGTATTTTTATAATATGTCCTCCTTAAAGTCTTTTTACTTCCCATTATCCAAATTTCCGCTTGGTTGAGAGGTTTTTTCCATTTTGGTTCCCTTCCTTTCACCCCCTCCCTTTTGGTCCCAGGAACAAAGGTAACACATACATGTTATTGCTAAATTAAGAATCTTTGTTTTGGAAGGACTTCACTAAGTTTGAAAACAGTATACTGGTATCTGTGTTTCACATTAAAATGAAATAAAATTTGAGAGCACTGACAAGCAAAGTGCTACAGCTTGATATTGTTTCAATTACTTGTTATCTTTCATATAACATTCCTGTTTTTTTTTTAAATCTTAAAAAGGTTTGTGATTTCATTTTGTTCTTAATTACCATTTTTGGGGGCTGTAATATTTTTGTTTGAGTTCTTTTTTGGAATTCCTGTTTTCCTCTCTCCTTTGTTCTATCCTTCAGTTCATTAGAAGTTTACTTTTACTTCTTTCATGTTAATGGTTTTAATACTGCATCATGTTAGAAACTATTACTTGTCAGATATCTTTTCTTAGTCTAAAATAACAATTAAACCTTTTGTTTTGCAGTATCTTACTGCTCTTTCTTTTTGTGGGTTCTTGCAAATATTAAACATTCCCCGTTTTCCTTTCTTTTTCTGTGTAAGATCCAAACTTCAGTAGCTAAATGCAGACTTTTATTGGATGATTTTCTCTTCTGTACATTGAATTGCATAAATTTCTGTTGTCATTGTTCTGTGGTTTTATAGTTATTTTTTGAGTCGGAACAGCTGTAAACATATCTTAAGTGCTGTTTAGGCTTTTTAAATTTTGTTTAGTTTTATTTGATTACTATGCATTTATTTTAGGGTTTTCTCTTTCATGTAGTTTCACATATTCCCATCAGAATTATGGCAACATAAGCTACACAATTACCAAATTCACTATAGGCTTACATCATCTATTGTCTTGACGACTTGTCCATCGTTTTTATTCTGTTCTCCTTTCAGGTATTCTGCCTTAAGTGACTATAAACAAAAGGTTACCTTTTTTGTTCTTTTTCCTTTTACCTCTCCCCTGTTCCTTCACTTTTTTCTTTTTTTTACTTTTCTTTTTTTAATGCCCTTTGAACTCTTACTCATCACTGAGTGAATTTTCTAAGTGTTTCAAATTCCTGGGCAGGCAATTCAAGTTGTCAATAATTCTAGTTCACCAACAGTCCTGAGAGAAAAACGTTCTTATAGAAGAAGGTTTATTCTTCACATGATGAGCAGCTTCAGAGTAGAAGGTCCATCCAAGACACTTCATTGAAGTCTAAATTCTTATGCTCATTAAAGCTACTTGATTTGATGTATTTTGATATGCTTTCTAGTTCTTAAGGTCTTTCAAAAAATGTAGAAGTTATGCTGTAGAGGGAAGGTACATTTAGCTTTTCAGATTTCATTGTTTTTTGTATAGTGTTCCAGGCATATGTATTCCAGTACAGCATTTCATCCATGAAAGTAATACCTACTTTTTTGCTTGTTCCAATGTATTTGTTATTGCTTACAGTCTACACATTTCATGTTTTATCTTAGTATTTTGCCTTGAAGCTCTCAGCTTTGGTATTCAGAAGGGTCTTTTGGCTTCCCATTGATGGCCTGGAACTCTGTCCTCTCTAACAGATAGTTGTCGGATACTTGCTCTGAATTACTTCAATGAATGAGGATTCTTCAGTTGTATAGGAGTAGCACAAATGTTTACATCTATGGAAGTACAAGTATTAGCATGCATCATTCATATATGCTCACTTACAACTTGCATAATACATAATTTCTCTGACAAAGTCTGGGAAAACTGCTGAGCAATATCAGATTTGAATTGTGTGAAAGTTCTTTGCAGGCTTTTTTATGTATTTATATATGTGTGTATATATATATTTCACAGGTGTATGGTTTCAAGGTATTAGCAAGTACTGTAGATTATTCTTTTCTTTGGACTAACTGTAGTTTGGTCTAGTGATCAGAGTGCCTATTTGTGACTGGAATGTATTAGGTAGATTGTTGGATTGCATCTTCCAGTTTAATTTAATCCTAAAAGAATCCAGTTTCAATGCTCTAAGATCATTCTCCACAGTGAACTAAAGTGCAGTAAAAAAGATGAAGGGAGAGAGTGTGAAATTATGATGGGGGAGGTGGCTTAAGGTTTATTCTGGGGTTTTTCTGGTGTTCTTGTTTGTTTTTTTTTCTTGGATCTTTTCTTCTTATTTAGTCTCAGGACTGAGACGTGCTAGTATGACTCCCTTTCCTTAGGCTGCAGTTGTGATGTGACTTCTTTGCCCTTTTTCCTAGTTACCTTGCTGACTGTACTAGCTTTTAATGCCTGAATATATATTTCTGTTGTTTTAAAATGTTAAAAAATTACTTTATTTCCTTTTTTTCTCAGACTTTCCAGACTCAGAAAAATTGATTTTATTTATCACAAATGTATGGTCTGACATATTTGTCTTCCAAGGTGCAATTAACAAAGCTATGCAATTAGTTGTCAGGCAGAGCGCAAGCAATGAGATACTGGCCTGTTTAAGTGCTTATCTCAACTGGGAACAGGTAATGTGTGATTTCATTGTTGGTATCAGCTTTTGTCTGCATTGGTTGCTTTGCTGGCTGAATCAAATCAAGCAACTTTTCTAATGAAGGGTGTGAATATCCCTTGGGGGCTGTACAATTGCGCAACTAATGCCGTTTCAGGACTTTTTCCCCTAGTTGTCTAGACCCTACTAGAATATAATACGTTCCTTTTTTTCCCTGTTAAATACTAATCCATCTACTGAACATTAAAAGTAAAGGTTGTTTTTAAACTTTTAATTAGAGTGTGGTTGGACTAGGGAATTCTTTCCATCTGTGGAACTGTTCCTTGAGATGTTCTTTTGTTTTGCTTTTTGGTGCTTTTTAAAATACATATTGGTTTTATCTTTCGTAGCTCTCTGTGTAACAGGTAATACATTACTACAGTTAATTTCAAGATGAGCCTGTCTCTTTTCACTTAGGATCTTTTTGCAAGGTAGACTGTAAATACTTGTTTATCACAAAAAAGCCTAAGTTAATTTCATAAGCAGTTGGTGTGATCAGTACAAAATCAGTGATAGAAGAAGGATGATCTGTGAGAGCTGACTTCAAGTCTCTGAGCTGTTGAGCAAGTAATTTAATTTGTATCAGTTTTCAGCAGGCACATATTACCATCCTGAAAAGAATGTTGCAAGGAGGAAAAATTGAAATCATTGGGAGCAATTTTGTACCATGCAGATGGAAAGCCAGAGGTGCTTTGCTTCTGGAGGAGTTTGTGTAACAGGCTCATGTGTTTGTTTAAAGGCTAGGGCCCCATATTTTTGAGAACTCCTTATTAATGCCAGGCTAGCTTCCGGTAAATAAAATAATTTTGTAAATATCAGGTGAAAATTGATATTGATTCATAGCTGTCCTGGTTCTGGCCAGGACAGGGTTAATTTCTGCAGTAGCCAAAAAGGGGCATGGCTAGGACCCAGAGTTTTATTCTGTACCACCTCACATCATTGCCAGGGATGTGGGGAAGGGTCTCTTCCAGGGTGAATGAGTCAGCATAGTGTGGTGGAGGGAGAGGTTGGGTATTGTTCTTCCCATGTGAATTGTTGGTCTCTCTCTTGTACCCTCTACCATTAGTATTTGTTGCTATTACTGTTTGTTTTCTTATCTTATTGCTGTTTTCAGTAAATTGTTCTTATCTCAGCCCGTGATCCTTACATTTTGTGCCTCCAATTCTCCTCTCCATCCTGCCACAGAGAAGAGGAAGGGAGAGGAGGGAGTAAGCAAGCAGTGCCTTGTTTCAGTGGAAGCACTGATTTGGAGAATACTATTCCTAAACCATGACAATAGCTCAACTATTCCCTATTCTAACATGCTGCTCCACAACTGCCTTGAGGAATGCAGTTAGTCTAACTGCTGTCATCATAGCCTTTAGGTGTTGTATGACAGTTTTTTTTCTTTAACCTCTGAAGCCAGCCCTGAATTTAATATGGCATCACTGAAATTACAGTCCCCTAAACCTCCTACCTTACTGCAGGAGTGAGTTAATCTGGCATGGATTTGTATCTGGTTTTTTTACTATTAAATCACAATTGTGATGTAGCATTAAGCTCTGATATTCAGTTACGTTGTACTGCAGTCCCTGTTTAGTGAAGAATTTGTATTCTCCATTCTGTTAGGTTATAGCTTTTAATATCATGCCAATAGAGATGCACATAAGAATGTCCTAGTAAATGTTCCTGGAAATATTAATTATTTGCACTCAAACTACTTTATTTATGGATCTCTGAAATATGAGAGCTGCTGCAGCTGGGGAGCAGGACCTCAGAATTTTCTATATTGATGATAAGAGATGACATCATCCTGTCTGTAAGCTCTGTTTTACTTGGGTAGATATACAGGTAAAAGTTTCAAGTAGATTGTGATTAACAGTCTGTTATATCATTTTATGAGAAGATTATTCTACTTATGAAACTAAAAGTCACATGGAATGGGCATTTATTTCTTGGTCAAAGTGTGCCATTTTAGTGACTTGCACCATGGCAGAACTTGCCAGTTATGTGAGGTTTTGTACTGAGAAGATCTGCCAAGCACCCATTCTGTTTATGTGATAAGCCTAGACTTTTTTTCTTAATATGTCAGATATTCAAAGAATGTTTGTATTTCAATTTCCTTTCTTCCCCTAGCTATTTAATTAGCAGAATGGTTTCACATGGCATGTTTATTTACCTCAACTGTTGAAAGTATTTGCTTGCAAATTCACCCCTAATGAAGAATAAAGAGTTACAAATTTTAAAATTATTTAGAAAGTGAATAATACTAGTCTTCTTGCACGGGAAAAACACCCTTCTTACCTTAATTCTGCAATGACAGAAACAAAAATCCCCAAATTGTAGAAGGAGATAGGAGAGGAGGTATGAGGTCTGTGGATTTTCTTGGTTGGGTATTTTTCCTCCAAACTCTCCTTTTAGTAAAGGCATCAGGAAAAATACCTAGTACTTGAAGGTTTTGGTTTATGTACTCTATTTGCGTTAATTCAACCCAAAAGTTGCATTTTGGTGCAAGATGCTGTGCACAGTCAGTATGAAATATTTGTAAAGAGTTTGGTTCCGGGCTGGTAACTTTTCATGCATTAAGATAATTACCTTCTAAAATTCCAGAGTTCGTCTTTAGATGCTGGTATTATGGTCTCAAACCTGCTTTTAGAAATGCAGTCATGTACAAAAGTAGAATTTCACCTGAGTGAGCAGTATGGAGAAGATCTCAGTGAAGATGCTTGGCAGTTTGTATTTGCTGTTGATCTACTCTGCTCTCACCTGAAGTGGGATTGGACACATGATAATGTTATAAGGTATTGTGGCAATCACTTCTTTTAAATGTTTTCCTTTGTGGTTTTTCTGTGGTTTGTTTTGGTGGTGGTTTTTTGTTTCCCAAATTCATGATGACTTAGCTTTTAACATAACAAAATATTGCATAGATATTTAGAAATGAGGATGTTTCAACCTGATGAGTCCTAGAGTACTGTGTTTGTGTGCCTTATTTTAAGATAGAAGGAGTGATAATGAGGAGATACAGGAGTTTATGGTATTGTCCCAAGAAATGAAGCTTGTTAGAACTGTTCTACTAAAGATGTGCTTTCAAAATAGCTATATAAGATTTTGAGATTGTCTGTCAGTGAAGCAAAGTGATTGTCTTCTTCTGTACTTACTTGTTGAATTTCCTCCCCTGATCAGTAGAAAATGAGGGTGCAACTTCTGATTCGAAAATAACACTGCTTCAGTGCTGAAAGTGAAATATATCCATACTCATTAGTGTATTATCTTGATTTCAGTCTGATTTTAATTCTAAAATAATTATAATACTTAGATTCAGTGTCTTAAATTTTCTTTGAACCTATAGTCCAGGATATGGACTGCTACCATATTTAACCTAGTTTGAAGGACTTCATTTTGACACCTACACTGGTCTGACAACCTTGATTTTCTATATAGAGGTTACATGACTTAGTAGACATTTGTTTATCTGTAACATAACATAGTAAGTGGTACTTCTCATCATCGTCAGTGATACTTATCAGCATCATTGTCTTGTATACAAGTTCCATACTTTCAGATAGAAAAGAAGTTATTTTTGGTGAAATACTTTTAAAATTAATACAAATTAGCTTCAGTGAAATGTATGTAGTTTTCATTAAAGCCATACCAAGGTGATTGTCTGTGAGTTGTGCTGGTAATAGGTAACTAGGTCTATTAGGATAATTTTAAGGATTAAAAAAGTCTTACTTTGGATCCTTTTAGGTTTAAAAACAAGCATCAGGTCCTACTTGTAACATACAAACTGAATTTTCAGTCATAAAAGAAACTAACAGAACATATCAGCATGACATTTGAAAGTAACATGATTTCATACACATCTGTGAAGTCAGTCTACCTAAAGTTAGTAACAAACAAAAGAGTCATTTGCCGTCATTATTGTATGAATATTGTAACCACCCCTTCATACAGTATCAGGTTTTCAAATTCATTTTTCTTTCACAGCAAAGTGCTTTGGCCTTCTATGGATAACTGGATAAAGAAGAGAAAGGGGAATGAAACTGCTCAATCCATTCGTGATAGTGTTGTAGCATTGACACTCAGGCTAATTGGTAAGTAATCTAAATTCTTGATTGAACTTCTGCTTTGTGTAAGTATATCCTTATGAAAGTGTCAGGCCTGTCTGGAAAGTGAGTTGAAGTATTTTTGCATTTTATTGGATCTTTATGCAGATATTTTCTCTTTATCCGCCTGTGGGAAGCAGGTACTTAAGTTTTGAGAGATTTGTATTGATTTGTGGTAACAAATACCAACATGTTTTATTTATTTAGAATGAAATAATCTGCAGCTACATATAGAATCATAGAAATCCTGAGTTGGAAGGGACCCATTAGGATCATTGAAGTCCAACTCCTACCCTGCACAGGCCAGCCCGAGGAATCACACTGTGTGCCTAAGCATTGTGCAAATGCATCTTTAATTCAGACAGGATTGGTGCTGTGACCAGTTCCTTGAGGAGCCTGTTCCAGTGCCTAACCACCCTCTGGGTGAAGAATCTTTTCCTAATAGCTAACCTAAACCTCCCATGACACAGCTTCATGCCATATGGTTTCCAGCAAAGTGTATAAAATAAGATTTTATATGCAACTTAATACCATAATAGATTTAAGTTAGATGAATTTATTTGGGATCTAGGTGGCATTTGACATAAATAGATATAGTTTGAGTTTCAATAAATATTTTCAGTATGTAGGCTATATGATATTGTTTATTACAAAAATTGTGTTCTTTCTGAGTTTTACACTTAAAAATTGCAAACCTATGGGAGGTTGAATCAACCTGATGAAAAATGCCTTGGGGTCTTTAGTTACACAAGGCATCATTCCCAAGACAACATAGTAACAAGAATTACTTTTTTGTAGTTAAAATTTGCATTTTCTATTGGTTCTTCAGCAGACAGTTGGGAAGTATAAAAGCGAGGAAGTTGACTGTCTAATTAGTCAGATACGTAGTAACTCTTTTTTTCTTTCAGGTCGATTAGGACAAATAGGTTTGAAGGAAGGCTATCTTGCTGCAGTGAAGAATATTAGTTCAGTAATTGGACTGTTTGTACAGCATGCAAAAGAGGAAGGTAATGTTTTTTTAGAGGAACTTGAGTGTAACATCCACAATGTGAAGTTTTGCAATGCCAGAACACAAATTAAAGCACACGTGGCAAAACAGCCTGCTTTTGTAGTTTATGTTACTGCGTAACAGGTCAAACAGTTTTTGGTTTGAGTCCCTTTGTCTTATAAAGTTAATGAGCTATTAACATAAATGAGCTGTTATCTTCTGTTTGAGTCAGAGAACAATTCTGAGATGCTTTCAGACACCTTCGGATTGGACTGTTTCATCTAAGAGCCTATCAGCTGCATTAGAGACCACTTAAAGGGTGATCGTAACTTGAGCAGTAATAGCTATTTTTTTACCTGAGAAATTTATGCTGAAGTTTACTACTAACAAAATTGTTGTACTGGGAGAAAGTTCAAGATATTGATGAGACAAAACAAGGCAGTTAGGGCAGCAGACATTCACATTGCTAAGTTACTCTGGATGTTAAGTACATTTTGCGGTGAAGCATTTGTTAATGTTAGGGAGCTCTGAACCACCTGTATAATTTCTCCTCTTTGCAATCTCAAGTTCTTCCAACTTTGTGGTGTGTGATGTACAGTGCATGTCTGTGTTTGTTTCAGACTCAGTATAAACCTGACTGTTTTCTTAAGTCTGATTACTCTTAACTAAAGTCACTAGATTCTCGACTCTTGTATGCCCTTTGAATACTGAAAAGTTGCTGAATTGAGAAAACTGTGAAGTGCTAGTATAAAATGAGATGTTACCGAATTTGTGTGCAGGTTGTAATCTTGCTACGTTATGGTGTTAGGCATCACAACTGTTGATGTGTTTTATTTTCAGTTCTTGAATAATAGTTTCTATAGAGTCAAGATTCCCAAAAACTTTCTTGCATATCAAAGTTTCTATAAGCTGATTTGTGTTAACTTTTTGCAGGTGTTCCCTGGGGTGTGCAGTTGGCAGCTGTATATTCACTATGTGACTTGGGTTCAAGCAATCCAGAAGGTATCGTTGAGGCCATCCGTGCTTGGAGAGCAAAAGTTCTTAACGACATCCCTTCTGCTGTCACAAATGGCATAGCTGAAATCACTTCTCTGTGTGAAATGGAGCTAAACTAAAATGTAGGGAAGTGGACTGATCTAAAGGAAGAAGTGCCTTACCAATTAAGCAGTAGTTGGTTCCAGTTAAAAACCATACAAAGTGGTGTGTCTTCTTGTATTTCACGTTTTTAATCAGAATGTTTGGTCATGCAAAGCAAGCTCGAGTTTTTATTTGACTTTTCTGTTTGAAGGAAGAGATTCTGATGTTTGAAGGAATATTTTTTTTATTAAAAAATAAACACAAATACTTGCTTTTTCTAGTAGCTGATTAGTGATCCAGAAATGAGCATGTCTTCAGCTCCTGAGATATTTCTGGTTTGATGACAGTAAAAAACAGTAATAGTTTTCGTTCTTCTACCTACATCAGTTTGGAGTATGGAGTATTGGACTATTTGACAAAATATTCAGCCTGACTTGAAAACCTGTCTCTATTATTTTGTACTATTTTTATAAAGTAACCACTCAGATAGCAGAACATTCCCCAGGTTCTGCTTTATTTTGCTTGGGGTGTCTCATAAATTTAATTGAAAATATTTGTGGAAAACAGGTAGGAATTGACTTTTTGTGTAGCCATCATGTATGGAATAACAGAGATATTAAATCTCTGAACTTGTATATATGGTATATTTTGATGTGTCTCACATTCGATATTGTTCCACTTGGGGAATTTTGTATATGTAAATAGAAAGTTGGTCAAAAAAAGTTCATGTTTCTAATGATAGCTTCACTAGACACTGTTTTTGTATATTTCATAATAAAAGAGACAAGCACCATTGTGTTCTTATTGATCTTTTTAAATAACACAGAATTAATGGTGTTTCTAGCTTATATAAATACTATTTTGGGGAGCAGCAGGAAATTACCTGTTGAGGTAATTTCACTGAATGAAATGTCCAAGAACTGCAGTTCTGTACATCTCTCCAAGTTTCTGGTATGCTTTAGGGGCTTGGGAGATAGCTTAAAAAAACTATTGAAATTTTCTATTTTCTCTCCGTGGTTGTGCCCATATGAAGGGGTGAGCTTTGCTAATGCAGATTCTTACTGAAATGGGACCTAGCTTCTGACAGTTTTGTGTTGCTGATATGCATTGTGATTTTTGTGCCTCTTCCAAACAAGACTACCAGTGCAATCTCCTAGCCCTCTGAGAGTTTCTTTCCTCTGAGGTAAAACTCTGTAGAGCAAAGTGGCCATTGATTTCAGCTATAGCTGCTAGCACTCTGGACATCAAATTGACTTCAGTGAGTTTACCACAGACAACTCAGTCAATGAAAAATAATCTATTTTGGTGATACCTGTGCACAACAGGCACTGCTACAGATGTCTATCATGAAGGCTTCTGGAAAGGACTCATATAAATTAATTTGCCTCAGGTTGAAGCTGTATAATGTCTGGGACACTGGGCATTTTGGTGATTGTGAAGGCTTTGGGGATTTTGTGTAGCCTTCATTTACCTTTCTTGCACTAAAATGAGCACAAAATACCTGAAGTGGAAGAAGGACAAAAGAAGGCACAGGTTGACAATAAAGGTATTGATCATAAATCTGAAAACTAAAGGAAATGGGAAACAGAACAAATAAAAAACCAAAGGATCTGTTGTTGAGGCCAATAGCAGGTCTGAAGGCTTCACAGATCTTAATTTGGACATATTTAGCTTCTATTTGTGAGAAAAGCCCTTGAGAAGAAAATAATCAGTTTTACCCGTGAAAATGTAGTATCAACAGAAGTATGGAATTTAAACAATAGAAGGAGAAAAACAGCAACATATCTGCACCTGTTATTTTTCTGAATGCTTGAATGTTTATGCTAAAGGTAACCAGTAGTATTATATTGTAGTTAAATAATAGCCAACAAATCCATTATTGTAATTTAGCAGCCAATAAATATGCAACATGAATGATAACATACAAAGGTGTATAAAAGAGGCTGCTTTCTTGAATAAACACTTTTTTCCTCTTGTTCGAGGCACTGTGTGCATGTCGTGGCCGCCCCAACAGTGACAATCTGTGAGTAAAGGGTCACAGATGTTTCAGTGCAAAAATGTGCAACCCAAAAATCTTCACAGCGAATAGAAAAACCTATTTCCTTTAGAATTTTCATAGAACACTGGCACTTTAAGTGTATGAGATTAACTATCAGAATTTTCCAAGACCAAAAATCTACAGCTATATTAATTTGGAACCAAATTTAAAAAAAGAAAAAATTTCAACCTACCCTCAAAACCATTTTCATGAAAAATATTCTGTTCTGCTTATGTAACTGTAAGAAAAATGTTTGTGTGTACTGGAAACATGAAACTGATTTTAATTCTGTGTTCCTCTCTACTGCCCAATCAAACTGCATTGGAATAAGTAAAATTAGGTGTTTGCTTCTGTTAAATACTAATCACTCAACACTCATAAAAAAATACTTGTAAGTGCAACACACAGTGTCAAATTTACCATATTTAAAGAGCTGTAAAATGTTGATATCCATAAAGGGTAGTGATTTTCAGTATATGGAATGCTTTATACATCTTGATACGTGTTCCAAATACTACAATCCTATTTTGTTCAAAATAGCCCATTAAAACAGATTTTCAGGTTTCTATCAACATTTGCAGATTTTTGCTTTTTTGTGTTCTTACACGAATATTGAGCAGGTGGCTTGTCCAAAACTATGTGTATCAGGAAATGTTCAGGTTTTCGCTTCCTCCATGCCTTCTCATATTCCTAAACTAAAACATGAAAAGCTGTCTCACCTGCTAAGACATTAATGTCAACAAGGGCTAGACAAAATGCTAGCAGTCAAAATTCATGTCAGATTAAAATACTCAGCTCTAGCAGTTCTCCTGACTCAAATACAGGAGACAGCAAACATGTATAGTAGTTTATTTATAAGAGTAATTCTCACTATATTATTCTGACTTTAAGTGTATTATTTGGTATTTGAAAAATCCCTGATACTTACTTACTCCCGGAAAAGAAACTTGTCATATTGGAGAGCAGTATAACTTTGTCTGTGTGTAGATGAACAGGATGCCAGAGTAAGTTTTCAATGAAAAATTTTATTTATCTCTTTTATTGTTTAGTTGCCTTCATACTAAAAAGCTATTTTTAGAGTGTCTGTATCCCAATATGTTATACTAGCAGAATCATTAGATTGTTTACTCAGTCATCCCTTGCTGGAACACAAATTTTGGACGTACATACCTTGTATTAAACTTTGTTTCTACAAAGAGCAGCGTCTTTGAGCTAGGCTACCTGTTAAATCACTAGGGTATCTTCCAAGATGATTTTGCCTCTCTAGGTATAGTAGCATATCGTTTTCAGTGTGAATTATTTCTTTATCTTCATAAAAGAAAAAAGGTTGGACTCTGGACTGCTTAAAATTAAGCTCCAGTTATTTTATCAAACCCTCTGAAACTGATGTATGGTTTTTCCTAGCTTCTGCTTTCACCTGCCTGTTTTGAACAAAGAGGATTTCTGAGCTGCACACTAGAGTAAGGCCAAAGCAGTTCCAAGTTTTCCAGTTTGAAATGACTAATGGAATTATACGCTCTACTCTGTTTTAATTGATGAAACCGCATGGATGAATGGAAACCAACCAAGAAAACCTGAAGATTTGTTACAAAGAAGCTGAAATTAGGTGGTTAAAACACTTTGGAGTATCACCATTTAGCTTACATTCTTCCCACTATGCCTAATTTTTCACTTCAAGAAAAGTCAGACACTACTCTCAAAAGATTGACAAATTAGCAGGAAGGATTTCTTCAGAGACAGGCTTTGTAATGACATTGTTACTGGCCTGAATAGGCCGAAGTCTTAATTTGAAAAATTCTGAACCTTGTGTCAGGGGTTTATAAATTCATGAAATGTTAATGATTTTGGGTGTTCTGGGCCCATCTATTACACTCAATTTATTGCAACTCACTTTATGAAATTCCTTTTTGGACTATTTCAGTTGAAATTTTGAAAAAACCAACGTTTTGAAGCTTAATGAAACAAATAGGTAGCTAATGGGAGTTAGAAAGAAAATAAGGGAGATATTTATGCAAATGACCTGGGTTTTGATTATTTTGAATTTTAGTCTCAGATGACTCAAATTCCTTCAGTTGCCACATTACCCTAGACAGTGCTAAATGTTTGCTACTGAAAATGGCCTCTGTTTTCTAAATAAAATCTGCATCTTGTTGCTATGCTTTGACTAGAGGAGAATGAATTCTGACATGGTTTAAGTATCAAGTAAGAGAAAGCCCAGTACTTGGCGCAACTTGTCTCCTTGGGCTTCACATACAGTCACAAGCCTGTCTCCAGAAAGCTTTTTATGATGGTGGATTCATTATTGAATGCACAGGCAGTAACCTGTTTGGGTTTTGTTTGGGGGTGTTTTTTTAATCACAGAATGCTAGGGACAAATTGCTCACTGCTTCTATGCTTCAATATTTGTAGTCAACTTGAAACAAGAGGTTTTTTTGAACACTTAAATATTTAGATTTTAGATAAAAGTTAGCTTTGTAGAAATTAACTAAGAGAAAAGACATAAAAGTTAGAGTTAATTAAGGAAATTAATGATTAGTCAGGAATTTAAGTACCAAATAAGCTTTGATTATTTGATGTTTGCTCAGCTGTGCTTATAATAAGTAATTAATAATCCTAGAAAGAAGAATTCAAAGAGGAAGCTAGACAGTTATTGATTCTCCCATCTGCAACTTACTCAAAACTAATAAAGGAGGGAACTGGGAGTCTTCCAAGGCCAAATGTATTGTCAAAAACCAGAGAGGCAAAAAGGTCAAAACAAGGAAGACAAGCCTTTACTTCATCAAAACAGCCCACCCCTCACTTTTACGACCACCAACTCAATTTGCAAGAATTGCACATGCTTAATGACTTTTTGCTAATTTCCATATGAAGTGGATAATGGGAGGTGTTTATGTTATGAATATACATTTTATGTATTACTGTTATAGATAAATAGATTCGGTATTGTATTGTTACCTCGGAGCTGTATGTTTGGGAGAGATCCCTGCAGCTGCCTGGCGCCGAATTAAACATACACTTTCTAACCCTAATGAGTTAGAGAGTCTTTGTCCGTCTCAGGTGGATATTGATACTAGATCTATATCCATATTTTAATAAATCAAACTTCATAACTGCTAGAATATTTGCCCAAAAGCAAGTCTTTGATGAAGACATGATCTCTACATGTGTGTCCCGGTTTGAGACAAATTGGAGGAAAAATATCCTCTGACAGAAGGCAGGTTTCAGCCACCCCTCCCCCACAACATTCAGGAAAAAAATTCCTTGGAGGAAAAAGTGAAAAAAACCACTATTTATTTAACAAACACAGTGCACGCAGGCACGGGAGAAGAATAATGCTAAATAATAAAACCTCTTGCTGTGGAGAGAACCTGGTAAATTTCAAGAGTCCTCTCTGTGGGTGTGGTATCTCTCCTCTCCGGAGCTGGGGTTCGGCCTGGGCCCCTCCGGACCTCCTGGATGATGTTCTGGTGTTGATGAACAGTCCAGAAGAGAAGAAGAAGCCAAAGTCCCAGGCAAGCAAAGGAGTTTAACTCTCCGTCTCTCTCCCGAGAAAAGAGCCAAGAGCTGGGAAAAGCAGGAAGGTGCTTTCCTCTGCTCCCCAGCAGCAGGAATGCAGGGGAGTGTATATCTGTGTCCTTGAACACAAAATCACTCTTTTTTTTTTTCCTCCCTTTCTCTTGGACCCAGCTGAAAGACACAGGAAGGCACAGGATTCATGTCTGGGCATAGAGCATACGATAAGGAATACAGTATTATACAGTCACCCCAGGACAATATGTTAAAAAAATGATGAATCTTTTTGGCCGTCCATATGCCCCTTCTTTTCAATAAACATGAGCAAAAATAGAAACAGATGCTTCTTAGACAATCAGCCTGTCTATAGATCTGGCATATTATTTTCTCATTTGGTAAGTTTTCTCTGCAAGCTGGCAGGATTTCCCACTAGAGGTTTTCTGTGATTCACTCACTTTAACATTAAACCCAAAAAGCAAAACAGCATGTAGGCAGCGTATAAACAAGGTCGATGAACTGAAAATGAATGTGAATTACTCAGCCATGAAGGTACAAAGAGGAGCAAGCACTTCCTCCCTAAGAATTCTGAAGGGAATTTTATTTTAGGTAAAATACACACAACTTGTTTTAGGTAAAATTATTTCATTTAACTCAAAACAGTTTCTTGTGATTTTCCATATAGTCAAAACAACTTCAATTCCAGTTTTGTGTGGATGATGATAGAAAGTAACACTTGGAATTCTCACAGTGGTTCATGTTTTATTCTTTATTTCTTTTTCACTTTTTATGTTTTTCCATACCTAAATTACTATCTTTTTAATTTGTGATGCATTGCAATGGATCCATTAACCATATCATTTAAAAATTTGTTAAAGACTGTATTTTGAATCTGATCATTGTTTTGTGGCCTGTGTAGGCTCATGTACTATACTTTTCTTGCTCAAAGTACCATTTAATACAGGGGTTTTCACTAACAGTTTTGAAACAGTGTATGAGAAAGGTGTATTTCATTAAGTGTACAATTTCAAGTTGAAAACATTGATTAACCTTAACATCTAACAGTACATTCAAGTCAGTTTCAATTCATTTATGTAAAAATACTGAAGTTTTCCATAACAGCCAAAAAACCCCCTTAAATGCTATTTTACTACTTCTTCAGTCCAGTGATACAGACCTGTTCAGAGCTGCACTTCAGCAGACTGAGATCAAATCACACAGACTTTTCAAGCCAAATGATCATTTACAGTAATACCCACTCATATATCAAATTAATGAGGAAAGGACTTGATAGTACTGTTAAAACTGTTATACAGAGAAAAGGCCCGTTCTAGTACCTATTCATTTTCTGTGTCGATGTGTTCAGTGTCCCTCTAGTTCTCAGAGTTGACATTCTCAGATTTTTATTTCATTTCCTTTGTTTCTCCATCAAGCAACCTAAGCAGTGTGAATGCCTTCTTCCCTATATACTTTAAAGTTATGTAGATGGGCTTAAAAACATAGAACTCATGATTTCAAATGCATGTATTGATGCCATGATGATTTTTTGCTTTTTATTTATGCCCCTCTTATATACCCTTTCATATACCCTTTTACACAGCTTTTATGTATTCTTAGTGCTTTTAGCCCACGTACTTGTAATTCCCTAAGTCTGGTAACTAGCTTTATCCCAAAGTTCCATTAAGCCAAGAGACTAAACATCTTGGAAGCCTCGCAGTTGGGTCAGAAAGCCCTAGACACCAAGGTCCTCTCCAGAACACATTCTGTAAACCAAGATAGGCCCATCCAGGGGGAAGGTTCCTCAGGACAGGGGCTTCTCATGAGCCTCTCATTGGGGAATCTCTGATAGATATGCTAATTTGCAAGGTCTGTAACTGTATACGCGAATCATCATGTGTGTGCATTTTCAGTGTGCATTCTGGGGCGCATTTCAATGCATTCTACCTGGATGTGGTGCACCTGAGGATCCTTAAATAAATGCCAAGGTAAAATCCTTTTTTCCCCTCTAACCGTGTTTGGCTTTTAATTTCAAGCCCAGGGAAAGGCAACAGTATAAGCAATTTATTATGTAAATAACTAATAAAAAAATTGGAAAAAATACATCAACCAAGCAAACACTGCAGAAGAAACTGGCTTTGATCACAAGAAGTAATTGTGTGGCAGCAGGACTCACTAGGCCTAAAAGTTGACAATGGATATAGCAGTGTCACAAGCAAGAGCGTGACAGGCTGAGATCTACAGAGAGCACAGAGGTTCTGAGTTATTACGAGTAGAGGAGTACAACTCCTGTGACAGTTTCATACTCTTGTCAGTGCTGCTCTGCCCTATCAAGGCTCCTCCACAAAGCTGTTTATATCTGCTGTCAATGTGATATACCCTAGCACTTCTGTTTTAAGCCAGTATGAACAGAGAACTGAACCACTGTCAGTCTGCCTTCTCCCCTACAGCTGTAGTAATAAATGGCTCCTGCCTGGCCTGAACCCCCAAAGTAGAGCCTGTCTGTCAGTCAACTGTGATGAGAGCACAGAGCAATATAAAGCCTTTTTTCTGGGTGTATATGTAGCATATAATAATTTATTTCTGATGCCCCTCTTGGTTATTAATTCTCCATTCTTTATTATTTACAGCAAGCAATGGAATTTTTTTGTATTTATAAAGTCTGTCTTCTCATTGTGGCTTAATCTTCAGCGGTTATAAAGATATACCTAGAAAACAAGCTAGAGAACAAACTTCTGTCCAGCTGTGTTGGTTTTGCATGGCCTGGTTTTTGGTAGCAGGGGGGCCACAGAGGTGGCTTCTGTGAGAAGCTGCTAGAAGCTTCCACCGTGTCTGGCAGAGCCAATCCCTGATGGCTCTGAAGATGGACATGCTGCTGGCCAAGGCTGGGCCAATTAGAGATGATGCTAATGCCTCCATGGTAACATATTTAAGAAGAAAATCAAAACAAACGGATGCAGTTTTAATTCCAGATAGAGAAGAGGAGGAGGTAAGAACATGTGAGGGAAACAACATGGACACACCACGGTCAGTGAGGAAGGATGGGGAGGAGGTGCTCCAGGAGCTAGAACTGAAATTCTTCTGCAGTCCACGGGATCCACAGGGGATGCAGAGATCCACCTGCAGCCTGTGTGGGAGGTGNTGCTAATGCCTCCATGGTAACATATTTAAGAAGAAAATCAAAACAAACGGATGCAGTTTTAATTCCAGATAGAGAAGAGGAGGAGGTAAGAACATGTGAGGGAAACAACATGGACACACCACGGTCAGTGAGGAAGGATGGGGAGGAGGTGCTCCAGGAGCTAGAACTGAAATTCTTCTGCAGTCCACGGGATCCACAGGGGATGCAGAGATCCACCTGCAGCCTGTGTGGGAGGTGCCCACAGTGGAGCAGGTGGATGCCTGGAAGAGGCTGTGATTCAGTGGAAGACCTGGTGGAGAGAGGGGGCCCCTGCCTCCAGGCTGGAGCAGCCTGTCCTTGGAGGACTGCACCCTGTGAAGAGTGAGCCACCACGCCACAGCAGTTTTGGGAGGACTGCTGCTCGTGAGAGTGGAGCCACGCTGGAGAAGTTCGTGAAGAACTGTCTCCCATGGGAGGGACCCCACGGTCTCACAAGGTAAGGACTCCTCTCCCTGAGCAGCAGCAGATCTTAGGTGACAAACTGATGAAAAACCCCCATGCCCTGTCTCCCTGCACTGTCAGTGGGAAGGAGGGAGGGGGTTGAGGGAAGAAAAGGTGTTTTCAAGAGCTTATTTTCTTCTCATTATCCTCCTCTGACTTCACTAGTAATAAATGCACTTTGTACCTCTAAGTTGAGCCTGTTTTGCCCTTGGAGTGTTTTCTCCCAGTCTTTATTTGAACTCATGAAGCCTTCGTTAATTTTTTCTCTTCTCTGCCCAGCTGTGGCAGGGGAGGGCGAGTGGGTGACTTTCGTCGGTGCCTGGCATTTGGCCAGTGTCAAACCATGACAGCAGCTTTCTCAGGAAACCATAGTCAAAGGCAAAAAAGGCAAATGGTGTGTATCTGTTAAACCTATTACAATCCACAGGTATCAGGATGCTGCAACTCGAAAGGGATTAGATCAACCTTCCTTCTGCAAATCCCACTTAACCTTCATATAGCACTCATTTCACTAAAAGCAGTCTGCAACTATGTCTGTGAAAGATGGAAATTGTGTTGATCTGCAAAGTGTAATGTGTGGGATTTCACACTATCAGGGCTTTATCTTCTGCAGCCACATTTTACAAAACAAAAGGCTAATGCAGCAGTATTTAATTAAAAAGTTTGAGTTAATTCTCTTAGGTATAAACTATTGTCCAAGTCTGAAACTAAGACTGGACCTAGCTGCACCTAAGGTCTATCAGGAGCTTAGAAAGCAAGAGGGTATACTCCAAACTTTGTGATTCAACAGCAGAATCTTCCTTACTTTTTTTGTCTTTGGTCTCTGTGTAAATTACTCTAAAATGATTCTAATTAGATTTTTCTTTTTATGTTTCATCCATGATAGAGTGAAACTTATCAATTGAACTTTATGTCACATTTTTCAAATGTATATTCACCCCACTCTTGCTAATACCTTTGATGATGATTCTTTGAGTGACCCTAAACCACACATTTGTGGCAAACTGGCATAGTTGGCAGGATCCTAGATCAGAATTTGTGACACCCTGCTGCACTGGTTTCTCTAGGAAAATCTTCAGCTTATTTCTACAAAATTTACAAGGCCTACAAGCAATATAAGCAGAGAATAACCTCTCCAGAAACTGTTGCTTTATCTGTCACTATGCAGTGCCAAGGTTATTTCTTTTAATTTTCTTCATAATGACTGTATTGAAAGAGAGCATCACGGCATGTGAGCAGCATCCCAAGAATATTTCAAAATTAAATGTAAGAGAGGCAGTTTAGCTTATCTGGGGAACTTGCAGTGTGATACAAGAACACCAGACAATCCTGATAGACTAAAAAGAACAATGCTAGAAAGCTGTCCCTGCAAATGCTATAGTTTTTAAAGATTGCAAGGAACCAAAACCATCAAGGCAAACTACATCATCTTCTATAGGAAACAGGAATGTTGCACATTGACAGGTAGAGCAAAGTTTTCCTCCACTTTGTATTTCCTTGAACTATTCCAACCTTTGCATAAACCCCTGTGCACCATGCACTAAGCTGGGAGCCTGACTACATGAGGTGCCCGGTCTGACAGAGTCTCTTTCTCAAACCACTTTCGGTTGCCCAGCCCCTTCTGGGTGACCTGGCTGGTTGTTACGGGGCAGTGGAAAGGCCCGTCAGAAAGCTCTAACACGACTGTTGCATTCCTTCCTCACCACGGCGTCATGTGGGGCAGTGTCGGGGTTTGCCCCCTGCCAGCGGCTGATGGTGTCTGCTACAAGGGCCCCCTTGGATTTGAAAAATAAAGTTCCTCGAGACATCGGGGCTGGGATCCCACACAGACGAATTTTCACAGATGTTCCAGCGGTGCCAAGGCATTTGACTTCGAGCTAGGCTTTTCGGCCCTGATTACGCTACCGCAGCGGAAGGAAGTCTGGCAAGGCCCGCCTGTGCCAAACCTTCCCACTGCCGCCGCGCATGCGGGGAGCGGGTGGAATGGCCGCTGCTCGCGCGGAGCTGTGTGGCGGAAGGTCTCTTCCTCCCTGACCGCTTTCTGTGGCAACGGGCGAGGGCCGGGCCTCCGCCGGCATGCGATTTCGGGCTAAGATCGTGGATCTCGCCTGCCTCAACCACCTCAGCCGTGAGTATGGCCGGGCCAGGCTGAAGGGCGGCAGTGCCTCTCTGAACGGCTGGGGCCGGCTTTCCTGGGCAAAGGAGAGAGGAAGGGAGGTGAGGACCGCAGGCCTTTCCTGGGAGGAGGTGGCATGAGGCGCTTTCCTTCGTCCTGAGGTGTTCAGGAGTTTGCGCAGCAGCATGAGCTGCGTTTGTAGAGGCTGCAGGTTTTCTCCCTGTCCGGTAGAGACCGGGGTGTATGGAGCGATCACCGTTGTAACGTCCCCCTCCCTCCCTCCGGCAGGTATAATTAACACAATCGCCAGGTTAGCCAAGACCTGCATCCTGCGCCTTACTGTCTGCAAGCTGTATTTCATCCTCTCCGATAAAGTAGCAAATGGAGGCACCAGTATGTGGTGTGAGCTGAACCAGGTAAGCCCAGGGAAGTTCAGTAACCACATGTTGTTGAAAACCAGAGCAGGCAATTGGGTTTGATGTACGAGGCGTTTCTTGTAGCCCTGACCTGCGATGTGCCAGGTGTGTCAAGGTCAGTCTGATTGCACAGGTGTTTCAGATTGGATATTCCCTCTACCCTGATAGTCATTTCAGTGTAAAGCTTCAGTGTGTGCTGGCCCACATGGGCCTGGCCAAACTGGAAACAGGAAAGCATAACTCACTGTCTAATGGACTGATTAGGTGTTAGGGGAGGATGTTAATTAGTTTAGCCTGAAGCAATGAGCCTTCTTAGTTCTGCAGCCTGTTGTGATTCCTCAGGTGATGCCAGGAAGAGGAAAGTTTCTGCTGTACACATGCAGTTCTAAGCTTAAGGTCTGATAAATATAACTTGCCCCTCTTGTTTGCTTTATTTCCCAACTTTTAAAAAATTGTAGGGGAATTTCTTCGATGAATATCAGATGGAAGGTGTAGCTGCAGAGCACAATGAAATCTATTTAGAGCTGGTGCCTGAGAACCTGTCGAGAGCATTAAAAACTGCCCAGAGTGCTAAGGCAGTGAAGATCAAGTTGACTAATAAACACTATCCCTGTCTCAGAGTTGCTGTGGAGCTAGTAAGTGCAACTATGCTTTCATGTTCATTATTAAGAAAAAATTCTTAAAATTAGTACTTTTCCTAAGGTCAAAGGGTAATATTTCGTGTAATTCTAGAAAACTAAAGAAACATTGTGCCATTTTCCATTTCACTAGCCTTTCTTGCCATCATGGTTGGTAGCACACAGAACCAGCTTTGTAAATTCCAAAAGACAAGGAGGAGGTGGAGGAAGAAAGAAAGCAATGTTATTGAAACAACTTTTTCTAATGTCTACTTTTCTCCATTCCTTTATCCTCTATACCTTCTATGGATTATTGTCTTTCCATTGAAGCCATTAGGTGAAGAAGGTTTCAGTGTACTGTTTGGCTCTGTGTTTCGCCTTTAGTTTTCCTGATATTGTATGCTGACTTCTGATTTTGTTGTTGTTGTTAACTCCACTGATTCACCTCTTCAGCTCTAAGAGTAGCTTATAGATACACTAATGACTGATACCTCACAAACTCTTCCTCATTTGAAAGGGAAGCCCACTTAAAAGTGTATTGATAGGAACCCTGGGAAAACTGGAACTGAGTATCTGGGGCATGTAGTTACAGCATTTCCCAGAGTGGGTCTGAAAAATTTAAATTTGGAATTCCAGTCTTGTGTTTAACTGCAAGAGCATCCTCTTTTTCCCTCAAGCCATCCTTATCAAGCAGCAGTAGGATTGTGACACATGACATTCCTGTGGGAGTTATTCCCAGAAGAATGTGGAATGACTTCAGAGAGCCCACTGTGCCAGACTTTGATGTAAGCCTCTTTTTTAATATTCCCTACTGAAAGGAGAGTTTGCAAGTGGAATGGTATTGCTGCAGAGTATACTACTGGTGGGGTGTGGAAAGGAGTTGAAAGCAAAGAAGGAAGACTGGAGGTGACAGTTTTGGAGGAGTATGGAACATAGCTTCTATCTTGTCAAGAGAGCCAAGAACCTGTGAAAACAGAGCAGGTGATTGCCATTTGCTTCTGTGATGTTCATGGCAAAGGAAGGGAGGAGTAAAGGACTTGCATGGCTTTAGTCTGGAGCACCTCTAAACCACACAGGTTTAGACTGTTTCAGCAGTTTAGGTGCCAAAAGGCCCAAATAATTTGTTCTTTCTGAAATTTCGTGGCCTGTCTGGCAGAGTTAAAGATCTATGTGTTTTCACCTGATTTTTATATATCCTCTCAAGATCCTTTTTGAGTTTCAGCAGAGTTGCAAGGAAAGGTCCTTGTGCAAATGTGCTCCTATTTGAGGTTATGGATGTCACCTCTATAGCTAAGAGTATTCTGAAGACATACAAGAAGAAACTTGAAGTATTTTGTTCTTTTGTTTCAGATTTACACTGCTGCAGTTCCAGAAATTACTGCAGTATCATGGGAATCTTGTTCTTTCATTTTTGGCTATAGTAATTTACTATTTAGTAACACAGATGTTCTTGTGAGAGTCTGATCTGCAAAAACATGCCTCTACTTTATTTTGAACACACACTTGGAATATTATGTCTGTAACAATTGCTAGAATGATGGCCTGTTGGTATAATGAGAAAGAGTTCCTTTGTTTCTGAGACATTTGCTGATTTCAGATAGATATTGTGCACCCTGCAAGCCATAGAAAACTCAGGCCAAACTATGATAGAATTGAAACTAGAAATAAATGTGTCCCAATCACATCTGAAATACTTGTGCAAATGTAGTTGTTATGTCTTTCTAGGTCAGTATTTACCTACCAGTGCTGAAAACAATGAAGAGTGTTGTGGAAAGAATGAAGAATCTCAGCAATTTCATTGTAAGTTCAGGCACGTTAAGCATGTATGCTACAGATGTTATTTCATCAGGGACATAACATGTTTCCCTGTTGCCTAAACTGGTGTTGCCGCATTATCTTATTTTGAGATGAGTTAGACATTAAAATCAAGGCACCTGAAACCTGTGTAAAGATTGAAGAGAATGATGGGATTTATTTTAGGATTTACACTGAAGAGCTTTTCCTGTGCTACTCAGAAAATGATGCTCTTTGTACTAAATCCCTGAGAGAACATGGCATTGCGTTGCTACAAGCCATCTTTACAGCTGGTAGGAAATTACAGTCCTTCAGGAAGCTAGCTGGAGACTTTCCAGGTGATTTCATTAAGGAAATGTGTATTAAGTGAGTTTTGTGTTAGGTGTCTGTGAATGAACTTTAGGTAAACTTTATGTAGGATTTAAAGGAAATTCTGATAGCCCCGGGATGTCACACTGTGCTTCAGGCTCTGACATGTTGGGTTTGCAGTCTACCCTGGATTTCTGGAGTTATGGTGGGCCTTTTAATTGAAAGAAGCCCTCTGCAGTTGGACAGAAAAGGGCTGTGGTTTTTTATTTAGTTGTTTTTGCTCACAGTCACCAGAATTCACTGACGTGAAAGTTAGTAAGTATGTGTAGAGCCTTGGAATAGTTTGGGTTTTATGCTGTTCCTACCCGTTTTGATAAATAGGAAATATTCTGTTAACTGAAAATCCTGAAATTGGAACAGTCTCAGTTTTTCAAGACTTGGAAGAGTTGAGAGATTAGCCTGGGTTACTGGCAGTTTTGCAAATGGCAGTCCTCCTGCAAATCTGCATCAAACTCTTTTCCTTTGTGAGACTTTGTGGGGGCTTTGTTTTTACTTTATTTCCTTCCCCCATGTCCTTGGTGGATATGCTTATGCAAAATTGAGCACAGTGCTTTTGTTTCTAGAGCTGAGGATCTCTTCTCACACAGGACAGCTGTATGACAGGATTGAACTTTACTAAGTGCCTTGTTTTTATGCTGTTGGAGAGCAAAAACATGAAGTGTCACAATTAATTATCTTTGCTAGATGCATCCTGGTAATAAAACTGGTCAAGATCAGTGCTGCAAAATGGGCTTAGAAGCAATTTCTGATAGTACTTGTCCATTGTTTGGGAGCTTGGCATCTCCATTCTACACAAGATTCTGGTTGCAAGACAAATTTTTTTTTTTTTTTAATTACTGAGAATTCGTCTAATCACAGAAATGAAGTGCTTACTTGTGCTTTAGGAATCCTCTGATGTGCTTGGGATTTGTGTAAGACCATATATAGTCTCTTTCAGATTCCTCCTTCCAGCTTTGAGGATGGAATTCGAAAGCTTTTAGCACTCTTCCAGGATTTCTATCAGTTCAGAGTCCTTCTTGGAGCTACTGATCTGATGCAGCTGTTGTCTGTTTTAAAGTCGTGAAAGCAGCACTGTCAGCTCTTGGTGCATCCCCTTTTCTGTGTGTGTCATATAGACTGTGTAGGTGCCTTTTTATTTGTTGAATAACTGGATGGAAATTCAGTAATCTTTGCATTTCTTCAGCTTGAGTCGCTTATTTCTGAAGCCTTTTCCGCAGCACATGAACTTCCTGAAGCTAATACTTGTTCTAAAAGTACTGGAGAGCAATTACATTTCTTTCTTTTCATAACTTCTGAAGGTTTGGTCTAGGGTAATTCACACAGGAATGATGGGAAATGCATTTTATACTGGAACATTCAAATGGTCAAACCGCGTTTGGAAAGTATGGTTGACCTGCACTGAAGTACTCCTGGAGGCTTGTATTTGAACAAAATCAAACTGTATCCTTCTGTAATTCTGCAGTGTGAAAGCGGGTTGCCTAAAATTGAGATTGATTGCAGGTGATTGAAGCAAACTTGAGTGGTGAAATGAATTTGAAAATAGAAACTGACTTAGTATCTGTAACAACGCATTTTAAAGACCTGGGAAATCCTCCATGGGGTAAGTTTCCCTGTTTGTTACCTCTTGTGTCTGTCTGATCTCATTACTTAAGTGCATTGCTTATAACAGTACTTACCTTTTATTCTTTAGAAAATGACATCAAGTACTTCAAAGTCTTCAAATGAAATCTTAAAAGTGGCCAATGGCATGTCTGTTTCACGTTTGGAGGTGGTGGTGGGGAATCTCTTCCATTATTCCTGACAGTTTGGTAGGAAAACTGGGATTTCTTTTCCTTGCACTGCTGTTTCTGAAAAACAAGCCATTTGAGTTCGAGCACTTCAGCAGTTTTCAGGTGTGTCCTTATGGGTGTTGAAACTACTGCTTATGTTTGGACTAAGTGTTGTGTCCTTACACTTTTATCATCAGAGGATGGATATCAAAGTTCTGCTCGAGGCAGAGATCTGGAAAGTATGGCTGAAGCATGCATAGACATCAAGAAGCTGCAGCAGCTGCTTGCTGGACAGCAGGTCAATCCTACAAAAGCATTGTGCAGTAAGTTCAACAGCTTTGCTTGCAAACTCCAGTTAATTAGGGATGTTTGCCATACTTAGTCTCAGCAGAATACTGTATGTTCTGTCTGTTTGAAACTCAACTATTTTTACTGTACCCAAGGACTTCTAATATTTCTATTTTTAGGCAGTAAGATTCAGGCCCTAGGCATTTGGGGAAGAAAAAATAAAATAAGTCAGGCCCTTTTAAAAGTATCAAGCTGAATATCCAGGTTCACTAATGATGCATGTTGTCTTCTTGTCTCTGCTTTGAAGTTGTTACTAATTTTTATTATTTTGAGATACTATTTTTTGAAAGTCTTAAAGCCTCTAGCTTCTAGCAGAGAAATTGGAATTTACTGGCTTTTGTTTGGTTGGGTTTTTTTTCCTTTGGATGCTTTCTTACACTGATTCTAATACTAAAATGTTTTCTACACAGCTAGTGTTTCTAGCCATAGAAACAATACTTCCTTTCTAGCAGAAGCCTATGCAGGGGTTTATATTCTATTTTTATAACTCTGAGTGCTTTTCCTGACAAGATCTGTTTGTTATGGTTTAGTGCAGATGCTAAGAATTTCCCAAGATTTAAAGATAGAAGATTTAAATAATGGGTATAGCATTATAAACCTATACACTATATGTTTACTTTTTGGTAATTAATCTTTGTTAAACTATTAATGCTTCACAGACCCTCAAGGATTTAAATTGTCTAGTTATCCTTCTGTCAGAAGTGGTAGAAGCACTGTTCTTACAGTGGCATCTTTAAAAGATGTAATTTTAAAGTATTTTTCCTGCTTTAAGCTCGATTTGTGCTTTTTTTTTTCTCTTCACAGATATTGTACGTAAAAGAATTGTCCACTTCATCTTGCTCCATGAGGAGGTTTCACTTCAGTATTTTATTCCAGCAATTTCTTGAGTGTTTTGGAATCTTGGTCGTCTTCCAACCTGAGGCTTTTTTCATAAAGTCTGAACTCTTTCGTGAGTTCCTGGAGTATTTTGATGTGAGACACTGTTAGATGCAGCCATCAAATGGACATTATTTCAATATTTATGAAAGTATTCACAATACCTCCTCATTCAGACAGCCATTTTTGTGCAGTTATATGCTATGAAAGACACAATGCTGGGGAGCGTTGGCGTATCTTACTCTTAGAAGGAGCAAAACTGAAATTTGCCTTACCCACAGCTGAAAGCATCTCAAAAGCACACTCAATTAAATACTTCAAGCTCCTCAAAAAAACTAAAGTTAGAATTCACCTCTGGAGCAGCTGCTGTGTGTATTCAGTACTGAGCAATGCAATCCAAGTTAAGGGATCTCTGAGCAAGCTGTCGTACCTCCATGAAGCAAGAGAGCCTTCTGGAGGGTTGCCAGACTGGTAGTTGCCTGGACAAGTATGCACAGCCCTCCTGAAGTGATGCGGAATTGAATTCTGTTTCAGTAGAAATCTTTTGATTAGACTTGCTCCAACATACATCAGCAGCCCTGTTTGTGCTTATTCTTTGTTTAACTCTTGGTCTGAGAGGATGAGCAAAACAGTCTGGATTACTTTGTTAATGCGGGCAGTGAAAATCCCTATGTACAGAATTAATATCATATGAGGACATGCATGAGCACAGCAACTGGTGTGAAATAAAGAGCAAGTTATCTGTGGATCACATTTTTTCCCCTTTCCAGTTAGAAAACATAGTACAACCTGTGTCATCATGGTGTCGGACATGGTGAGATTGCATCTAGGCTCTCATGCTGAGCAGCCAAGAGCATGACTAAATTTCACTCATGGGAGTACTGCCCCCGCTTCTTCCTCCTGGTTATTTTCTGAGGTCTTTGCCTCCTTATTCCCTGTGTGATTTTTTTGTTATCCTGGTATGTTCCATATAGCCTTTGATGGTTTTAGAAATGGTGACTGAGTCTATGCTGCCAAGTGAGAGTTTCTTCTAGAAAGTAACTTGTCATGGTCAGAAGTGCTGGGTTTTTGGTTGTTTTGGTTTTTTTTTCAAGGGGCATTGATGTTAATGGAGCAATGAAGCTTTTGTTCCTGTAAATGGTCAAGAGAAGGCTGAAGAAGAAGCAGTGGCAGTGGCAGGAATGGCAGGAATGGCAGGAGAAGATAGAATAGGCTGGCGATGATGAGCATGTTGACTGACCTGTAGGCTTTCTGCCTACTCCCTCTTTGTTCCTCCCTGCTCTCCCTTGCCCTGCACATTGCCTTATCAGTTGTCATATTTCCACCCACTGCCTCCAACATGCTGAGGTTTGCATCTATATCATTTGCAAAGTCCCATTTTGCCTAATGTTGTGAGTTGACCTTGGCAAGCAGCCACTCACTCACACCTGGTGGGATGGGGGAGAGAATTGGAAGGGTAAAAGTGAAAAAATTCATGGGTTGAGATAAATGCAGCTCAATAGGCAAAGCAAAATACAGAATTCATTCACTACTTCCTGTGAGCATAAGTGTTTAACCATTCCCACGAAGGCAGGGCTCCATCATGCATAACATTTATTTGGGAACATAGACTGCATAACTCCAAATGCCCTTCCTTCTTCTTTTCCCTGAGATGAATGCGATGCTGTATGCTCTGGATATCCCTCTGGTCAGTTGGGATCAGCTGTCCCAACTGTGTCCCTACCAATTTCTTGTGCACCCACAGCATATTTGCTGGTGGGGTGGTGTGAGAGTAAAGCCTTAACTCTGTGTAAGTGCTGCTCAGCAATAACAAAAACATCGCTGTGTTACAAACACTGTTCTGGCCACAAATCCAGAACATAGCACCATATGAGCTACTATGAAGAAAGCTAATTCTATCACAGCCAAAACCAGTGTAGCCTGCTGTTTCTTGATAGCCCAACAATTAGTGTGACTGACCAGGTATTTTCGGTTCTTTTTTTTCTGGTTACTGTCTTTGTTAATGCTAATCAATCAGGGTTTATATCTCTGTGTTTGCCTCCTTAGTTTTCTTTTTATCATCCAGTATAGGATGTGATCAATCAGATAACCATGGAATAAATATTTTAACACTCTCACACAGATGCCTCATAAAATATTCCCATCGGTTTTGTGTCCCTTGGTGTCCCTTCATGTTTTGGTTTCCTCCTGTTACCCTTTTTTGGCATGGTAAGGGGACTTACCTGTAACCTTCTCATTTGTCTTGCTTTTTGGTTATACGCTACATTCCTGATCCTTATTTTTATGCTGTATTTGAAAAAGCCTTTGCATATAGGCTGATTTTCTTAATGTCACAGCAATGAAAAAAGAATGACATTTTGATTAGAAAAATAAAACAATAGAGGGTGCTAAAGAGCTGCAGAAAAATATATTACTCTGCGTTTCTAAGATAAAGCTGGGAACAAGCAAATGGACCGCAGTTAACCCTTGTGAGAGGGTGTGAATATTTTCTTGTTTTTTATAAATGACAATTATCAAATAGGTTGCCAGTGACTAAACATAAGACAAATTATTTCAACATTATATTCCATGGAAAAAAATACTGTTTCTAGAGCAAGCATCATAAATGACACAGTTCAAATCATTTAGGCATAGACTGAGGTATGTTGTAGTCAGGTTAGGTGGCTAAATAGCTTATGTGATCTGGACTTAAATTCTCTATGCTTCAGTTCTTCATATGTAAAACAAGAACCTTTCTGCTATATGGCTGGGTGCAATATGTGGCAAATAAATGCGTGAAGGATTTCCAGTGCACTTGGCTTCTCTGATAGAAGCCTAAATTTAAATTCTAGCCTTCTTATTAATGCAGGAACATCTTTATGTCAGGGAAGCAAACTGTGTTAGTGTGTGTGGGCTGGTACCATAAATGTTTGGCTCTTCTTTGTTTAGACTGGTAAGATGCATGTGTTCAACTCTTAGTTATGTGATAATTAATCTTCCACTTTGTGATGACATGACAATTTGAAGCACAATTTATTGCAGTTCACTAAAGGAATGTTGGACTTCCCCACTTTTCATACCAAGTCATTAGCTAATTAGGTGTTTTTTTAAACGCTTAACAGATTTATATTTTATGAACTTTAATGATTTACTGTCATGTCATTATAACTCTGGAAGAAGCCAAATTGGAGATTATTGCCTTTTATAATGGGATAACGGGCTGGGTAAGTGAAGTGAGAGCAGTGAATGTGGTCTTCCGGGGCTTCAGCCAGGCTTTTGACACTGTCTGCCATAACATCCTGATAGGCAAGCTCAGGAAGTGTGAGCTGGATTAGTAGATGGTGAGGTGGATTAAGAACGGGCTGTATGGCAGGTCTCAGAGGGTTGTGATCAGTGGCACAGGGTCTAGTTGGAGTCCTGTGGTGTTCCCCGGGCATAAGTACTAGATCCAGAAGTGGCCGATACCCCAGAATGTTGTGCTGCCATTCAGAAGAAATCTCAACAGGTTGGAGACTTGGTCAGAGAGGAACCTTCTGAAATTCATCAAAGGCAAGAGCAGGGTCCTGCACCTGGGAGAAAGAACCGCATGAACCAGTGCAGGCTGGGGGCTGACCTGCTCTGAAGCAGCTCTGGAGAAGGGGGTCATGCTGTGCAACAAGCTGTCCATTAGCTAGCATGACACTGTTGGGTCACCCTCGAAAGAGGATACAGCGTCCTTCCTGCAAACTGTGAAAGAGCAGGACTGCTGCAGTTGTTACCGATACGCTGGTCTCTTGATTGGAAAAGTAACACACAATTTGCTGACGGTATGGGTGCGTTCCTGGAGACAAAGAAGCAGGAGGGAAAAGAAACAGAAATGTGTGGATTCCAGAAAGATTTATTTCCAGAGGGTCCAGGGACAAAAGACGAGGATGAGGGAAGGGTCCAGGGTTCTTCTAGGGGAACTAACAACCAATCAGATGAGGGCCAGGAGGAGGAGAGGGAGTAGAATGACAATTTATAGTCCAATGGGGAAGGAGAGGGGAGGGACAAAATGGTAAAGGCCCAATGGGGCGTCAAACAAGAGAGAACTTTATAGACATTATACATATTAAAACAGGAGAATACATATTCATAAACATTTACATGAAATTGGGCATGAGGCCAACAGACCATCTAGAATCCAGAAGTCAAAGTAGCAACCTGAGGGTTTGTGGGAATTCACCTTAAGCGTGGGGAAACACTAGATCTCTGTACCGGCCCACCAGGAATCTGATGCCACTCCTGGGCCTTGGGGCCCTTCCACCTCTGCAGCGGCCATGACCACTGCAACATCTCCCCCTTCTCTATTTGAAGAGAATGAGTTCCCTGCCGCTTGAATTAACAGACTTTTAAAGCAGTTTAGGATTAACAACATAACAAAAATAACCATTATCACCCAAACAACAGTTTTAACTATTGAGGTAGTCCATCCCGATAGTCCACAGTTCTTCAACAGGTTGTCTGCCCAGTTCTCTGATTCCTTTTTGATGGTTTTAATATAGTCTTTCATCTCCTGGAGTGTCACATGGATACTCTTACTATTGGAAGACAAATTGAAACAACAAAGACCTTCAAAGTCCTCGCAGCCATATCCATGGGCAAGTAACAAAAAGTCGATGACCTTGAACTTGCTGGGTCTCAGGATCCTTTACTAGGACTGGTAGAGTTTCCTTCAGTTTTGCCTGGTTTGAGTTAGAGAAGTGTCTTAAAACAGGAGGATTAGGTTCCTCAAAAGAATTATTCAGAAGGTTAATAGTAAATAAGGCTTTGCATAGTCTCGCCAATGGGGAATTTATCTAATTGCCTCCCCATTGTCATTCTAGGACTCCTTTCAGAGTTTGGTGAGTCCTTTCGATGATGGATTGTCCAGTTGGGGAGTGTGGGATGCTGGTGGTGTGAGTCACCCCCACTGTTGAAAGAAATGTTGAAGTTTGTTAGAGATGTGTGCCAGTCCATTATCCGTTTTAATCTCTTGGGGGATTCCCAAGGTGGTGAAGGCTTGTACCAAGTGTTTCTGGATGTCTTGCCTTTTCCCCCACCTGAGTGGATGCATAGGTTGCACCCAAGAAAGTATCCACTGAGACATGCGCATATTTGTATCTTCCAAACTGAGGGATGTGAGTTACATCAGTTTGCCACACCTCGCAACTGTTTAAGCCTCAGGGATTGACCCCTACGCCTGGTGATGGTAACTGATACTTCTGACAGTTGGGACATGTTGTCATGATAGCTCTCGCTTGTTCTCTACGCAGATGGAACATGCACGCAAGAGCTGGGACATTCTGGTAGTGCATGGAATGGCTCAGCTTAGCTTGCTGGAAGAGGTCTGGTGTCATGCCGAGCTGTGCTGGCATGGCCAGAGCATCAGCTCTCTTATTGCCCTCTGCTACCAGACCAGGGAGATTGGTGTGTGACCTCACATGCATTACATAAAAGGGTTGCTCTCAGTGGGAGATTAGATGGATTAGTTTCGAGAGCAAGTCATAAAAGAGTATGATTAGAGACCTCCTTAAGAAGAGCGTGTTCAGCCCTTGAAGTCACTCCGGTGATATACGCCGAATCGGTTACCAAATTAAAGGGTTCCTTGAACCTCTCAAATGCTCTAACCACAGCAGCTAGTTCTACAATTTGTGGCGATCCTCTCACTACCTTGACATCAGTCTCCCACTGCTGAGTCTGGGGTCCTGCCAAGTCACCACTGACTTGTGGGATCTTCTGGAGCCGTCTGTGAATACCTTTAATGCATTGAGGGGTTTTCTGCTTTGAATTTCTTTGGGACCAGATTGAAAGCCGAATTAAATAGTTTATGTTTTGGATTGTGCATTGAAATTTGGCCCGAGTAACTATCAAGGGCAAGCTGGAGGTTGGCATTGGTTTGAAGCAAATGCTCTAATGTTCCCGTTGTTAATGGTAGGTAAATGCATGTAAAGTCTCATCCTGCAAGAGTGCAGAGGCACGCCGTGGTCTTCATTATGAGCTGGGCCATTAATTCTTGTGGCATTGTTATGCTCGTGGATGGTTGGTGAGAGAAACACCCACTCGATGATTAGAAGGGTATCTCTCTGCACCTCGTCCCACTGGAATATCAATCCACTGAGGTGTGGCATTTTCCCCAAAACAATAAAATTGAATGGAAGACCTAGTTGACATCGGTGTGCTTGTCTCGAGGACAAGGCTTGTTGCTCCTTTTCGACAGAGGCCTTGGTGTCTTCCGTGAAGACCCGTAGAGAGTTCAAGTCATCATTCCCCCTCAATAAATTAAAGAGGGGGGCGAGGTCCTCCGTGGTGATGCCCAGCAGTGGCAATTAATAGAACCACAGAGTTGATGTAATTCTCTTAGGGTCTTTGGGTTATCATTAATTATTAACTGCTGGAGATTGATGGTCTGTTCTGTTATTTTAAGGCCAAGGTATTTCCAAGGGCTCATTCTCTGGACCTTGTCAGGTTGTAGCTCAAAGCCATTTTCTTCCAGTGCCTTGGTGGTCATGTCTAAAGTCCAAGTCAGATATCGGTCATTGGGAGCACACAAGAAGACATCATCCATATAATGTAGGATCATTGCTTTGTCCGCCAGCTTCCGGATCGGGGATGGTATACGAGCAACAGACCATTGTCAGGTAGTCGGGCTGTTCTTCATTCCGTGTGGTAAGACTCGCCAATGGTAACGCCACCCGGGAGGTTCTTGTTTGATGGCAGGGACCAAAAAAGCAAACTGGGGGGCATAGTCAGGGTGTAGGGGGATCTGGAAAAAACAGTCTTTAATATCAATCACAGCTAGTTTCCAATTCTGAGGGAGCGTTTAGGGGGATGGCATCACTGGTTGCAGGGGTCCCATGTCCTCTATAACATTACTAACTTTTCGCAGGTCCACTTATTTTCCCCTGGTTTTCTAATGACAAACACTGGGGAATTCCAGAGGCTATTAGATGGCTCTATGTCCCCCTTGGTTAATTGTTCCTCCACAAGTGCGTTGAACGCCTTTAGTTTTTCCTTAGATAAGGGCCACTGGTCCTCCCACTGGCCCACTGGTGAATCTGTTTTCCAATTTAGTGCTTGGGTGGGGTGCTCTGCAGTGGCCCCAATTAAAAACCCCAGGGTTTCTGGGGTATTTCCACCCGGGTTCCCCACTGGGACATGAGGTCCCGGCCCCATAAGGTAAAACTGGTGTTAACCACAAATGGGTGAATTGATGCCACATGCCCATCAGGTCCCTCAATTAAGATGGTGTTTTTGCTCCTCTCTGCTATGAGAGATCCCCCTGTGCCCATGACAGTGCCAGTCACTGGTTGCAGTTCCCACTGTGATGGCCACTCAGTGTTAGATATGACCGTCACATCTGCTCCCATATCTACCATCCTGGTCAGACTGATGTTCGAGCTCCCATTATGGAGTTTACTATTAAGCATAGGTTTATCTTTTCCCACCACTTCCGCCCATGTAGCTACTGGAGTCTTACAGTCTCTAGAGAGTTCCTTGGGCAGGATGATGGCCTGGGCAATGGTGCTGCCAGAGGGTAGGAAGTATGGGGGGTTAATGCATTCAGACATCAGGGTAAGGTTTCCTTTTGAATCCGTGTGGGCAATGGAAGGTGTTATTTCTATTTCTGGTGGTGTCTGTTTTGTGTCCCCTATGATAAAGACGTCTGTGTCATGTACAGCATGGTGGAGACTTACAGTTATGACATGCTGATTAGATCTTTCAAAATGTTCTGCTTTGCTTTTTGATACTTCAAATTTTTTCCCAGGTCTCCACCTGCATTCGTCCCAGGAAGCCTGGCAGGGACTGTCAGCAGCCTCACTTTTGTCATTGCGCAAGGCTGGTGCGTGCTCGTCTTCTAGTTTCTCTGCTGTCCTGGGGAGACGACCTTAGAATGTTTGTTAATCAGGGCTGGTGCTCTACAGAGTTTCGCCAAGTTTCCTTTTTATCCACAGTGGTGGCACATGATGTCAGGCCTCATCCCCTCCGCCTCTGTTGCTGCCACGGTTTCCATCGCCCCCACCATTCCCCCTCTTTTCTTATGTTCTGGCTCCAAGACGGCAAGTTCTTTGCAAGCCTCAATAATTTGGTCCAGTGTGGGGGATGGGAAAAAGGGGAGAGAAAGGATGATGCGTTTGCACATTCCATTAGCATTCGTCTTAGCCAATTCACATAACAGTTCCCCTTGCATGCTTGAATCGTTAACCTGTTTCCCCACTGCTTGCCTTAAGCGATCAACAAAATCTATAAATGATTCCACTGGAGCCTGCTTAATATTAGTATAGGTGACCGCTGGAGCAGATTTGGAGGGCATAAGTAGCAGCGCCTTTTCTGCAGCTCCCTTTATGCTTGTAAGTACGGGTCCGGGTGTTAATTGGGCCTGGTCCTGGGGTTTACTCATTTGCCCCTCGCCGCACAGGTGGTCAAAGGTAATCCCTGAATTATTTTGGTCATTTAGGAGGATGGGGAGAAGCTCCTTTAACAACCGCTTCCATCCTCTCTCCCATAGGAGGTATTCTGCTGGGGAGAGCAGGCATGACAAGATGTTTTTTATGTCATGTGGCACATGCACATTGGAAGAGAAGGTGGCCTGTAATAAGCTTTTAAAATAGGGGCTCTCCCTGCCAAATTCCTTCTGTGCTTTACATAGCTCTTTCAAATGTTGGTAAGGAAAAGGCTCCCAATGTGGGTTGAGACCTGTGCGGCTGTACAGAACAGGGGCGGCAAAGGGATTGGCCTCCACATCTCGCTTCCGGCCTTCCAGGGTGTCACTTCTGGCCCAGAGGTCATGGGAACTGGATGGGAAGGCGTGGGAACTGGAAGTAGGACTGGGATGGGCAGGGCTACAATCGGAAGGGGCAGAGGGTGGGGTGGGGTCCCAACAAGGGAGGGGGCTCCCGGCACAAGGGGCGGAACCCAACGCAAACACACCTGACGTAAAAGGGGTGGGATCCAGCGTTTAGGAGGGGCCCGTTGCAGACATTTCCGGGGGGGGAAGAAAGGGGTTCCGGGAAGACATGTGAAAGGGGTTATGGGAAGAAGAAAAGATGGCAGACTGTGCCATGAGGTCCCTGCCATCTTGGGGAAAAGCAGGGGAAGGAGACAAAATGGTGGACCGTACCACGCGGTCCCCATTAGCTGGAAGACAACTATCTTTTAACAAAGCCTGAACTGGGGGGACATCAACCAAGGTTAAGGGAGCTGGGAAATGGGTTTGGAACAGGACCGAAGCGGCGTGGGCATCACCGGTCCGGCAGGGGATTTGAGGAGACTGAGGAGGGCCAGGGAGACGGTGGCAACCCTGCGCCTTTTGGCAGTCTGCACCTCCCTTTCTCCTCAACAACAGGGAAATAGGGTTAGGGCCACAGGGTGAGGAACAAGGAAGAGGGGTAGGAACATTAGAAAATGGTTTGGCCTCTCTCTCTTTCCCCTTCTTTTTCACAGCATCATAAATCAACACTAGTAATGGAAAGAATTTCACTACTGAGGTGTTCCCTGCTCCGCCTTAAAGATGTTAGTCTCTCTCCCATGTTGCCCCAAAAGGGTAAGGTTTTAACTTGCTCTGGGGTCACCCAGGGAAAGTAAAGAAATAGCCAATGAATAAATTCTTTTAACAAACCCCTTGAAAATTTAATCCCTCCCGCCTTCAGGGATCCCTCAACTTGGACAAATACCTCCCATTGGGGCAGGGACAGCTTAGCACCCATAGTTAAGCCTGCATCCAAACAGGTTCACCCCCACCATGGTTCGAATAAGAAACAGAAGTGAAAGGAACCCATGAGACGAGATAGTCTCATCCCTTCTCCAAAGGGAATTTCTCACCCAAACTAGGAGGTGCCTCCGAAACTTAGCTCCTGCGACAAAGCCCTTGAAGCTGGTCTTGTGGAAATAAAAATCCGTTGGTGGGGTCCTCCAGGAGAGGAGCGGCCTCCTATTCCAGGGAAGTTGTTGGTCTCCCCTCGGAGCGCAGCCAACTAAAACATAGCGCGCTTCTACGAGGGGACTTAGCAGTCTGAATCACGAACTCCTGGCAAAAATCTGAATCTGCCAGGGATGTTTGCAGAGCACCCCCACATGAGGGTTCCTGTTTGGGCACCATGTGATGCTGTTGGGCCACCTTCGAAAGAGGATACAGCATCCTTCCTGCAAACTGTGAAAGAGCAGGACTGCTGCAGTTGTTACCGATACGCTGGTCTCTTGATTGGAAAAGTAACACACAATTTGCTGACGGTATGGGTGCGTTCCTGGAGACAAAGAAGCAGGAGGGAAAAGAAACAGAAATGTGTGGATTCCAGAAAGATTTATTTCCAGAGGGTCCAGGGACAAAAGACGAGGATGAGGGAAGGGTCCAGGGTTCTTCTAGGGGAACTAACAACCAATCAGATGAGGGCCAGGAGGAGGAGAGGGAGTAGAATGACAATTTATAGTCCAATGGGGAAGGAGAGGGGAGGGACAAAATGGTAAAGGCCCAATGGGGCGTCAAACAAGAGAGAACTTTATAGACATTATACATATTAAAACAGGAGAATACGTATTCATAAACATTTACATGAAATTGGGCATGAGGCCAACAGACCATCTAGAATCCAGAAGTCAAAGTAGCAACCTGAGGGTTTGTGGGAATTCACCTTAAGCGTGGGGAAACACTAGATCTCTGTACCGGCCCACCAGGAATCTGATGCCACTCCTGGGCCTTGGGGCCCTTCCACCTCTGCAGTGGCCATGACCACCACAATACCAGCAGTGTGCCCTTGTGGCAGAGAGCTACTGGTATCATGGGGTGCATTAGGGAGTGTGGCCAGGAGGTCATGAGAGGTGATCCTGCTGCTCTACTCAGCACTGCTCTACTCTACTGGTGAGTCCACATCTGGAGTGCTGTGACCAGTTCTGGGCTCCTCAGTACAAGGGAGGCATGGAGCTCCTGGAGCAAGTCCAGAAGAAGGCAACGAAAATGATGAGGGAACTGGAGCACCTCATTCATGAGGAGAGCCTGAGGGAGCCGGGACTGTTTAGCCTGGAGGAGAGAGGACTGAAAGAGGATCTTACCAGTGTCTGAAGTATTTGAAAGGAGGACATCAAGAGGTAGGACCAAGGATCTTCTTGGTGATAAGCAATAGTATTGAGAGGCAATAGGCAGAAATTGGAACACAGGAAGTTTCACCTGAATGTGGAATGAACTTGTTTACTGTGCTGGTGACTGAGCACTGGAATAGGTTGTCCAGAGAGGTTGTGGAGATTCCTTCCCTGGGGATATTCAAAAACCATCTGGACATAGTCCTGATTAACATGCTGTAGGGAGCCCTGTGTGACCAGGGAGATTGAGCTAGGGGTCCCACTGTGGTCTCTTCCAACCTTACCCATTCTGTGAGTCTGTGATCCCTGCAAAGCTTGTCTCCCCCAGTGTTGCAGTGCATTGTGGATATTAATCATTCCCATTTCCCCCCTTTCCCTGCTGTGTTTGGTTTCTCCCACGGAGGTTCTGTGTCCCTTGATCCCTTGTTGGCCCACGGTATTTGGCCCCTCCCTCGTGGTCCCCCGATTGGTTCTGTACCCTTTGCCCACCAAGTTCAAATGCTGTGTCCCTGCATTATTGGCTGTCTATTGTCCCCTCCCCATCCTGTAAGGGTATAACAAGGGCCAGTAACGGCTTCATGGGGGCTCTTTCCACGTGAACTCTCAAGATGCAGTGAAGTCCGTGTTTATCATCAAGAGTCCCGGCGTCTTGTCTATTCCTCCTTGAGTGCGCCAGCCCCGCGCGCCCCAGCAAGCTAGCCTCCCTCCCCCTCCTGGGCGGACGATGCCCGGCGCTAGATCTAGCTAGACAGACAGCGCTGCGGCACCCCAGAGGTCATTCAGATTTGTGGAGTCAGGGATTCAAGAGCATTTTAGACAGGAGGAATGCATTCAGTAGTGTAGAAGTAGGAGACCTGGAGCACATGCAACATGTTCTTTGCTTCATCCTGGTCTGCAGATACCCTAACCCTAACCCTAACCCTAACCCTAGCCCTGTCACTTGCTACCTGAGAGAAGAGACAGACACCCACATGGCTCCAATGTCCNCACCCACATGGCTACAATGTCCTTATGGTAGTTGTAGACAGTGATAAGGCTGTCCCAGAGCTTACTCTCTCCAGGCTGAATACCCCAGCTCCCTCAGCCACTCCTCATAAGACTTGTGCTCCAGACCTTTCACCAGTTTTGTTGCCCTTCTCTGGACATGCTCCAGCACCTCAACGTCTTTCTTGTAGTGAGGGGCCCAGAACTGGACACATGATGTGAGCACTCCAAGTGCTAAGTACAGATGGACAATCACTGCCCTAGTCCTGCTGGCCACACTATTTCTGGTACCGATCAGGATGCCATTGACCTTCTTGGCCACCTGGGCACAATCTGGCTCATGTTCAGCTGCTGTTGAGTAAGACCTGCAGGGCCTTTTCCACCGGGCAGTTTTTCCAGCCACTCTCTTCCCATTCTGCACAGGGTTGTTGTGACCCAAGTGCTGGATCTGGCACTTCACCTTGTTGATCCTAACACGATCAAATTTCTTGCATAAAAGTGTGTGCTTGCATTTAATTAAATGTTATCCAGCTTTCTAACAATGAGACCCTTTCAGTGTAGGCAAAATCTTCTTCCTGAATTCATAAAGTGTATGTTGGTTCCACACCTTCTTGGATTCTCTCATGCCTGTGTTTTGATTGTCTTTGTTTTCCCATGACTCAGCTTCTTTTTTGAAGTGGAGTGGTTCTAGTATTTTTTCCTGAGGTAAAAAGAGCAAAATCATCAAACTGTACTTTTGTTCAGAGTCTCTTTCCAGTGTAAAGGGAGCTTCTGCAGTTGTGACTGTATCACAAAAAAACTTTGAGTCTGGGTAACTGTACACAAACTGTGTTTGTGCTACAGAAGTTATATTGTTTATAATTTTTTGTTTGGCTATTGAAACAGATCCTGTTTCTAGAGGGAAATTCTATTCAGTTTATTTTCATTACAGAAATGCAAGCTACACAGAAATGCTAAATTAGTG
>VZRQ01000010.1:348-30734 GCA_013397975.1 Machaerirhynchus nigripectus | reverse complement strand
CGTTGTAGGGGAGGGGGGGGGGGGGGTGGTGAATTTTTGGAACCCACGTGGGGTGGCCCAGCCCCAGGCACCCTATTAAGTGTTTGCTGCCTATAGAGGTTGCAAACTTTACTCTGAGACAGTTTCTAATCGTGAAATACAATTTTTCTGAATTTTTACACTTGCAAGCCCAGAAACTTACCTGAAGCAGCTCCCTCAGAAGCAGAGCCTCCACCTTCATCAAATGCTTCCAGGCAAGAGAGTGAGATGCCTGGGAGACCCAACTGATGTGCGGAGAGACTCCACAGCTAATTAAAGTTGTAAAGTAGGTATGCTTTTTAATGGATAGATTACAATGCCAGACACACGGGAGGTTGTCCTCCAAAGACGTGCGTACCCTGACAATGCTCACCTTGGTATTTATCAAGCTACAAGTTACATATGCTTTAAATTACACAATATGCCTACATATATCCATCATCTGTCCCTGCTTCATATTATAATTAGCTCAAAAGTCATTAGCATTTTAATGAGCCTGGGCACTGCCGCCTGGTGGTCGTGGGCCGGGGTCTCTGGGATGAAGTAAAGGTCTTCCTCAGGCTTGAACTTTTTACCCCGCTTCCTTGCACATGCTCTTTAAGTTCTTGGTCCAAGTCCAAACTCCAGGGCTGGTTCCGGCTGCTTCCAGGATCCGAAACCAGGACCTGTAGTCACGGTCTCTACCCCTTATCAATGGCCTTACATCCTCCCACTTCTGCTTGGCAAGCATAATAAGTATCAAGCAAGTAATACACATTGTCTAACAAGCAGCTGCAAAATTTCGGAATACCAGTAATGCTCACAATAAGCAACTGACCCTTAAATCTTAAATCCCTCTGTATCACAACTTAAAAGTGCATGCGGGACCCCTTCCCTCCTACCCTCTGTTTCTGTTTTCTGGCTTCAGGGTCTTAAAGAGACACTAACAATTTTGGGCACAGATAGATATGGAATATAATAACATTTTGGATTACCCACAACAATATGACACTTGTTTGTGGAGGTTCTTGAAGCTGTATGCCACTGACCATCTACACTCATCTACAGCTGGGCTGTCACTTAGATGCTAACACTTAAATCCTTTTTACAGTCTGCTCCTCAGTATTTAATTTAGTCCTTGTCATAGGCTGACATTTCTAGTTTTGAAGGCTGAAAGTCCTTCTTCCTAGAAATCATGAGAGAAGGCAGCCAGTTCCTGCAGAACAAGTGATGGTAGAGGCAAACATTCCCAGCTATGTCTGTCTTGTAGCTTAACCTCCATCCAGATTGACTAATTAGTAAATAGCAAATGCCTCAGCCCTTTCCACACAGACAATCCACAGGATTTTTATTACTGTCAGTGATGATAAATTTTGCTGCATTGCATTCCTAAAGTGGGTAGTAATATATTCAAGCTCTCCTTCAAAGTAATTAATTAAATTAGCTAATTACAGATGAAGAAGAGCTAAGAACTCAAAAAAATGAGTGTAGGCAGGAGGAATGCTATCCAGAAATGTAGAAATGTTTTTGTGGCTCTCACTGTCAGTTCAGTAAAGTGGAGGTAAGACGACAGGTTTAAGACACATTACAAGAAAGTTGTCTAATTCTTTTGGCAGCAACACGTGTTTCTATTCTCATAGGAAATATAGTAACCATCTACACATAACAGTAACTAAAACATTTTAAAAGGCAGTACTATTGCAACACACGGTCCCCTGAAAACCCTGTCCTGTTGCAGTCAGAAAACGTTTTTCTTTTTTTTTTCCCAGATAGTCTTCAGACAAGGTTCTGTCTTTAAATATTATTTGACTGTTATTAGAATAATATGGGCAAAGAACAGCACCATCTCCCAGATGGAAATCCCTTTACTAATTTGATTTAGTACAGGAAATGCTGTACTTCTTATTAAGAAGAACAAGCTCCCTTTTAACTCTCTTATTTGGGTTATAATTCTCTTCCCAATCTGCCTTTTTGGAATTGTATTATGGTCTGTTCTCAAACCAGCTTGGGCTCTAATTGTCTAGTTAGAGGTTGGGCTCTAATTGTCTCATAGTTCAAGTAATGTTAAACCATCTCTGGGACTGTTTAGGTGAATTCCAAGAAAAATTTAAGCTGCCACAGCTGATTTTGATCCTTTCAATATGGGGCCTTTGACTGATCTGGAATCATACCAATAACCCAGTCAGATGGTAAAAGTATCCTTTTCTAAACTGAGAGGGACCAATCTGATTTTTATTTATGCCTCAATGTATGTTATACATGAGGTAAAATGTAACTCTAGGGGCTGTGCACGTGCTGGAAGCTCTGCCCCTAGGGAGGCTTTGCCCGGCAGCCGATCAGGGCAGAGTAAGCTTCCACGGTTGGGCTGCAAGTGACCTACCACTTGCTGATGGGGCAGATGCCCAGATGTCCGGGAAAAAATGCCCAGGAAATCGGGCTTTGGGAGGAGTCTTAACACATAGAAGCAGTTAACTGCAACACAACCGGGGCCATTTTTCTTTGGGTTTCTTGGAAGGAGTGGGGACTCGCCCGGAGGATCAACTTGGCCCTCCTCCCCTCCTCGCCTTTTCTTCCCTGTGGTCTTGCTTCCCTGTCCGCACCTGTCCTGCCCTGCTTTGCAGCTTCCCGGAGGCAGCTCGTCACCACGACAACCTAGTGCTCTGCTGTTTCCCCAACGGAGCAGACGCTGCCTCCACCCAGCCCGCAGCCGTTGCTGCTGCCATGTTTCCTGTGTTGCTCGCAGCAGCCAGCCCGCAGCAGCCGGCCCGCAGGCACTGTTCGCCGATGCTGGAGACATGCTGCTGCTGTTGCTTGGAAATCGCGCCCGGCCACTCACAAGAGCTGCGCAGACTCATCGCTGCTCGCAGCACACACGCTCCATCTGCTGATTTGGTGCTAACAGGGTGCTCGGGGTACAGCGGTAACAATCTGTCCCTGTCTTCTGTTTCTTCCTCCGTCTCTCTTTCTCCCTCTCTGCTCTCTTTTCTATCCCCCTTCAGTAGGAACACTAACCCTTCTTTATCAATAAATAGTTCTCAGATATAATATTGCCATGTTTGCGTTTCATTTTCGTCTGAGAAATCTATCAAAAAGAATCCTTCCCGACTCCCCCTTTTACAGCAGGACGGGACATAAACCCAAAGTAAAACTTGGATTTTGATCTTGAATGGTAATGAGGGAGGCCATTACATAGTCTGGACTTGACCTTTTGGCCTCTGTATTTTCCACCAGAGGCTTTGCACCCAGCCTACAGTATTTTACCCTCACTGCCACGCTAGAGGCTTTGTATTTTAGCACAACACAAATCAGTTTCATAAAACTTAAGTCTTTGTGCTCTAGAGTATCAGTCAGCAACCTATTTTAACCAAATAGGACTGCACGATAGTTCATTTGTTAAAATAAATAGACAAACAAAAGCTAACTCTATCCATCATGTATATTTTGGTGTTACAGAAAAATACTAGTGTTTCTAAAATAAATACCTATAAAATATAGTGATATTTAGGAAAGAGCACTATTAATTTTTAACTAGTAGTGGCTGAGAAATATTTTTTTCTTAAAACAAGGCCCGTTCCCGAAGTATTACTAGTACAATTATGACACCTGATCTTCCAAAATGCCAATGGTGTACTGTGATGCTCTTAACATATGTCATTACACAGAAAAATTAGTCTGCTTCTTTGGATCAGGAAGGTGATCTTGAAATGAATCTCCTGGTAGACTGGTTTTACAGCACTTCAGTTCACATTGTGGAGTGGCCTTTCAGCACATCAACTGGATTCCTTATGGATGAAACTAAGTAAGAAGGCATGTGCTTCAATCACAATTAGGACTTGGTCTTTGGGACCCTGCTGAGACTAGTCCAAGAGTGGGATAATGCCTGGTCCCAAAATGCAACATATTAAAAACTGTGCTGTCAGTATGCCAGGTTCCCAACACCAGTGATTACATTGGTCAGATTGTCTGCTAAGACAGATTTAGGCTAGGGTATCACTTCGTAGTAGTTAGCAAGGGTTTGCTATGGTTTCTCTGTATGCTATGAGTCCTGTAACAGGGCAGCGTCTTTGAAGCAAATTGCATCCACAGTCAATTCTATAGGTGTTTTACATCTGAAAGAGAAGCAAATTGTTTCTGAAATGTTGAGTTCAACAAATGGCAAACCTTTTGGTAATTGCACTGCAACTCTAAGTGTGGAAGGGTATTATATATATAGCTCATGTCTTTAGCCTTTATTTAATTTTCAATGTCAGCCTAGATGTTTTATAGAAAATCCCCATCCTATTTACTGCACATCAGTTTTCCTTCAGAGCAGTGTTTGAATAATTTCACAATATCACTTTTTTCTTTTTGCTTAAAGCAGTTGTCAGTACAGTTTTTAGAACATTGTTGTCATCATCATCATCATCATCGTCATCATCATCGTATCTTTTATATAAAAACAAATCGTGTGATTATTGTTGTAACTTTTATTTTGGGCACCCAGTTAGGAACACTGAAGACCTGATTTTTCAAGGGAATATGTAACAGCCATTCATAAATTCAAAGCACAGCTTTTGGAGGATTTAATATAATTTTGGAACTTTTCTACATCCTAAATTCAGAAATGTCTTCTGTTAGATACTCAGCCAATAAGGACCACAATTAGTGACCACATGACATAAGTTTGATTTACATATCCTAGATTCCTTTCAGTTCCTTCCATAGAGGCTAACACAGAATACAACTTTTCAAAGAACCTCTAAAATTATATAGTGTTTTTCTCTTCATGCACTCCTCTACATCACTATATTAATAGCTTTGAAATTTCTACAGTCAAGTCTTCATTTTATGACCTGACTTGTGCCCAGCATTGTTCCAGCCCTCAACAGATTAAAAAAAAAAAATCCCTGCTTATCCTAGTACTGGCTTATTATAAATAGATGGGGAAATTCTTAACAATATGATGAATTGACAACATGTAAACTTCTTTTTGTTTTTTCTGTGAGGACTATAAAAAGCACATACAAGACATTTTTTGTTTACTTGCCTCAAACAGGACCACTCACATCTACATAGGTTTCCTGGGATAACCCAAAATGTTATTGTACTCCATACCCATCTGTACCCAAATATTGTTACTTTGTCTTTAAGGTCCAAAGGTGCAGCCAGAAACAGAATTGTGAGGTCAGGGAGTGGTACCATGCGCTTTTGAGAGTTTTTCTGGCAGGCAGTTTGGTCTATTTTGCTGCATGATTTTTGCCTCGCTCGCTTCCTGGTTTTTGCCTTGGGCAGAGCTCTCTGTCCACTTGGTTTGGCTCTTGGTTTCTAGCTATACAGCTGAGGCAGTACGGGCAGAGGCTTTTCCTTTTGGGGTTCTCCTTTCAGTTTTTCAGGGTTTTTTTCTTGTCTCAGAGAGGCTGTCTTGGGGTGAATTCTACAGGGGCCTGCCTGTTGCCACTGCTCCAAGTGGGGCAGCTTTTGCCCCACCCCATTCTGCTCCATACTCACCAATGGCACCTAGCCGACTCAAGAAGACTGTGGAGTCGCCCCAGCCCAGCCGCCCTGGCTTGACTGCTCCTGTTATCTCCTGCTGTGAGAGAGGCAAAGTCCTTCCATGGGTTCTGGCCCTGACTGAGTATCCAACCACCGTCGGAGCATGCCAGCTGCTTTCTCAGCGAAGCTCTGCTGCCAGAGAGATAAGCAGCAGGGGGAAGACTTGACACCACCTTTCCTTTTTTCCTTCTAACCCTTTGCTCAGCTGCAGAGTGGCATCCTGGGGGAGTGTGTCCCTGGCATTTTTGGTCTCTCTTTGTTCTGGGCAGTCCGTGAGATTTAACAGTTTTGTATCTGATGGTTACTTGCTATTATTTCTTGCCCATTGCTGTTCTGCTTGTTAGTAAACTGTTAATTTTTTCACTTATATCTACTTGTATTCATTCCTTATTGGTGGAAAGGGATTAGTTGAGCTTGTAAAGGAAGGCAACTCATTCCAGAGTGTTCTCATTTAAATTGTCTCAAATCAAGACAGTAGAGAGTGTAGTTTTTAACAGGAGAAGAATGTGTTTTTCCCCTTCTAATTCTCAAAAATTACCCCACTGGGTAACTCAGTACATCATTCTGTGTTACTCCTGGAGTAAAGTGTAGTCAAATAATAAAACTTGAACAAACAAAAATAATTGATTGTTTAATGAAGTTACAGGCTGAATTCCTCTTAAAATTATTAATTTAATTATTTATTGCTTAAGCTGACATAGGAAGCTCTCTGTAATACAACATATGAATGAAAATATTAGTTGTATCAGATAGGCCTTTTTCCCCCTTTAAAAAATATTTGCCAGTGCAGAGACAGTTTCACACCGTTACTAGCTGCAGTTTTTCTTCTTGATTGTTTTTCTGCAACATATGAGAAGAGTAGTGATTGTAAAACCCAGTGTGCCATACCTAATTGCATAATTTATTATTCTAGGCTTTTCTTCTCCCTCTCTTGCTCTTTCAGCAGCATGCAGGACTGAGGCTCATGGCAATGTCTCAATTTCTCAGATGGCAACAGTCTTCTTCCACTGATGTCTGCTTTCCACATCTGGTGAACAAACCCGGTAGTCTTACAGTGCTATAGTCCTACATGAACTTTCATGCCATGATGTAACAATTGTTTAAACTGTTACTTGCTTGTTATAATCCTGAAGGTTCATGCCTGCATTCATGCCCTAATAACTAAGTCCACCTTTTAGGTTTGCAAGGAAAGCTCTCATTTAAACTGTGATGCCATAAGGCCAAAAAGTTAATTTGTTCGATGTGCACAGGGGCGTTTGCCTCTAACTAAGACATTCTGACATGCTGATGCATTGACAAGTTGCCTAGAAGGCTTACCTGGAAAATAATCACATCAAAACATATATTTACAAACATGGTTGGGAAATGTGTTAGATTACAATTCACCAGAACCTTGTTTTCTTATTAATTATTTGCCTATGAAAGCACTGAATAGCTCCAACTACTTCAAGCACAGATTGAAAGTATAGTTGGATTAAATCTGTTATTTTCTGTAGAGATCTTACAAATATTTACAAGAGACAGTGGTAGAAGTAAGTATTTTTTTCTCTTCAGTGCTTGTCTGTTAATCATAGACTAGAGAAAAAGTATTTTCTACTTAAAAGGTTCCCTTTTGTTTATTTCTTGATGTTACACTTGAGAGTCACAGTGATGATATTGAAAAACATGCTTGGTAGCTATAGGGATGACAAAGTTTTGAAATAAATTACCTAGAGCAGATATTAAAATTTCATCAGATAAAGATTTCAAGAACTGCTTTAGTAATCATGGCTCAAAAATTATGTTGCTGGCGTGATGTGTCATGAAGTTTGGAGATTAAGATTAGACAAACTCCAGAAGTCCCTTCTGTCCCTATTTCCTATGATTTTTCAAGTTGGTGTGTGGAACTCCCTGGGAAACAAAGGGACATTAGGGTACTGTAAAATCAGATAAAAAAAAAGAGGAAAGGCTATGTTATGCTGAAGTCAGTGATGTTGTTGAGTTTGGCAAACAGTATGCCTTTTTTTTTTTTTAAAATTAAGACTTTATAACATTGCTTCATTTGTGCTCATGTATTACTGTATTTCACCAGGTGCCCCTCATGGAAAGAATGTGGAACTGAAGTGAGTAGATGAGAACCAACTACTGCAGGAGTAAATGATTCCTGAGTAATGTTTCCAAACTTACACTACTTAATGTCATTATAATGCCCCAAATAACATCTGTGCATGGTTGGCCTTGAGCAAGAGCCTAATGGCACGTATTGTGACAGAGCCATGGTCACCCTAGCATGTGCAAGTCATGGTGTCCTGGAGCTCTTGTCAGGGAACTAAACGCTAATTTTCCCCTCAAGCCTAGTATATAGACAACAAACATGGGATGAAATAGCAAAAAGAATGAGTCCCTGTTGGGGTTTAGGAGTTACCCTGTTCCCTTTTCTCTTAAAGAATTTTTCCCATATTTGTTGCCAGGGGACAAATTACTGGGTGCTTAAGAGTAACGAAGGACCTGGCCACAGGGGCGGGGTCCAAGTGGCCACCCTTTTGTCACCTGGGGGCTGGCTGGTGTGCTGGGAGGGCAGACAGAGAGCTGCCTGCCATCGTGGTGGACGGTCTTCCTTTTCTTCGGCTGCTTGCTTTTTCTACGGGAGTACCCGCAGGGTTCCCAAGCCTGCCTTTCCCTGCCCGCTGGGAGCTGGGCCGCTGCCGCTCTGTCCCTGCCGCCGCTCGGAGCTTTCGCTACTCTGTAGCTCGTACACTCTGCCGACTGAGATCTGCCGGGATTCCTGCTGCAGCACCGGAGTTTGATACACCTCGCCTGCCACCCGGGATCTGTGCTGGTCTCTGCTGTCCCAGCCTGCTGCTTCTGAGGGTCCGTCCAGACACCGGGATCAGCTTCCCAGGGGGTTTGTGAAGCTTTTTGTCCGTCCCTTCCCGGGACCCCAGGCCGCCACTGCTGTGTGCTCCCCGAGCTCGCTCCGGAGCGCCCCCTGCAGCCGCGGGAGAACCATCGCACCTGCCCTGCTCACCGGGAGCCGCCAGCGCCCCTGCCGGCCGTGATCAGAACTGCACCGAGGGGAAAGCGCCCAACAGCCGAGAAGGCCGGCACTGGGTTTGTGACTGTTTGCTGTTACTGCCACAGTTACTGTCGTTTGCTTGTGTTGTTTTATATATATATATTAGTAAAGAACTGTTATTCCTATCCCTCATATCTTTGCCTGAAAGCCCCTTAATTTCAAAATTATAATAATTCGGAGGGAAAGGGGTTGCATTTTTCCATTTCAGGGGAGGCTCCTGCCTTCCTTGACAGACACCTGTCTTTCAAACCAGGACAGTCCCTTTTTGAGAAACCTTTTGATCCACTCCCTAGCTTCATGTACATGAAAGAGGTGATAGATTGTTAAGCTTGGTGAGAAAAACACAAGAAGCACAAAAATGCTTTGGAGCCTAACATTGAACTAGTTAGGAAAATATTCGAGGCATTATCTTCTCTTGCAAAAAATGATCCAGCTGACTGGTCGGAAGTCAAGTGGAATGTCTCCTATGCTTACTATCTCTGTAATGTTGGAGCAGGTAGGAAAACCCACCACATAATAATTCAGCAATTCTGTGTGGCAATCACAATTCTAATTGGCAACAGGTTCTCTCTGTGTCTTGTACATGATGTTATCTGAAATGACACAAGTGAAATAGGCACATTTTGCGACTTACATTCTGCACTAAATATGACCCAACAATCAAATTTGAAAGGCTGTGTCAAAAAGCATTTTCAAGTTTCCTGGCATGCAGAAGAGAGATAGTAAAGCTGGTAAAATACTGTGAAACAAAGTTTGGTAACGCTGCTTTTAGAGGTGCACTATTTTCATTATTCTTTATATTCTAGGGTGAAGCAGATAGTTTTCAGAGACAAAAGATGATGCAAAATCAGACCAGAGAGAGTAAGGAAAAGCTAGATCCATATGCTGTTTAGGAAATAGTGAAACTATGTTTCATTTTGCATTATCTTTATTCAGAGAAGAATAGAGGATCAATACTTCTCCCCCAGCTTTTAAACTGTTTGATCTGGACTTTCTTTCCTACTCAGGATGGAGATTAAAACTTTTCTGACAGATTCATCATTGAGTTCAGTGCACACCAAGACTTTCGTAGGAGTATATGTCCTCAGCTCTTCATCTTGCTCTAAAGTCGGAGGCTATGTTTGAACACACGACTTTTCTTGGAAGCATAAACGGGCGCTTACAAACAACCTCCAAGATGAGAGTTGGCTGAAGCTGGCAAATATGGATAATAATCAGGTGTCTGTGGATCTCCAGGACTCATGGAACCAGTCTTACAAAATATAGATGGAGCAAACCTAGGGATCCTCCCAACCTTGCTCAGAGTTGATGTATTTTGCAGACATTCAGTAAATCACTTCCTTTCACCATGCATCTGCTCAGAATGACAGGCTGCTGAGGAAAGAAAGATTTTGCCATTACCTGATGATCACTCTGAGTCAACTCATAGAAGCTGACGTTGCTCGCAATTGTTTTCCCTTTGAAATCTAACCAATATAAGTGTTAATATTTTTTCGTTCCTCCTTGATAAGCCATTGTTATGAATACATATATGGGGTTTAGGTAAATCCCTGCCTTTTGCCCAGGCCTCTGGCAGCAGGCAGTAGCTTTATAGAGATGGCCAGCACCCCAAAACCCACTCTCATTCACAAGTTTTTTAATAATGGTTGATTTGGTCTATTACAGAATGAATAATTTAATAGACACAAAATTAACAAACATAAGACTTAAACCAGACTTTTACTACACAGGAAAAAAGACAAAAGAAGCCATTAACAGCTAAGTACACAGTGCATGATAGGGTACCATATTTAACACAGCTAGTGAAGAAATAATATAGATTAGGATTCAATGTATCTTACCATCCAGTTGTTGAAGGGGCACACATTGAAATACTTCCCCTCAGTTCCTGGAAAAGTAACTGCGAAGATGCATCCAAGCTTCTGGGAGAAGTCATCTTGCACATTCCCAGGGAGTGTGTAAGAGACTTCTGCCTCCATGATAATCTGTAGTACTTTTATAGTGTAAAGCAGGCTTTTTGGTCACCTATGGGGTTTTTTTATCTCTTCCCACATCTGCTCTCCATACCAAGGTGTTGATTCTTGGTGAGGCTTGCAGACCTTTTGGCGCCAGGAGATGGTCCCTGCTGGGCCTTGGGCCCCTGGGTTACCTCTCCTATTTGTACCAGCCACCTGTGGTGGGGAGAGGGGGGATTGCCCTACCACAGCCATTTACTTCAACAGAGCTGCTTGCACTCTTTAATTTCCTGTGTTGCCTTTCCTACCTAGCAACAAACAGGCCTGACATCAGCAGAGGGGTTTGGATAGGAAATCAAAGCAGGGATTCTTCAGAGATGCTTTCTCAGGTACAAGCATTCCTATCACTGCATTGTAAAGTCTCCATTTGACATAACCTGACATCACCACTGCACAATGGCAGAGCTATGGGATTAGCAGGCCTAGATGGCAGCACCAAGTCTGGGACAGCTAAACAGAGCAAGTGTTTTTGCGTGAATACCTGTGGAGGTAAAATTAATAGGTATCCAGAGTATGTAACAGACCATATTTCTCTGAAAAGCTTTCAGGGGTTAATACAAGCATTGCTGGGTTGGCATTGGATTGTCCCTGGAAAAACATCCTTCCCTTTCCACCTAGTGTTTGTACTAAAACCCCAAACCTTGCTGTTTGCTTTATGCCTCCAGAAAGGCTTTGCAAATTGCAGTGTAGAGTGGTAGTGACAAAGCAGCATGTTTTCTTTGTGAGAAGGTACCCTGAGTACACATCCTATTATCATTATTCAGCTTTCAAAGCAGAGGTGACAATGGTGGTGGTAGATTGCCAGGGAAAGGCCTGGATGTTGTGATCAGCATCTGTCCTGGCTCAGCAGGAGAAGAGCCAGCCAGACATGACCCTGGGCAGATACCCTGGATGACTGGTGCAACAGTGAGGTGACAGGGTTCCCCAGAGCTCCAAAGAGGCTCTTAAGTCCAGTGCAATGAGCAAGCCAATTCCTACTCAGAAATTTTTCCTCCCTTTAAGAACAAGTATCTTGTAATATACAGTAACTTTTTTTCATTTTATTGTATCTTGACCTTTTCTGAGTTGCAACTTAATTCCAGTCAATATATCAATATTGTCATCATAGAGATAATATATATTGATAATGTATTGCAATAATATATTATCACAATTATTATATAATATTATTAATATTGCCAAATTAACTCCAGGTCAGTACGATTCCAAAGGTCAGAGCCTCATCTTTTTGATGTGAGCAATTCTACTGAGAAACTCAAATATAAATATAATAAATATAAATAAGGGAAATGCCGACTCTGAGGAACTTTTATTCCAAAAGCAGTGCACACCCTTACTTAAAGGGCAAAATAAGGCTGACAGTTGCAGATTTGAGCATGTGTTCTAAGGCATCAAGAGAAAAAAAAAATTGGAATGCCAACCTGCTGTTGGATGTAAGCTGGGCTTCTACTTTGATTTGAAAAAATGAAGTATACACAGCTTGAAGTTTGTTGCGCCTACTCCCTTAATACGTCACAGCATCACAACAAAGTGTAACATAAGAGTTGATTTTTATAAAATACATTCAGAATGTAAATTCAACTTGCCCTTCTTTTTCCATTGGTATCACTCTTGTAAATGCCATAGTAGACAGTGGAATCTGTGACTGGGTGGTGCAAGTGGTAAACCATTTAAACACCTTCCTTTTCTTTCCACATCCTTGATTATTACATAGGACCCATGAATCACAATTTTTGAAAGTCCTAGGCCCTAAGTTAATAGGTATTCTTGTTTTGTTTGATCCTTTCCATTAACATATGGAAATTAATTCAGTATCTGGAATTTAGAATCAGATGATCTCAGTAAATTTGTATTGATACATTTAATAGTTCAGTAGAGGAGTGGGTGGGGTAGGAAGAAGAGACAGCAACATAGCTATTTATATGCCTGTTGAGATGACTGAAGATAAAAATCTGCAAAAAACCCACTTAAATTAAAATTCCAGGTTGCATACTTAGCTGCTATGGAATAGCAAAATTAGTAACCTCTTCAGCACTATCTAAGAGATATCATGGGGCTGATATGCCAGAAAACTTATATTAGTGAGAAATCTGAATATAGTTTAAGTACTCAGTTTTAAAAATATAATGGCAGCCCTTTCAAAGAGGAGGGAAGTTAGAATGGTACCCTACAGGCGCATCTTTCTGCATCTGCACTAGACAAAATACCAGGACTGTGATTAATATCATAGAGCCTCTGCATGCCAAAACTTTAAAAATACCCTAATATCAGCTATCTCCACAGATGTTTGCTTCTTGACTTTTTTTTTCCCCTCTATTTCATGTTTTTTTCCCCGACATCGAGATGGGGCTCAGCTGACATAATCTATCTTCCTCCTCAGTCCAACTTGAGTATAGAGCATTCTTTTTGCTGGAGCCAAAGTAACTTAAGAAGCTGTCAGTGCTGTTCACAGCAGACAGAACCAGAAGAAAAAAAGGTTCTGCTTCTGGGGTCTGTTAATCATTAAAGAGCTTGCTAGCAGGCTCAGCTCCTTCACTGACTGTTCCTAGGAGACACTAGCAGAAGCTGTGTAGGTTAGCCTCTTCTGGAAGTATGTAGAAATTCAGTATGTTTGCATACAAAATGACTACTTAAGAGAAAATAATAATTACTTGGCCCAGCTTCTGTCACATTTCACAGAAAATAGGGAGTGACACACTTTTAATGTCAAGATTCCTGTGCTTGGTTGAACTTCTCACATCTGATGAATTGAAGGCACCCAGGAAGCCTGTCAGTTTCATCTGTTTCAACACAGGGTCTGTATTAGTTTTGTGTTTTCAGAAGTTGTAAGGGGGAAAGCAAGGAGGGAAAGGCAGATGAACCAAAGGCAAAACACTTTGGACTTTGATGTTGTCTTAGGTTACAATGTAAGATTTAACCAAAAGTATGTATTCTATCACCATCTGTTAAAACCAGGTGGGGCAATGTTCTTTATCTCTTCCATAACACATCCCTGATAACTTCCTCCAGGGGATATCTTCTGTTAATGGGCTATCAAGCCTCACTGCATGACTCATAAAATGACATCATCCCAATGTGAAATGCTCTGCCCAAGGGGAGGAACCAAGCATTCCTACCTGGATATAATCTGAGGTTTGGAACACCACACTCAGACCTTACCTACTGGATTCCCAGAGGACAAGAGCTGCATAACCACCACTGGACATTCATGTGAAGACCAGACCCTTCTACAGGATCACCGCTTCAGCAGGACCACTTCATCTGGATGGCTACCACCACCCTGACTAACAGGGTATCAGGTTGTATCCTGACTCTGTCAGTATTCATGTGCTATTGCATTTATTCTAATTTTCCTATTAAATTATAATTCTGACTTGTGATCTCCCACTGGTTTGTTTTCAAACTAGTACAGGTGTCAAACTCTGAAACTTTACTTGTCTTCTTTTCATGAGCTATATATTTGAACAGCTATTATTATCATTAAAATAAAACCAGTACGAATACAATGGAATGGGTATTAAAATGTAAAACTGTATCTGTATGGGGAAGGATAAGAAGCACATGGCAGCACAAAGGAGCACATGGCAGCACAGAGCCTGGGGGGACGAGGTGTCACGCAGCAGAGCCCTTACAGAGAGCAGCCTGCCGGAAGCTGACAGATGGGTGAACAGTGCATGATCACCCCTAGACGGACATTTAGAAGGTGCTTTGCTGACATGGCAATGTGTGATAGGTTGCTTTATGAGAATTACCATATCAGGAAATACTGTGCCTTAAAGAAGTGTATAAAACCAGCTTGATCTTTTGAATAAACGATTCAGATCCAGGAACCAGAATCAGATTAAGTCTGAATTTCAATCACCGACATATTTGTATTGTGAAAGTGATCTAAGAGTCAAGTTAGGGACGTGACCCCTTAAAATACATGCATAGACACTGCAATTACCCTCCAGATAATGACACACCTGAGAATATTTTGTTCTATGAATGACCTCCTGTAAGAGTTATTTCCTAAATGTAATAAAAATGATGTTTCATGAATTGGTAAATATTTGTTCCCATGTCAGGACTCTGTACTGAATATTACCCCCCAAAAATGGGGACAAAACCAGCCTTTCAATGACTTGGCTACATCAGATACTTTATTTTTCTGTTAATGAAAAAATGGTTTTACCCCTTAATTGAATCAACCTGCTCAAAAAATAACAAAAATTGCTTACAACAATCTGCATCTCATTCTGAGTGTGCTATTCCTGCAAACCAGTCTGAATTGTAACACTTCCAAGAGCAATGATTTTTCTACCTGAAAACATTTTTACATATTCTCTTTAAAGAATATTTAATGTTTTTTTCATGCTGTTTTTGTCCTCTCCTAAATTAAAAAATAGCTAGCAATTAATGCAAATTATATGCTTGGAAGATGCATAATATATCAATAAGACTTGCAAGCTTGAAATCAAGTATGTGTGCATTTCACAGATGACTGCATAAAATAATTTTTTCAACATGACTGGACACTTGAAATAACCTATTTTATTTTGCAGAAGATCTTTTTGGAGACATAGTCTACATCATCAGGGCAAGGGAAGAGAGAAATAGCAGGGCAGAGCTGTAGTTATTACTCCTCTGAGAAGAAGCATGGACCTGCTATGATGTATTTATAAAGCACCTTAAACAGAGGAGCTCTCTGGCAGAGACCCCAAAGAACCATGTTAATAAAACCACAAAGTAAGATGGGTGTTTCTCATTTCAAAATCAAGAAATGACATGAAGGTTTAACTGAGTGGAACGCTGCCCCACAGCCTATTTACTGGAGGAAGGTAGTGTGTTATGATAAATGGTGTTCGAACACAAATTTTAGAGCCAAGTTGCTTTTCCTTTTGAGCGAAAGAGTGCTGATGTCAGTGTACCACAGACACATCTGTGTCATTCTGGCTATTTTTCAAATAGCCCATTGCTAAAGAATCATACCTGATACTTGTATTTCTTTTTAAAGGTGAGTAATTTTCTTCTTTCTTATACCATTTTCTCTCCACAATTTTCTTTGGTTTGCCAGGTTGTTTGATTACTTTCAGGTCATACTGTCACAGTAATTTAAAACAGAAATGTCTGTTATGCTCTCTGCACACTGCATTGCACTTCACATAACACTTGCTTTTGACACCATGTCAAAGTGACCTTTGCTTCTCCATCATGGGGACTGAAATGAAAGGGAGGTTTTGAAGCTATATACTGAGATAACCTGGTAATGAAATTTGTGATTCTTTTCCCTGTGTTACTGTATTCCTCCCACCATCCCCAGGCCAGATCTACATTATAAAATTTGCAGCTGGGGAGTATCTATACAAGGTAATGTGAGCCAGTCAAAATGGTGTTTCTACCTTTGAATTAACACTAACTTATTGCCGTTACTGTGCTTGCTCCTGGTGTATGCAATGCTTACAGATATTCAGTTGTCCATGCCCAGCACAGCATGCCTCTGCATTTCTGCGCCTTATCTCATAACACTGAATTCTTTAAACAACTCTTGAAACAGTTTGGAAACTCAATGACATGTGACAACATGTCTGTCTTCATCCTCTCATATCTTCCCCCCCCCCCACTCCTACCTTTAAAAATCTGTCTTTACTTTCTAATTTGTATGTGAACAGAAGACATTTTCTGTTTTCACATTAAAAGATACAATCCCTGATTATTCTGCTCCTGTCTGATCTGCCCATATGGATACTTTCAGATACTTGTGTGGCTATGGGAAGAGACTTGTGATCTGATAGGCAAGTTATGGGGATAGCAGAGAACCAGGGAAGCAGAACAAAGGTTAGAAAACAGTACTCAACAAAAAAAGAGGTCTCCAGCAGGCTGACTGTGGGTCAAGTCTCTAAAGCAGATATGAAGCTATCCCCAATTCATATTCCCTTTATGACAGGCTGCATAGGGGACATGTACTCCAGACATGGTAAGAAATGCACCTTTTCTTGGCTCTTTTCCATGGATATTTCATGAACACATAAATAACTACTGTGTCTGTGTGAAGCATGATTCCGGGGAAATGCAATTGGTATTTCAAAGATCGAGTTGTGCTCACAGGAACCATGGTGCGAGAAGGAGGGGAGGCAATAAAGGGGGAAACTCTGTTAGTTTCAACAATGCATTTCCTGATGCATGTGTTTTTAATTCATGTCAGCATTCTAACTCTTCCCACTTGATCTGAAAGTTCTTCATTCACAAGTAGTCTCAGAGCAAAAGAATACAGAATTCTAAATTAGGGATTTAATCTTACAAAAATGTATTAGCAATGTAATAAAGTAATATTAGGGCTATGTAGAAGAACTGAATCAGCTACAAAACAGCAGGATCCTAGAAAACTGTCACATGGCTAAGACAGAACAAGAAAGGTATCTTTACATTAGAATCTGCCTCTAACAGGAACATAGTTCATGCAGGTTCATGAACTCTTGTGTGTATTAGTGATTCCCTTGCTTCCTCTCCTTTTTTTTTCCTCATAAGGAGAAAAATGTAAATGTGCCAAAGAAAATGTCTCGCTCACAAATGAAATCTCTGAGACAGTGCTGGGCGACTCCTCATGCTAGATCTCAGCCAAGTCAACCCAGGCCCATTTTATCTGTACCAGTGAAAACAAGTACAACTCTTCTCATACACAGATACAGAATAATCTTTGAGTATTTTGCTCAAGGAATACAACAAGTAAAATATTTTCACAGCAAATTCTGTTTATTACTACTCAAGTAGAGCGCTAAAATATATTTTCTGTGTTTAAGAAAAATCTGCATTACAGTAACATTTTTACAATATGATTTTTCATATATTTAGCTTACTTACCATATTTATGCTGACCCACAATGGACGGTTGCATAGAACACCTCATTTTAATTCCATAATTTCTTAAGTTAGAACACAAGTGCAAAATTAATCTCTTTCCTGGCTAAAACGCAATAGTTTAAATACAGTTATTCATCACAGTATAATGATTATAAATGAAATATTATAGTTATAACCCAGCAAGAGTTACATAACAGATAAACAGAGATCTGTATAAATGATGAGTCATGATAAGGATGTTTTCAGTCAGTCAAACGCATCCTGTATCTATTTAAATGGTACCTGTATATTTTTTAGCAGCTACCTCTTTTTTTTTCCTTTTAGCCCAGGCTAAAAGAGATGTATGTGCAGGGGCCCAAAAACAATTGGGACCATCTCCTTACCCCTAGTGAGTACCTCTGCAGGCAGCCTTTCCAGAAACTTAAAGCTCCTTATAAGAGACTCTTTATTTCACTAGCCAGCCAGTGCTTCTCTCCTCTGAAGTTCCCTGCAATTCATCTACAGTTGCATTCCTTGGAACAGTAATTTTTTCTGTTTATGCATCAGAGGAGTCCAAAATGGGATGCTTCAAATCCCTGTCATATTTCCACGGCACTGACTAGGTCAGTCCTCAGCTAGACACAACCTCACTTAACAGGCTGTTTTTACACATATACCCATTGCCTTATTGTGACTTTGCCCAGCCCTAAATGTCTTTTCTTTGTTCTTGGGACTGCTGTCTTCCAGAAGAAGTCTGGCAACACCCTTTTTCAGTATCAAAGCAATACTGTCTGGTGGTTTTGTGTTGAAGAGATGGAGTTAGTATACTTGCAGTTAGGCTCCTTCTATTTCCTTCTTCCTGCCTTTCCTGTGCTCCCCACACAGGTTCTGGCTGTGACATACAGCAGAAAACACCTAGGGCAAATTGGAATGTTTAAGCATTTGATATTCTGCTCCTTTGAATGTCCAGGGGCAGTACTTTCCTGTTTGAGATCCATGGGAATGCACAGTAGTGTCTGTGGAGCCTTGCTTCAAAACGTCTTAGCCAGGGTTGATCTCCTTCCAGCACATGGCTATGGCAAGGGCATGGGAGTTGTTCTTCTACTCAATGGCGCGCTATAGCATCAGAAAAATCCTCAAAGCATGTGGTGGCCCGTGAGCCCATGGCACCAGGGATTGCAAGAATCCCCTGGAGAAAAGGTGCTCTAAATGGAGAAATACTTCCCAGGTTAAGGTGACTAAAAAGGCCTCTTCCAGAATGCCCTGTTCTGTTATGGAAATGTACCCCGTTTCTGTTTCCCCTATTGGCCCGTTGGCCTCCCTGCCCCTTTCTACCCTATTTGGCCCTAATCCAGAATGTTCTCCCCTCCCCGTTTCCCCATTCACCCTTGTTCCTTAGTCCCTCCCTCACTGGTTTCCTATTGGCTCCCATACTCTAGCCCTGCCTGTGTACTGCCCTATGCCCTCAGACCATGGGTCCCTGATGCTTTCCCCCACCCCCATATTTAATCCTGGACCGTCCAGTATTCTGTGTCTTTTGTCACTGGTTCCCTTCACCAGTGGGGCTGAAATAAACCTCTGCCATGGAAATTCCACACAAGGACCCTTCCTGCCTCTTTGCCATCGATCTGTCGAAGAAGCTATCCGGTGTGCATGTGTGCATGTGTGTTTGTGCAGTGGCTGCCAAGTGACTTTATGTTGGAGTCGGTTTTGGAAGGTCATAGCACCCCACCCAGAACACACCCCCGAAACTGACAAAAGTGAACCACTCTCTTGGGTCATCTGCAATACATCATTGCTGATGTGATAGTAGACATTTTAATTCCCTGAATGAATGGAAATCGACTGGTTACCTGCTAAGCAAAATAGGCATAAGTATGGAAGTTATTAAACAATAGCATGGCTTGCAAATTCCTTATATGGACATAAGCCTAGAGTCCTTAGGAGAGATGTGTTTTAATTTTTATTGTGTTTTAGCATTAAAACCCCATAAAGAGGAACAGGATAATTCATTAAAAGCCTAGATAAATGAACAAAGAACATCTTCCAGATCTGACTGTGCCAGCAAAAGATGTTGCACCCAATAGCAATCTCTCAACTATTTTTTGCAAGAGCTACTGGCAAAGCTTTTAGAGTGGGAGCCCTAGTTACTTACCAAGACCCTACCTGTGAATATTTACTATTTCATCTGTTCCAGCTAATGCAGGTCTGTGTGTATATTTGTGTTATTTTTATTTAATAATTTGGCTGACCAAAATGGTGGTGTTCTGTGGTAAGTACGTGATACCAGCTGTGACGCTGAGCAGGGAGCCATACCTTCCTCCACCAGTAAGAGCAATGTGCAGGGTATTCTACTAATTGACAGCCTGGGTTAGTGGATGATGCACAGAGAAGAAAAGAGGATTTGGATAAGAGGTGTCCTGTCCACAGCTGAAGTGTTATCTTGGAGCACAGCAGCAACTGAATTCATGCTGTGCTTGTGCTATAGCTTGGGACCATGGCATCCAGAAGTGCAACAGGGGAGGGCAAGCCTCTACACACATGCCATGTTTAATGAATTGGTGTTGGGCTTTTTGCCTTCAGAGAAAGTAGGCATAGGAAAGAATTAAAAACAATCTCTGCTTTTCTGTTCACCTATGATTGAATTTAAATTATAGAACTAGAGAATTAATTACTGTAGTTTTTTTACTAGAATTTTCTTTTTTATCCCAGTAATTTTAAGAAGCAGTGGAAAAAATGGTATCAGAAATACTTAATCTGGTATCAAAACTATCTTAAATCACTTAATGTATTTCACTGCAAAAAGCCTGCATAGATTTTATCATAAAATCACAAAATAGCAGCATAGCTATGCCTATGCATATTTTCATGATGATATCCTAACAATCCATTGCATAAAGCCAATCATAATACTTTAACAGGAAGGAGCTAATAAAAAATTTTGCCACTTTCCAGGAGAGGCAGGAAAGCATACCAGCCATTTCCATTTCATTTTAGTTTCAACTGCTCCAGATTTGGTTATGGTATATAAAAGCTACTATACCTCTATTATCCTGATGTATTAATTTTTTGTCTTAATATTAGCAGTTGGTACACTAATTATTAGTACACTAGTAATACTAGTAAGTATGCTAGTTGACTGATTCTACATGTAGAGGTATTTTGAGATATTTATACAAATAGAGCTATTTTGTCCAAAAGGTGGAGCTAATGACACTCCAAGGATTTAGCTTTGTTTGCCCAACAGAAAACATTGACTCCAACATGTTTTTGTTTTGGAGTGTGTTTCATTCTAGACCTATCTCAACTTTAAGGGGTTGCTAGACACTCAAATTTGCACAGAAAAATTAGGTCAAAAATACCTGTGTCATTTTGGAGTCTTATTCCATTTCTGTTTTGACTACTTTCTGTGTTTATGTTCCAACTTGTGGTTTGTCTTGTGAGTCCATGTCTGACTGCAAACTAATTAAACCTATGCTTTTGACTTCTTATTAATCAAGGGGTTCAACTTCCACATCTCTCTCCCCCACTGCCTTTCCAGTTGATAATCAGACTCCCATGGGGACATATCTCAGGATATCTGAAGAAAAGCAGCTCCATAACTAGCTGTTCCTCCTAAGGTAGCATTTTCTGAACCAGCAACAAGTGACAATTTCAAGCAGGTGAAATGTTGCTGCAGGCTATTTTTCACTTCACATAGGCAACTGCTTCCCTTCCCGATGAGCAGAAAAAAACCATCTTTTTTATTTTGCCTTACGGAAGTAAGGAAGCAGAGCTAAGTACACTAGCAATGACCTCCAAGAAGATTCAAATGATGCATCAGCAGAATCTTACACTAGTCTTCTCTGCTTTTGCACAGCTCCAGCTGGCTGCTGGTTTTAAATATTAGCAAGCAATATGTAACAAGCTTTTTTTGTGATGCTGATGCCTATATAACCTAGATTACAGTTACAAGGTGCTTATTTAGCTTGAGTTATAAGACATCTATGTAACCTAATATCAATATAACCTAAATCATGACTTATCAATGTAACCTGAAGCATATCTTTTTATAGTTATATAGCCAGAATTATAGTTTTTACTTATGTAGCTTGAATCATAGCTTTTATACCTATATAACCTGATACGTATATAACCTGAATTTTAACTTTTATACACATATAACCTTATATAACCTGATAATCATAACTTTTGATACTGATATAACCTGATATGAATAACTTTTTTTATACAATATAATGGCCAGTATATGGTTAACTAGTTGCTTAAATGCTGAATAGACAAAAGGAGAGAAAAAAACTCACCAGGTGTATAGTTTCAGAGATAGATAAGTGTAGTGTTAATGAGAAATTGGCAAGAGCAAGCCATTTAGGCACAAAACAAAGAATTTAGACCGATTAAGACCAGATAGACCAAGGAGCACCATAACTACGCATGCATCAAAGACAAAGTTGAAAAGTTCAAGTGCGAAGAAGACTTTAGAAACCTTCATCAAAACCCTCAGAGACCCCCATACTGGGGAAGCGCAAGCACAGTACAAAAAGTTATCTAATAACCATGAGATCATCCTATGTAAATTATTTCTGGCGCATATGCAGTGATGCTGTAATGACATATGCAACATTAAGCGTAATTTACTGTATAAATGTACCACAACACCTGACAACGGTGGGTGATTTAGGAGGAGCTATCCCCCTCACCACCAGTGCTGCAATAAACAAATACCTGCTCTATAGACATCTGTCTGTGGGGATTTATTTCCAGCCTGTCTTTTGGGCATCAACGCTCAGGAATAAACCTGAATTTTTGTATCCCATTCTAATCAAGAACCTATTTTATACTATTTTAATTAAGGTTCTGATTTTGTTCCAAAGTTTAGACTGACAACACAGTATTACTGAGCAGATGCACTGATCCTGCACATTCCAGCAAAATACCTGCCTTCTTTGCAGTAACACCAAGTAACAGAATTTTTGCTAAGAGACAATACAAAAAGACCACCTGCATAATACATGCGGATAAACAAACCTAAACATACTTGAGATTATACTGTACAGCAAGCTGTCAAGTTGAACAAAAATAAATGCTGACTAAATGTGTATTTAATAAATTGTCCTTCTTCCTGGTACACATACATTAGAGTTAGCTTCAAGGAGGGGCATATGTCAAAACTAGTCTTCAGACTACATTCTTCTAGGGCTAGATGCTTTTACAATCTATTTCTCACTTGGTACTCTTGAAGGGAAGGTGGTTCTGCAGGCTCTAACTACTCAGTCCCTCTTCTGGAAGCCATTTCTGCTTCCAAAGAGTACTATTAACAGCTTCTTGAAGGAGTCTAGTCGTTTTTGAACACAGATATAAGGGAAAGACTTGCATTTTAGTCTTAACCAGTTCTTCATTAGCATAAAAATCTGCAGTATACAATAAGCAGGGACTGGATCCCAGGCCCACCCTATCCAACTAATATAGAATTTAAAAAGAAAAATCTAATTACCTTTCTCTGAATCCTAAGAGGGTTTTAATTCCATTTCAGTAAGAAGTCTGAGAGCTTTCCGAAGTCCCATCCAAAATTACATCTGGATGTAGTCCAGTAACATGTGATACATTGTTGCTTAAAATTTATTTACTGCCCTATATATTTGCCTACTACTTGATATAAGTATGTAGAGATTATTTGAAGGACTATTACCACAAACCTCTGTCTGTGGCTATTGCAGAGGGTTTTCTAAAATCAAGTATTAAAATGATAAAAAAAAAAAATCTGGAAGGATGAATAAGATGGAGAATTTTGGGATTTCTTCTTTTAAATTTATCTTACTTTTAAGGCAGAATAAACTAGAATTTGCCACTGCTTTTCAAGTTACAATAGGAGAAAAATAAGATATGTATCAATATAAAAAGCAATTAGAAACTTATGTATGTATGACAAGGGATGTTTCATCTACTAGAGAATGTAGATTAAATGTACTGCACGTTCACATCTTGTACATGTGAAATTCCAAACTTCATTCAGGATTGATAGTAGATGACAGCATAAATACAATGAGTACTGGAACAGGCTTCCTGGAGAGGTAGGCAATGCCCCATGCCTATCATGCCCTTGTACAATGCTCTTAATAACATCCTTTGACCTTTGGTCAGTCCTGAAGTGGTCAGGCAGTTGGACTTGATGGTCGTTGTAGATCCATGCAACTGTTCTATTTTCTGTTCTATTCTATTCTATTCTATTCTATTCTATGTAGGCTGATTCATCCTTCACTTTGCAGTCTAGCAAAGAAAAGTCACACAGCTACAGAAAGCTGCAGCAGGAATACAGGCCAAGCAGGTCCTGTTTCCTGAACAGTAAGAAACTGAAGAATGAAGATAGCTACCACTCATACACCAAACAAGAAGAAGGTTTTCTAAACTCTAAATTCAAAAGATCTGATCATGAGCTTCATATATTTGATGGCAGCAAAACATGAAGGGTGGAGTTTGAGAGATGTGTTAATGAGGTTTCCACCCATTAGTAGCCTGCTGGAGTCCAGCTCCAAGCAGTCACCACCAGCACATCCAGCCTCCACTGTCTGGCTGGGCAATGGACAGGCTGTGTGGGTAGGCTCTGAACATGAAGCTGCTTGTGTCAGTCCATTGCCTTTCACAATGGATGTCTGTCTCCTAGGAAGGAAAATACCCATGTAATCTGATCTTCCATTCTGTAATTTTCATGGGAAAAAGTGCTAAATCAGTCCAGACGTTTTAAAAGCTACAAGAGATGGAACACTAATTGGTTGGTCAATGCAATACAATTTGTTGCACTGCTGTCTGTGGGGATATGCCTTACTCTTCAGGAGTGTGAATGAAAATTGCTGAGGTTTTTAAAAAACTCTACAAATATTAACTGAAGGGGACTATTGTTATTGATAATGCTGATATGGGTAAGAAGCTCTCTGGCTGCTGACTAAAAGGCAGCTGTGACTGTTTAAGAGACCCTATGTGCCTAAAGATAGCTGCAACAACAGACTTCTCTTTTTTCTTTTCACACACACATTTGAAAATATCTGAGAATGTCAGTGTGATGAAATTGATGATGATGTTATTCAGGTACAAAGGAACTTATTTTTTTCTTTTTTTTTTTTAATTGATAAAAGCACCTATGAAAAGCAATTAAACAATTGTCTACCACACCTTTGGTAATTAGTTTGTAAAGCTGGTGTAATGAGTCCAGAAAGCTGTTAGACTATGGTAAAACACAAAATCATAGCATTTTGATGAAAGCTGACTCTGAAAAGACAGGCCCTTGCACATGTCCGAATGTAATCTAAAGTAACAGTTGGCAGAGTGAGACTAGAGATAGATTGTTTTGCCATGAGTGCCGCCTGTTCAGAGAACTTTGAGGAAAAAGACAGTAATTAATGAACAAGGTTTTCAAATGACCTAGAATTTATATATGTGTTTTGAGCTACACTTGAAAACAAACGAGTAGCTAGTGTATTTTCAGACCATGCTTTCCTCTTTGCAAAGGGCCTGACAAGGAAATGCATTCTGAAGTAGCACATCCTGAAATAATTCACTACAGCTGTGCTAAGTGTGTTCTCATACTCTACGGTAAAACATGCAATCCCATAAATTGAGCCCTACAATTTAAAAAGAATGTTAAGAATGTTAACTTTAATGCATTCTGAGAAGGGAAACAAAACTGATGAAGGAGCTGGAAGAACTGTCCTCTGAGGAGCAGCTGAGGGCACTGGTTTTGTCTTGTTTGAAGAGTTTGAAGAGGAGGCTGACAGGTGACCTCAGAGAATCATAGAATGGTTTGGGTTGGAAGCGTTTCTCTAGTTCTTGAAGTTCATCTAGTTTCAACATGCTTGCTATGGGCAGGGATATCACTCACTAGTCCAGGTGATTATCCATCCAACATCCCATCCAGCCTGGCCTTGAACACTTCCAGGGACGGGGCATCCACAGCTTCTCTGGGCAATGTGTCCCAGTGCTTTACCACCCTCTAAGTAAAGAATTTCTCCCCAGCATCTAATCTAGATCTCTCATCTTTTACTTTAAAAGTGTTTCCCCTTGTTCTATCACTATCTGCCTATATAAAAAGTCATTCTCCCATTTTTTTATCAACCCCCTCTAAGTACTGGAAGGCCACAATGAGGTCTCTTCAGAACCTTCTCTTCTCCAGGCTGAACAACCCCAGTTTTCTCAGCCTGTCTTCACAGGAATAGGTCAAGGTTCTCTCTCTCTTCTCAATTTATGTTATAAAAATATTTGGAAAAACTGTAGTCTCATGATTTGTAACCCAGATTTCCTCTGGTGTTAACTGCTGTTCTGGAGCTGAACACCCTGATACAGCACTTTCACAATACCCACAAGATTGCAACCTGCCCTTTGCTAACATTTTTTCATTACATAGTAAAACAACCATACACATGCAATACATATCCTATTCTCTCTTCTGTGACTGTCCCCTTAATGATAACCTAGGAAAGCAGCTTCAGACATTTTTTAAGGGATCGCTTTTCGTTTTTTTCTGTGTTGCCTAGCATTAATTTAGATAATGATTCCACAGTGTTTCACTAATGCATCAGATTTAAATGCTCAAGGCACCACAAGAGCAGAGAGTAGGACTCTGAGTTTTATTATTAAGACTGCTTGAGACACAGCTCCTATGAGGTGGGGTAACGAAAACATCATAGGAGGAACTTGGTACATATATGTGGACTTGTCTCTGGCCGTTTTATAAATGGCAGAGAAGTACATGCCATGGCATGCACATAATTGTTTAAGATACAAAGTTCTCTATGAACTGAAAAACTCTGAACTCTTTCTTTCAAAGGACTAATATCCTGGTGCTGCTTTAAAATAAAAGGGAAACATATCTAGTTTACTACTTCATTTATGAGCAAAATACAGAAACTATTGCTTGTTTTGCACAAATGATGTCCCTATCTCCCCTTAATCTTGAACTGCACATTTAAGTGGTCCTTTTTTGAGGAGATCTGAAAGGTAGGGAAAGTGAAAGGAAGAAGTTTTGCTGCAGCCACAGTAGACTATTTTGAGATGAGATTTGAATGTTTCCTTTCCTTGTGAGAGGGGATTTTGGTGTGGTGTTTATGCTGCTCCTGTCTATTCACGACTCACTTCTGTGTTCTATATATCCCTGAAACCCAGCACAGCATAGATGTTGCCCACGGATACCAAATTTTTATGGTAGCTTGTGTCCTGGGGAGTTTTATGATGATAGTCTATTCCCTGATCCTCTGCTTTATGCCGAAAAATGTTTGCTGTAACTCTAAGGCGGTTCTGGGGGACCAGGGAGCCTTGGGCTCATTGGCGGGCTTTCTCAAAGCCTCCCTCCCCAGACATCTTGGGGTGCATTGTGGTCTGTGTTGTTGCTTGGCTAGCTTGGTTTTTGTTAGCCCAGGCGAGCAGTTTTTTCCCTTTCTGGACCTTGGAGAATCTGCAGCAGCAATCCTTTGGCAACTTTTTGAGGTGAACTGGACAGCTTGTTTAGTCCAACACCTGAGAGAATGGGACATGCGGGAGAGGGGTTGGTCTGTCGGGATGGGTGGGAGAGAGGGGCCTCTCCATTTTGGCCCCATGCCTCGGGAAAGCCAAGCTGGAGAGAGAAAGCACACCAAGGCCAGCTGCTTCATCTGCTCTGGAGAGCGGATCAATGCTGGAGAGTCACCATGTATTCATCAGTTTGCTGTAGCTGCTGCATCAGTCTCCTGTTTGGATTTTTTTCCCTGGAAGAGAACCGAGCACCATCTTCTATCATGTTGTGTAAGCTGGGGGTTTTTTTCCCTGGCATTATGGGTTTTTGTTCCCATGTGTGTGAGGGGGAAAAAGGTCTAACAGTTTAACATCCAGCATTTATTTACCTTTTTCCCATGCCTTGTGGGCATTCTATTTGTCAGTAAGCAGTAGGGGTTTTTTCACTTTCATCCACTAGCATTCATTTCCTATTGGTGGACAGAGATTGTTGCAACCCTTTTTAGAGGAGATGTCTCATTCCAGAGTGTTTTCGCCTAATCTCGTCTCTAAACTGAGACAAAATTTGGCGCCCAACTTAAGAGGCAAGCGAAAGTGAAGAAAAAAAATAATTACATTCCGGTTTGAAACACTTTGTATTGGGTACAGCACTCAGTGATCATCGTGCTGCTTGCTTCAGTAATGGCTCTCTGGCCTAGGTTTACTTATCCGTGTATGTGAGCAATTATGTCCCTGGCGTATGTCTTTTACATATCAGGGACACAAATCAGGATTGCTGTATTGATGTGCCCTGTGCTAATAATTTATGGAAGTTCAACAGAGGTACTGAGAGTTATTGGGCTTGTGCATTTTCTGCTGTTTTCCTGTCCTGGTCTCAGTAAGCTTTTTGTGGGTTTAGTAATAATTACACACAGTCTGATAGGGGAAAAGTAGGAGATGATTTTTCCCAGCCTTTTATCTCCTTTTTTTCCCTCAGATCTGGCACGTCACCTTTTGAGAATGTTCAGTTTCCTGTGGATGGTAAAGATACCACCTTCTTTTTTTGTTATCTAGTAGGTTTCCTCTATATGGTCTGTGGGTCATCTAGAATCAGGGCCGAGATCTGCGGAGAGGCTTTCCAGAGATCTGCCCCAGTTGTGGAAGACTGTGATTGGTGTGGGATATGGGAGGACATAGGCCAAGCCCTGAAGGAATTCTCTGCCCCTATAGCTTGGAACATTTCCCTGAACAAATTCAGAATCCAGCTGAGGTGGGGAAATATTCTTCAATGCAATTTTCTTGCTTTTCTGAAAGAAAATTGCATTGAAGACTCTAACAAGAAGCTCATTGCAATGTGCTGGGCCCTGGCTAATGCTTACCACACACTGAGAGATACTGTAGGGGAGCAGATACAGCCAGGGGGGCCAGAGGGTGCATCAGCACACACCCCAGTCACTCAGGCTGCAGCTAAACCAGATGGGGAGCCTGAGGCAATAGCAACTGCCCCTGTCCAGAAAAGGAAACACAAAACCAAATCCATTCACCCAGTGGATGATGATGGGGAGCCAGGATCCTCACAGCCAGCAGAGGAATCTGAACCAGAAATCATTACTGAATCTCTGTCCATAGAAAGCCTTCGCAGTCTAAGGAAAGATTTTACCCGACAGCCTGATGAATCTATAGTAAGCTGGTTGGTTCAAATCTGGAACACCTCAGGCGATAGTACAATTTTGGATGGTACTGAAGTGAGGCCATTGGGATCTCTGTCACATGATGTGGGTGTTGACCAAGGGATGACAAGGAGGCCTGAAGCTCTCAGCCTCTAGTCAGGGCTCTTAAGAAGCATGAAGAAAATATAGCTGTGCCAAGAAGATCTCCACCAAAACCCCTGGAAGGCCATGAAACAAGGAATTCAATGCTTGAAAGAACTGGCAGTGATAGAGATCGTTTTCTTAGACAATCAAACAATTAAGAGTCCAGACATTGTAAAATGTCCATCAGTGATGTGGCTTAAACTTGCACAACCTGGGTGACAAGAATATACCCCTGCCCTAGCGATGATGCAGTGGAATGAGGGGAACAAGACAGTGGGTACTATGATAAAGAGACTCCAGGCAAATGAAGACACTCTGCATGGCCCAACAGAAGCAAGAATTCCAGCTGTGGAAACAAATCTGTCAGTCTGTATACAGAAAATGAAAGACAGGATTGGAGAGACTCATCAGAAACTCAGGAAGGAGATTAAAGAGGACCTTCTCCAAATCTTGTTGGTACAGACTGGGGCTCTGTTATCAGAAGCAGACGTCCCCCAGCTAGGGAGAGAGGGTATACCCCATGAGCTGACGTGTGGTTCTTCCTGTGTGACCATGGGGAAAACATGAAAAAGTGGGGTGGAAAACGCACTTCTGTCCAGGCAGCACAGGTGTCTGAATGGAAGGAGAACAATGTTCAGAGAGGGAGTTCCACCAGAAGGAGTGTAGCTCCAGTTTCCCATAGCCAAGCTGCCAGGCATAACAGAAGGGAGGATGACATATCCAATCCCCTTGAAGGAACCTCCAGAATGTATGCCCAGGGACGGAATGATAGCCAGGACTAGAGGGGCCCTGCCTCTAATCAGGTAGAGACATGGGAGAATCATGTCTTTTGGACAGCGTGGATCCAACGGTGTGGCACACCAGAGTCACAAAAATACAAGGCTTTGGTCGACACTGGTGTGCAGTGCACTTTTATCCCATGTTGAGGCAGAACCTGTGAGGGAATTAACAGCAAGTTAGCAAGCCTGTCTGGCTCCGACATTGATCTTAGCATAATTCGTTTGTACCCATGACAAACTTAGTGTTAACAGAAGCAAGAAACCAAAAGCAGAGCTGCAGCTGGTGTTTTCTAAATGCTTAGAATGTTTGGGATGTTGATGTTACTGGTAACTAAGAATAGCATTGTAATTAAATGACAGCCAATGAATCTATTATAGTAGTTAAGCAGCCAATGGCTGAATAACATGAATGATAAACATAGCAAAGTGTATAAAATGTTTCCAGAGTTTGAATAGAGGACTCTTTTGCTTGGAAGTGAGTCCTGAGGTATTTTGTGTCATGTCCACCTCAACCGCGATATCTGGTGACCCCCACGTGATATTGCGGCAGAACACACGAGCGCTACTGCGGGCCGTGCATTGACATGGGCCGTGCTTTGGCATGGAACATGTGATATCATTGAATATCATGCTGAGAGGAGGCGGAACCCAGCGAAACGCGAGAGCTGGTACTGTTCTGCCCTGGTCTGGACCTGATAAAAAAGAACGCCAAGACCCCTGAGTCTAGGTGAGCTGGGACTTTTTAAAGATTATTTAAATATGGGGGACAGTTTATCAATGAGGAAAAGACTGTAGTGGCTACTTGGAAGGCACTTTCAAAGCAGAAGGGTGTTAAAACCACAGACTCTGCCCTTCAAAGCATGTTGCTGTGGGCATGATCTCAGGACTTCCCCGCAGATGCCAGTGTAGCATTCAGTGT
>VZRQ01000007.1:133550-149542 GCA_013397975.1 Machaerirhynchus nigripectus | reverse complement strand
ACGGACACGCACACGGACACGCGGCACCGGCCGTACACATCCACATCAGCCTCGGGCACACGGAGCCCGGGCGGGATGCGCGCCGGGCACCGCGGACACGCAGCACGCGCGGGCACCCGGCTGCCGCTGGCACCGGGCACACACAGGCGGGCACCGAGCACCCCCGGGCACCCACGGACAGACACCGGACACCCACGGGCACTGCGCGCGGAGGGGCACCAGGCAGCCACGGGCACGGTGTGCCCACGGACACCAATCTGCTCCCGCAGACCCCGAGCACACGCAGGGAGACCCGGACACGGACACACACCCGCACATCCACACTCGCACGCACACCCAGCTGTGCACAGATGTGCACACACAGTTCTATGCAAGCCCACACACGGGCTGTGCATCTTCACACAGCCGAAACCCGGGAGCTGGGCAGAACTGCCCAATCCCAGCACTTTCTGCAGTTCCCGAGGCTCCTGGCAGAGCATTGGGGCGAGGAGTGGCCCCGCAGCTCATCCCCACGCAGGGTTTGATGTAGACACTCGAGAGAGGAGCAGTGGGTGGAAATTATCCCAGTAGATTCTGGAGTTTGGGGTCGGGGGGGCCTGTGGGCACAAGGGGCTCAGCTTTGTGGTGTGGAGGGGTCAGCGACCGCAGCCGGACCCGCAGCTCCATCTCACCTGTAGGTGGGTTTAGATCCTTGTTCACGAAATCAGGGAGATGTGCCTTCTGCAGGGTAAAGAGTAGGGGAGATGGGGGGTTTAAAAAGCTGGAAGTAAGAGCGATGCCAGCTGGGAATACAGCTGGGAACTTCATTGCTTGCAGGCCGAGTGGGATGCGGGCCTGTGGAGCAGGAGATGGGCTCTGTGTGTCTGTACCCCCCGGATAACTTGGGCCATGCCTGGGAGCAGGGAGGCAGCCCCCGGACTCCGTCCCTCCCTCCCCGCCTCCCTCTGTGCTGGCAGGGATTTTTCAAAGGAGCAGCAGGGAAGGTGCCAAATTCAGAAAGAGTTTGCTCCTAATTCCCTGGAAAACCCGGCCTATGGATTTTTTTTACTCTCCTTCCTTTTCTCTTGGCCATGAGGATTTGCAAGGTGCTTGGCTGCAGCCTGCATCCTTGGCCACCCTGCCACCCCACACCACTTCCCACAGGCGGGAATTGTCCCAGGAAATCCCCCTGAGCCCCTCACTCCTCCCCCTCCTCCAAGCGAGCAAAGAGCTGCCATTAGAAATCTGCTCTCCATTTAAATTTAGATGTCTGCATTATCTTGAATTTGGATTTATTAATTATTTGCATCTGGTTCCTGTCAAAAAAGTTGAGCAATGCAGATGTCCTGATTTCAGCATTGGCTTGGGGGAGAAACACCAAATTTGCGGCATTTCCATTGTCTCCTTAGACAATGGCCCATCAGAAGCAGCTGGGAATTATGATCCCAATACCATCACAAGCCTCTGACATGTCAGAGTTAAGCATCACCCAGGTTGCATGAGCTCCTCGCCATGGGTGACTGCAGCTCATTTCCCAGCTGTGGAGATTAGTCTAATTAGCAGAGCAAATCTGGGTAAGGCAAGCTCTGGTAATTAGTAATCAGTGGGATGTTTCCACATACTTTGTTTTGCCTGAGGGGTGAGAGGCATTGAGAGCATGGCCCTGTTTTTTAGGAGCAGGGAGGAGTTTGGAGAAGCCAAGGTGAATGTAGCTACTGGTGGCACTGGCGGCTCTCACTCCTCACGTCCCATTTGCCCATCAGGACCCTCTCGCCTGGGGTCAAGCCAAGGGTGGAAAGGGAGAGACCCGCATGTCCCCAAACCACCCCAGCACCATCTCTCCCTGGATCATATTCCGAGTGACGGTGGTGGCCTTGGTGGCTCCTGCCTGCTGTCTGGGATGTGTGACCCCATGGTGGGAAGCCGGCACCGATGCTTCCCCGGGTGTGGGGGTGATGCCTCTGTTGACTGGTGCTTGGTGGAGGCGGTTGTGCCTTAACCCCTCCTCCCTCCCATCCTTCACCTGGGAACATGGAGGTCTCTGCTGCTGCGGAGAGAGGCACAAAGGGCACTTCTGACCTTTGGGCTTCACTCCCGAGGTCTCCTGTGCTGCAGCAAAGGTGAAAATCTGTCACAACCCCAGTAAGACTCCGGGTCTGGGACCAGGAGGTGATTCCCGCTGGGAAGGGGGATAATCCTTCCTATGCTGTGGTAATTAGCATTACTGAGTTTATGTGGAAGCTTCTGTGAGGGGACTTAATTAATTATGGTTGATTAATGGGTGTCCCCAGCTAAAGCTGGAGCTGGAGCCACAGATTTTGTCACCACATTGGGAACATGCTTGTGCCACGTTCACAAGGGAGGTTTTGTCCCTCGGGATTGAGCCCGGGAGAGGCTACAGACTGGGAGCTGCCAGTGGGTGCTGAGGTGGTGACAGGGTTTGCTCCAGCTGGGAGACCCCCACAAAAATGTCTGGCAGATTTTTCTCCTATTCCCTCCCTCTGAGACCTTTATGTGTAGCCAAGGAGGGGAATTTGAAGCGAACTCAGAAAACCAGGAAAGGAGGAGGCGCCGCACAGGCGGGGATATGGGGGCTCAGACCATCCCGGGTATCCAGCACGAGGGATGCACCGTGCACTGGGATCACTGCTGCTCCCCTGCTGGCCTTGGCTTCGGTCTCCCGCAGCCAGGATAGGAGGTGGGATGGGGAAGGAGCTGGTGCCTGGGTGCTGCTCCTGTGGTCCCCTCCTGCCCCGTGCTGGGGGCGGCGTTGGAGGCTGGGCTGAAAAGGAGTTATTTTTAAGCATCACATCTCAGCGCAGACTGTCATTCCCATTCTCTGTACCTTCCCGGTGGGTGGGAGAGCCAGGGGGGCTCCAGCAGCTCGACACAGGCTCATACCAGAAGGTCTTGGCTGCCCGGGTCCCCTTTCCTCCTGAAGAGGGATCTGGGGGAGCTCAGCCGTCACAGGCTTGGATGTCACAGGCTCCCTGGGGCTTGGATGAGGCAGAGGAGGCTGGGCTGTGCTCACTGGTTTGGGGTCTTGCCCATCACTGTGGCCTTTAGACACACTGCAAGCTTTGCTGTCTGATTCAGCAGCGAATTGCAAAATTAGTTTATTCCCAAAATCAGGAGAGCATCTTTAAAGTCACAGTACTTTATGAAAAGAAAAGGAAAATGGAGGTGTTTTCTGTTTGCTGGGCATTTCTTGAGTGTTCATTACAGCTGGGGCTGCTCCTGTGTGAGCTCCCAGGGTGATGCCCTGCAGAGGACCTACAGGATGGGATCCTGCATCCAGGGTGGGATCCTGGGTGCAGAATGGGATCATGCCCCATGGTTGGGCAGCGCAGCCTGGGATGGGGCATGACAGCAATGGGAACACTCTCCCTAGGGAGATGCTGGATTTTAACTCCCTTCAGTGTGGTGGAGGCTGTCCTGCAGTGAGGCCCTTTCCAGGTGCCAGCCAAGGAAAATAAAAAGCTCCTGCAAGGATAACTGGCAAGAAGGATAAACCTGCAAGGGGAAGCCCCTCAGAGCTGCCTGCACTTGGCCCTTTTCTGTATGGCATTTCTGCATCCCCAGCCCTTCACTGAGCTGGGTGGCACTGCCTGTGGCACAGGACTGGAGTGGCACTTCCAGACACTGGCACAGCCCCTCATCCCTCATCCAGAGGGAGATTTGGAGGCCAATTCTGCTTTTTGATAGCCTTTGATGCTGCAAATTCAGGGTGGCAGCGTGGTCATGGCAGGGACAGAGCATCCCAGGGACACCCAGGCGATGTGAGGATCCCCCTTCAGGAGGGACCCTTCCCAAATTCTGCTTTACCTCCACCCAGCTCTGCTGCTGTCGGATGCACTGGGATTTAGTGTCAAATTTTAGGACTGTGAAGGCGGCGGGAGAGGATTGAGGTGGGAGGGTGGAGCCAGCAATGTGCCTTCATGATGGGGGGGATTAGAGAAATATTTGGGTTTATTTTAATGCCAGGCTTATTGCGGGGATTGGGAGCTTAACCTGGCAGCAGAGCAGTGCTCATCCCGCTCCAGAGCGACATTTACAGTTCCGTGCTGTCATTCCATGCTGTCATTCCTTCCCACCGGGAATCGAGACCTCAGAGCTGGTCCTGGTGAGCCACAAACGCCTCCGGGCTGGAGGGAGATGGCCAGGAATGCCAAGCCACTGCCTGTGCCCAGCACGGGGCTGGGCTGTCCCCGTGCCACAGCAGCACCCCCAGGAGCCCCATTCCTGCACTCCAAGGTGCTCCAACATGGGATTAATCCATCCGGGGGAGTGTCGGCGGCTGCGGGGTGCAGGAGGGGATGGCAGCGCTGGGTTTTGTATTTTTTTTTAATTGCTTTTTTTTGAAAGGGTTATATAACCTTGGGGATTCTATTAATAAAAATAATGGTTTTGAACTCTGGGAACAGCCAGCCCCAGCAATGAGCAAGGAAATGCTCCAAGTTCAGAACATGGCAGTGTGGAGATAAGGGACAGGCACTCTGGGCAGGAATAGTAGCCGGGGCTACGGAGGGGATTCCCTGCCTGAGGCAGATTGGTGGCATCTGCCTGTCCCTCCTGCCAGCACCTCCGTGCCTGTGCCCAGGGAAAAGGAGAAGAGGTGGGAAGGGGGTTGTTTCAGCCCCAGCCTGGTCTGGACCCCGTGGGGTGGGTGGACACCTCTCATCCTCCTGCTCCCAGTCCTAAGCAGCCCGAGATGAACCCCAGACTGTATCCAGTGCAAAAGTGTGGCGAGGGCAGCCTGGTGCAGGCCACGTGAACAGCACCTGGACCCAAAGCATTGCCCGGGATGGGATCCAGGGGATGCTCGTGGTCCTCACAGGCAGGACCCCAGGGATGCTTGTTGTCCCCATGGGATGGTCTTTGTCCCCACAGGTGGGACACCAGGGATGCTCCTGGTCCCTGTGGACACTGGCCTTGGTTCCGCAGGGTGGGTTAGAGAGGAGAACAGCAGAACTGGGGTTAAAGAGGCAAGGCTGAGGCTCTGGAATAAAACGGGGTGCCTGGTGCGTGCTCAGTGTGAGTTTGGGGTCATGAGCCGTGGGGGTTTCGTGTTCCTCCCAGTCGGTGTCCAAGACTTTCTCTTGCAGTGGAGAGGGTCATTCTCTTTTTGATCCCTAAGTAGCCAGCAAGGCATTTAAAGGGTTTGCTATAAAAATTAAGAGAGTTTGAAGCTAAGGCGGAAATTAGAGAAAATTGAGACATAACCTAAATCAGGGCATTTGGAGACAAAAAACCCCACAGTCTTTAGGATGTGTTCAAGTGTCCGGTTGTTTCCTTTTAATACCAAAATATTTAAAGCCTCATTTTTCCATTCAGGATAAATGTTGCTTTGGGTTTATTGTGTTTCTCCCTCTGCCATGTGGGATTATCAACTTATTTTCCAGAAAGCCTTAACACCCCACTCAGCAGTGGCCTGGGGTTTGGTCTGGTTTGTTTGGGACTTTATTTTTTGTTCCCTTTAAATCTCCCTTACTCGAGTTGTCACAGCTTGACAGCCTTGTGCCAGGAACAAGCTGTCATCCTGGAACTCATATCTTTAATTCCTTCCCTCTGATGCTAATAACACCTTAAGATGATTAACTGGGAAAAAAAATGTAGTATTTTTCTACTGTTTGGGTGCTGGTCACTGGCTCTCGGCACTTCATTCATCTTGGGGAGTGAAATTGGAGAGGTCACCCCTCTTCTCCCTCAGGGTTCTCCTTGGGTTTAGTTTCTGGATTTCATTTGCTGAATATCCGCGATTCCGTGTTGTCCAAATGCTTTTCTGACAGTTTAAAATGCAGTGAGGTGAGAAGCCCCCTCCCACAGCATCCCTTGGCTGGAGGCCACCCTGCAGCTCTCCCTGCTCACACCCCCTTTGGGATGTTCCTTTGGGAACGGCCTGGGCAGCATTCCCGTGCTGGCAGGGCCGAGAGACACAGGAGAGTGCATGGGCACTCCGTCCCACCCCAGCCCCACTGCCAGCTGTGGCTGGGCACGCAGCACCGCGCTGCGAGGACACAGATTCCTGTCAGCATCAGCTTATTTATATTTCTTTAAAGATGGTTTTTGTCTGGGACATGTTCAAGGCCTGTTTCAGCTTCCCAGGGTTCCGCTTATCCCAGGCACAGTGGTGCCAGCCCAGCTGATGCTTCCTGCCAGGCTGGTCACCAGCTGTGTTGGGCAGCAGCTTCCACACCTTGTTGCTCATCTAGGAAATAAAGTTCTGTATAAAAGGGCACATCATGCATTGTAAATCCCTGTAAAACCCTGGATTTGGGGTTTTATGTTGGTGTGTGTGAGGGCAGGATCCTGGGGATGTGCTGAGCAGGGGAAACAGGAGACAGCAGAAAATCATGAAAAAAACTTCTTTCAGCTGAAATTCTCCATGGATTGGTGGGTCCTGCCGTCTGATGAGTGGCTTGATATTGGTTTAGGTTTTTAGGTCGTGCTTGGATCATCAGTCACAGGGCCCTGGGTGGTGCAGCTGTGTCAGACCTTTCCTTTGGGTTTCCAGGTGCCTCAGTTTCCCCAGCAGATGAATAAAGAGCCCCTTCCCTCACTGCTCTTGTGGCAGACTGGGGGTGGCACCCTCTGCAGGTGTCGCAGGACTGGGCTGATCCGGGACAGGCCCCTTGGGCCCCGAGGCCAGCGATGGCTCCGTGCTGGAGCAGGGTCCCTGCTGTCCTCGCTTCCTGCGCAGCTCAGGGTTTAGAGGGATGACTGTGGGGGCTTTGGGAGTGTGGCTGGAAGGGGCTCCTCAGCCCTTCACTCCTGAGTGGGGAGAGAGAAGTGACCTGAGGAAGGAGGGGAGCAATGGGGCAGAGCAAAGCTGCTGGTCCCTGACCGGTGTCACCTGAGGGCTCCTTGTGCTGCCGGCATCCCCCGCTCCTGGTATCCCCGTGCCCTCCGTGTTCCTGGCACCCCCACGCTCCCAGTGTCCCTGTGCTCCACCATCGTGGGCACACGGACGCCCAGTGACACCTGCTCACCTTTTTCTCCTCCCGTCCTGCAGGAGCTGCTGCCGAGCCAGAGACGATGACTGCGGAGAGCACCGACTCCAACGGGCCCATGCGAGAGCCAGAGCAGGGGGGCCCCAAGGTGCCGGTGCCCCCCGCCCCACCGCGGCGCCAGGGCCGCCGCCTGCGGCGCAAGCCCCCGCCGGAGCCCCCGGTGAAAGGGCGGCTCCGCATGCGCTCACCCGCGGGAGCCTTCGTCATGGTGGGCATCTCGGTGGTGCTGGTGGGCATGACCATTGCTGTGGTGGGCTACTGGCCTCACCGGGGACATGGGGCCACCGGGGCCAGCGCAGGGAACACCAGTGTAGTGGGGGACATGAGGAGAGAGGTGGCGGCCGGGCGCCACGTGCCCCACAGCGAGAAGCTGAAGCTGATCGGCCCCGTCATCATGGGCATCGGGCTCTTCATCTTCATCTGCGCCAACACGATGCTGTACGAGAACAGGGACATGGAGACCCGGCGGCTCATGCAGAAGGGGCTCTACGGCCTGGCAGTGGGGCTGCCCGAGGGGACCAGCCCCGAGGATGGGCACTGCCAACACGGGCACAGCCAGCCCATCCCCAAGGCCAACGCCGAGTGCGTGGAGGGCTGTTACCAGGTGGACCTGTCCTGCCAGCCCTGCCCCGGTCCCGGCAGCAAGTGGTCCGACTGCTACGGCCCCAACAGGCTCCAGACCATGGCCGAGTTCCTGCAGCACCCGGCAGCTTCCCCCGTGGCCTCTCTCCACAGCCTCCGCTCCACCGAGGTCAACCTGAGCCTCCCGCACTGTGCCGGAGCCGAGTCCCTGCTGTCCTCGGCCGTCGGGGCCCTGGCACTGCCCATCATCAAGCTCAACAACTGCTTGCTGGACGGGGCAGCACGGGTGGCTGGCAGGAGGGCAGAGAGGGGCCCTGCTGACCATCCCCCTGAAACACTACAGCTCTCCCGGGCTCCGCTTTCCCTCAGCGACGGCACCGCGCCCTGCAGCCAGGACGGTGGCAGTGGTGATGGTGGTGGTGGCCACACTGTCATCAGCGTGGGTGATGGCTGTCCCAGCATGGAGCCGCTGGTGGAGCTCAGCCCCGATGTGCACCTCCACACGCCGGGACACTCCAAATCCCTGGACCTTGGCCGGCCGGGGGTGCTGCTGGTGGCCCCCATCAAGGACCGTAAGAACCGGAGCTGGCCCCGGCTGGACCATGGCAGCCTGGTGGGCTACGCCAAACTGGAAAGTACTGGCGAGTCCTCGGACCGGCTGCTGGAGCCCAGTGAGCCCCCAAGCCGGGGTGAGCCCCGACCCAGCTCCTGGGTGGTGGGGATGGAGCAGGGCACGCAGGTCTGATGTCCCCGACACCTTTGGGGACAGTAACAACATCCCAGTCCCTCATCCTGGCCCCCAGCACCCACCAGCAACCCCAAAGCCCCACATCTGGGGGGGTTTGGGGGTGGCATTTTTAAGCCAGTGCCAAGAGGAAGGTCCTGATCCTCTGCTCCTGGGGGAGGACTTGCCTAGGGTGGGATGTCCTTCATGGTAGATGCCCTTGGCCTTACAAGCCCTTCTTCTTGTGGCTTTTCTGGAGGAGTCCTTGCTTTGAGACCCCACACAAGTTGTGGGATGGGGACATGGGGGCAGGTGAAGCCCCACCAGCCCCCACAGCACTTTATTTCAGCAGGGTTGGGGTGGGGAGATGCTTTGGGGGGTGGTGTCCCCTTGTCCAGCCTCAACCCTCCGGAAAATTTGCTTGGCCAGAGCACGTAGGCCCAGCGGGGCTATTAAATATTATCTGGATGCCATGTGGTCCTGCCTTGCCTCCTCCTATTGCCCGAGGGATGCTGGGGAGGGGCAGCGCCTCCAGCAGTGGGTCCAGAGGGTCTGTGAGAACTTGTGCCCACACCCAGGCTCCACTGGGGAAGGGATGCTCTGTAACCAGCTGCTCAACATGCACAGGATGAGGTGATAAGCTCAAGGTTAGGGGTTTCTGTGGAGAGAAGGAATGTAAAAGGTGCCCAGGGAGCTGCAGGCAGCGAGTGAGGTGCTGCTGCCCACCTGGGTGCAGCAACTCCGAAAGCCTCTCTGTGGATCTGGGTTTGTTTGTGCTGCTTTTCGGTGGGATGAAGGGTGTGAAGGGGCAGAGAGGTGGGTGAGTGTCGGTGCTGGTTTTGCCAGGGCCTGTTTGGTGCCGGGGTGTTACTTGGTGCCCGCTGGACACAGAACAGGAGCTGTATGGGATGGGGCCAGAGAGGCGGCCTCGGCACTGGGATGGATTCCTGGAGAAAAGGGAGCTGGGGGTTCATCCCATCCCTTCCCTTCTTACTCCCTCCAGCTCTCTCTCAGGCAGGAGGAGCCCCGGGATGCCGGGGGTGTGGAAGGATGGATCGGAGCGATAGGATGAGGACAGCTCTGCTCGCCAGCAGCTCGGGAGGCTTCAAAAGGGCTGTGGCAGCCTAAATGGGATCTTTGCCTTTTGCCTTCCCAAAACCAGGGCCTGTTGGGCTGGCTGAAATCTCTTTTATCTGTATGAAATGTTTGGGGGGTTTATTCCTGTCTCTGCTTCTCCCTCTCTGGTCTGAAGTGAACACAGTGTCAGACCTTGCAAACTTCGGGAACAACGTCCTTCTCCAGATCAAAGCATCCCAGCAAAATCATTTGGAATTTGCCTTTTCTACCCCAGCCCCCTCTTTTCCCAAAAAAGCAACCCCCCCACAGTGTTTTGGGTTTTTTTTTCCTGTTTTACAAGGAAAAGCTGTGTCTGTTTCCAATGCCAGCCTGCCCAGAGAGGTTGGGTACAGCTTCCCCCTGTGCAGGGAACAGGGATGGGACAGACAGCTGAGCTTGGGGCCAGTTGCATCCCAAAGGATTCTCTGGGAGTGATACCAGCCCAGGCTCAGCTATTTATTCGGCTGCTTAATCTCAATTTAACTTAGGCACTGATTCAATGCAATAAACAAGAGAAAGTCACTATCGGGGTCTGCCCCGGAGCAGCATCCCAAGGGAAGTGCCAGAAGGTTGTTTTTGTCCGAAAATAACTTTTTACTTGGGCTTAACCAGCTGCAGCCAGAGCTGAGGCCGGGCCCTGGGCCATGCTTTGGGAACTGGCAGCAAGAAATTGGAGCCCAAATGCCACAAGGAGCTGCACCAGAAGCTACTGAGGGCTTTTGTTTTCATTTTTCTCCTTCATTTTCTGGCTGAGGCTCAGTCCAAATGTGGGAAATGGCTGGATCACAGGGGAGCCTGCCTGGACAATATGCCTGCACCAGCATCGTCCTCCGGCCCCATCTTCCTTCCCAGCTCAGCAGCATCCTCCAGGGGAGACGTTTCTGAGTCACACAGGGATCATTTCAAAATGCAAAGCAGCTTGATGAATTAATCTGGCAGGGTGAGAAGACCTGTGCCTTCTCCAGGGAGAGCAGCATCTGTGCATCCCTCACCTTCAGCTCTGCCTGTGGACACCGTTCCCAGAGTGTTTGTGGGATTTTAACAGTGCTGGTTTCAGCGGGTGGATGCTGTGTATGCTGTCCTCACAGTGTGCTGGCAATAAACTGAGCAGGGATTAGGCTGGGTTAGAAACAGAAATTAAAAGAGAAAGTAAAAATATACGCCCTGGATGGATCCCTCCATTAAGTGCTTGGTTGCAGAGCTGTGAAGTGGAGCAATCCTGGAAGCCCTGGAGATCTCACACTCCCAGCCTGTGAAGGGCAGTGCTTGGTGGTACCTTCTGTCCTGCTCAGAACAGGCTGGATACTCTCTGGATTAAATATCCAGCTGTTGTCACCCCCTGGGGTATCCCACCAGGAGGTGGCCACTGCAGGAGGAGATTCCTACCAACAGAGGGGGGATTTCATCAAAGACACCGGCAAGGAAAATTGGGGGATTCTCCCCAACACCAGTGGGTCCAGGCTGACGAGGACTGACCCCGGGGGTCCCTCGGACCAGAGGGTGGAGGTTGGAGAGACCAAGGGCAATTGCAGTTACCCCCCACCACCAAGGGACCTCTCAGCTGGTCCATGGCTACAGGACAGCTTAGTTTGGGCCAAAAATGGGTAAAATGTGGAAAATGAATTGAGGGAACCACTGCCACGGGCTGTGTGTGGAAGATGTGCCCTGGGGAGGTGCAGACCCTGCTGCTGGCTCTAAGAGGGTCTCTCATGCCCAGGGACACCAGCGGTCTCCAGATTTGCTGCTGGGACACCTCTGTCCCCAGGGATCACAACAACCACAGCTGGGGACAGTCACTCCCTGATCCTGCTCAGCTGTTGCCTGGTTTGCAGCCCTTGCTCCTCTTCTTCCTCTGCCTCCTTCTCCTCCTCCTCCTCTCCCCGCAGTGAGGCAGGTCACGGCCATGAGTCTGCCTGGCCGGAGAACCCTTCCTTAAGATTTAAGGTCTGTGGGAAGGCGAGGGCTCCGCTGCCAGAGCGCACTTGCAGTACAGCCAGGAGCGAGCGATGCCGGCCGTAAATCTGCCGAGGTGCCGGGAGGATGGAGTGTCGGGGGCGGTGTGACCTGTGCGGGGTCAGGAGCGCTGGGAGGGGGCGGGTGCGCTCCCCGGCTCTGTGACACCCTGGACCCTTTCGGCAGGGGGCTGATCTTTGTTGTTTGTTTTAAAAAAGGGCAGTAGTGCGATACAAAATGCCTGTCTGCATTAATGAGCCAGCACTGAGCCAAAGGCGCCCATCCATCCCAGTGCTTCCCGGTACCCGAGGGAGCTGGAATGGGGCTGGAGCTGGGGTGGTTTGGGAGCAGTTGCCTAGTTTTTTTTCTTTTCTTTTTTTCCTGTGGGTTTGGGCGTGTCCTGTACAGGCTCCCTGGCACCCCAGGCTCTGCACATTAATCCCACTGTAGAAATGGGCTGAGCAATGTGGGGTGAATCCCCCTGGAGCTGGTGCTGGGTCAAAAGCCAGAGTCCCCTCAGTGTTGTCAGTGTCCGTGTGGTGCGTCCTGACAGCCGAGCCCTGGCACGGGGCTGGAGCCCAAATCCCTGGGGCTTTGGCTTGGAGCCCACCAGGGACCGCTGCCCATGCTGGGGGCAAAAAGCAGAAGATGCCCATGGATCTGTGGGGTCCTGCAATGGTGGGTTCCTTGGGGGTTGGGGACGGAGGAGGGGTGAATCCAAGGCCATTGACTCAGGTGCTGCGGGGCCGGAGGTCACTCCCCACCTGGTTTTGGCTGTTCTTTCGTGCCTCAGTTTCCCCAGTGATGGAGCTCAGTGTGTTCAGCCTGGCCCATTGCCAACGCAATTCCTCTTCGACCTTTCAACCCTCTTGATGTCAGACCCCGGGATGAGCAACCCTGGGCACTCCCAGCTGGAAGTGATGGAGTCGCCCTGCTGCTGCCCGGCTCCCACAGAAATTCCCCCGGGAGTCCTGAGAGCAGCCCTGATCCTCCGGGAACACGACCGGCTGCCGAGCCCCCAAAACGGGAGGAGCAGCCTAAAAATAGCCTGGGCTGGAACAGGCTGGAGACTGAATGGGAACTTTCTTCTCCTGGTGTGACAGCTGCCCCTCCAGGTTGGGTTCCGGGATGGAGACGCGAGGAGGGACCAGGGACGGGTGATGAAGGGAAGCGACTTTTGTGGCTTCTTCCCGAAGGATGGGACCTCCAAGACAGCGTCATTGCCTTTGGTGTGGGATCTGGGGGCTGCAGCGGGTGCGGGGCCACCCAGGAGCGCGGACTCGGCCGGCCGGGAGCTGCTGCCTCCTGCCTGCGGCCGGACAAGGGGTTGGGGTTTTATTTATTTGCATCTGGATTGCCATGGTGTTTGTTTGCCTAACATTTTCCCTTGCTTGTAGCCAGGCAAAACACCACAGGCAGCATTACCACACCCTCTCCTGCTCTGGCTGTGAGGGGGATAAAGGCACCCTGGGCTTGGGACACCCACCCAGAGGGGCTGGAAGGGGGGAGCTTTAAGGAAAAGCCTTTCCAGTTTCCTGGGATGGCCCCAGACAGTGCAGGATCGTGGCTGAGCATCGAGGTGGGTGTTTGCTGTCCCTGCACTTGTACCCTGGGGAAATGAGCTGAGGACACTTTTCCCCTGGGCATTTGGGATGGGGTTCCAGCGTCCCCTGTGCTGGGCTGTCCCTTCACTGGCGATGGCAACACTCCTGCCCAGCAAAGCACCATGGTTTGGGTGGATGGGCAACCCCTGGTGCCACTGATGTCCCTACAGTGTGTCCAGGACAGGAATGTGCCACAAGCCCCTTGGGAACCACCGTGTTCCCTCCCCATGGCAGTCCCAAGGCTGATGGTGTTTCTGCCAGGACACATTGGTGCAGTCCAGCACAATCCCATACTGTTGTGGGGGTTGGTAGCTGTGGGACAGACTGGGACCCACAGGAGCCTGACAGAGCTTGGAGCTGCTCCCCAGGTGACGCTCAGTAGGGCCACGAGTGGGAGCAGGTGATGATGTCTTGGCCACTGAGCAGTGGGGACTAAAACCCCAAAGCGCAGCTGAGCAGAGGGGCGAAGCCATTTCCGGGTTGGATGTCCCCAAACGTGATGGTTTTGGGCTGTGGTTCGTGCCCAGCCGCCACCCCTCACACCAGTGCGTTGTCTCCTGCTTTGGTGTGACCCTGCCGGGGCTGGGGAGGGCAGGAGCCTGGGGGTGACGGGACGTGCCTCTGCCGCAGAGCTGTGAGTGAGTCACGCTGCTGGGACACTTACGGGAAAGCAGCTCCAGCGGTGGCAGCTTCCCAACTCTCCAGGGTCGGTTTCTGAGGCTCCTTGGTAATTTCGGCTTTACAGGACACTGAGATTCAATAGCTGGAAGCAAACTGTCCAGGGTCAGGGTGGAAGAGGTGAGGGCTGTGTCTGGAGCAATGGGAATTCAGTGCTTTTAGCATGACGTGCCCTGTGCCACCCTTCCCTTTCTGCCTGTTAGGGAAACTGAGGCACCGGGCGGTACCACAGCCAGCCCTGGGCTGCCCCTGCCCTCAGGGCAGCTCTTCCCAGCCAGTCTCCAGCTGCCCTAACTGGGCCAGCTGGCTCTTGCTCTCTGTCAGGCCTGCAGCCAAGATGCCCTGTCAGCTTTATGTGCCTTATTTCTGTCCCTCTTTAAGCTGCTGCAGCTGGAAAAAAAAATTACATAGGACCAAAATATTGATGGATTTGACATTTCTCCCCACTCCAGTTCAATCACACTCTGTCAGGGCTGGGCAGCAGCTGCTGAGCATGGACCTCACCTGGGCTCACCACAAATTCCACAGCCCAAAGGGAGGTTTTATATCAAGTGATGCCTCTTTGGGGCAAACTTGGGATTCTGGGAATTGCTTCTGGCCCTTTTGGGGGGCTTTGGTTCCACATGTGACCACACTGGGAACTGTTTAAAGGGCCTGAAGGCACCAAGAGCCTGGGGAAATGCTGGCCCGGGACTGGGAGAGCTTTGGCACTGCCGTGGCTGCATTTGGGGGCTTTGGTTTAGGCTGGTAAAACCAGGCTTAGGAGAGAAACCTGCAGGAAGGTGAGAAGAAGGAAGAGAATTCAGCCGCAGGGAGAAAGTTTTGTTTGAAAATTTATTGAAAAATGCAATACAAGAAGCAATACTGAACACTTAGGTCTGCCTAAATGCTACGGCAACTTTCCCTTTGATTCACTATGAAAATCCAAAATAACAGCTCCCATCACTAGTTGATCTAGAAAGTTTTGCCAACTTTAAAAGTTCCTATTTTTATAAAGAATGTAAACGCCTAGCCTAGACAATTCACAATTGCCTTAAAAAAATTTTACAAAGCTCCTTCATCTTCTCAACTAAATTATTTTATTTTTACTTTTTTACAAGTTTCATCTCTAAGGCTGGGACACTACCACCTCTTAAGGTAATTGTACAATTAGGAAAATCAGCAAACCACAGTTTATTAAAACCAGAAATCAGTCCTTTGCTAACACACCTCTGTTGGTCAGGGATTGCTACTGGGCAACCGGAGCTGCGTGCCAGTTTAATGGAGGAGAACAGGAGCTCCTTGCCTTCCTTTCTATAAAAACATTCATTCATATATAAATAGCTTCCATATAATGTATATTATACAATCAAGACAGTCTCTGGGTGAATTTGTGGAGTGGGAAGAGCTGGGAACATTCATATAAATAGACCTTACTTAGCTGGTTTGTCCCTAGAGCTGACACAGCATGCTCAGAGCCAAGGATTTTAAATCCCACCAGAGGTGGAAGGGGAGTGGGCAGCCCCACCGTGGCCTTGGATGAGGGTGAGAGAAGCTTCTTCTGCTTTTAACTTGTATCTTCTTCCCAGGCTCCTGTCCAGCTGCTGGACTCGGGCACCGTGTTGGCGGGAGCGGGGCTGGAAACCCGAGGTCAGACAGCAGGTGATGGCAAAGGGCACAGGGTTTAATTGTTTAAATTACTCCAGGAGAAGCAAGAACTCAGCAGGGGGAAGTGTGAGAATGGACAACCTGGAAACAGGCACCCAAAATCCAGGGAAAAAAATAAAAATAGGGTTATTCTAGTCTATGGGCCCTTTAAGAAGGGACGTCCGCAGCCACAGTGAGCACATCCTCCTGGAAAGGAACCACCCCTGGCAGCAGGTTTCTCACCCCAGAAATCCCCTGCTTTGTCCCACTCATCGTGCTCAGGGCATGGGACACCCCAAGGGAGCACCCAGGGACCACATTCCCCTCAATTCTCCTGACAGCCAAGTGCCTTCAAGTGCTATGGACAAACTTAATTTATCATGCTGGCTCTGCCTGGTGAAGCCCAGAAATCCTCTCAGCCACTGCTCCACGTGCCCCTTCACTCCTCAGGTGGCTGTTGCAAGTGAGAAGGAAGGAGTGAGTGGCAAAATCTGAATTCCCAGAAAAAGGACAGTGCCAGAGGGTGCTCAGCATGACGGATGTTTAAGGCAAGCATTACCCGACTAAGCTGAGAACAGCAGAGACACAGACCCCTTCCAGGGTCTGCCTGGCAGAATAAGGAAGGAAAGGGCTTTCAGACATGGACAGAAGACCTAATCTCTGCCCTACAGCTGTGGAGCCCAGCCCTACGTTCCCAGAGCACAATGCCCTGAGGAAGGC
>VZRQ01000007.1:58770-132276 GCA_013397975.1 Machaerirhynchus nigripectus | reverse complement strand
CCCCCTCTGTGCTGAAGATGGCCCTGGAGGTCTGTAAGCTCAGCCTCAAGATTCAGACCATCACCCTGATATTTCATTCCAGCACTGGGGTCATGAAGCCAAATCCAGACCCTCAGGCCAGTGTGGAAGAGGGAATGTCAGCACTTCCCATGTGGTTTGGCTCTATCACAACCAGCAACACCTGACACCTCCTAAAATCCCTTGTTCAGCCTCTCCAAATACAGCTTGCAGGCCTAGGAAGGATTGTCTAAAGGAGTTTAAATTAAATGATAGTAGGATACATGCTCTGGGAAATGGGTAACGTGTTCAGCTTTAAATAGCACTGTGAGGGGAGGAAAAAAACCCAACCCATGACTTACAAAAAAAAAAAAACAAAAACCCCTCCCTAATTTAAAAATCATGAACACAAACAAGTGAAAAACTATGACACTGAAAAACTCAGTTCCTGTGAATGCTGCACAAGCCTACCTTAATAGCATCCCGAGTCCAAACACCTTAAACACACACTTCTAAGGGCTTTTTAATTTAATGGCATCTAGACAACACAAACAGGTGGGGAGCACTCGGCAGAGACGGGAAGAAGGCGAGATGCTATCACAGTCCTCTTAAAGCTCTAAAATTCACAGTATAAGATACTTGAAGCAACTTCCAGTATTCCTTAAATCTAGTCAACTATTCAGATGTGTGCATAGGCTACACCACAAAACCCTACTGTGATCACACGCCAAGGCTGGAACCCAGCAGGGAGGGAGCTCGGAGCAGCCCAGGGGTCGCAGTGGGGCTGGAGCTCCCCAGAGCTACAAAAATAATCCAGAGGCAATCGGAAATGCTGCACAAAGTCTGATTCTTTAAACTGACTCTCCTGGCAGAAGGACCCATGGCTTTGTGAAGGCGCGTACAGATCCCGCTCTGGGAATATGCACGGATGCAGCTCCGTCATCCCTGACGAGGCGGAGGGAACACAAGTTAAAACAGGGAGCCCTGGAGCCCTGCGAGGTGGGATTCTGTGTCTGAAGAGGCTTTGTGTGAGAGGGAATGCAAAATTGAAAACCTGTAAAAAATACTCAGTACAGTTAGAAATATGGCATATTTCTGTCACAATAGATATAAAAAAACCCCAAAAACAACAAAACAAAACCCTATATCCAATAGGATCCAGTGGAGTCTGGAAAAATCCCAAGTAAAATGTCAAAGCGCAACTCTTAATAAATGATATGAATGTCTCTGAGTGTCAAGTCTGAAATACGAGGTCTTTGTGCTCCAGGTAGTTTCTCGGTAGTTTTGCTGGGTTTCTTTTTCCTGGTGGTGTGGCTGGCAGGAACATTTCCTATCAAGAGAGGAACAGGGTAAGTTACAGCTACCAACAGCAGCTTGCTGGGAGAGACAGGAATCTGCCTCCCTGAAGTGGATGGGAACTGAATTCAGGTGAGTTACCACCAATGGCAGGTGAGAAGTGCCTAGAGGGGCTCCAGGAGAGCTGGAGAGGGACTTGGGACAAGGGCCTGGAGCAACAGGACAGGGAGGAATGGCTTCCCACTGCCAGAGAGCAGGCTTAGATGGGATACTGGGAAGGAATCCTTTCCTCGGAGGGCGGGGAGGCCCCGGCACAGGGTGCCCAGAGCAGCTGTGGCTGCCCCTGGATCCCTGGAAGTGTCCACGGCCAGGCTGGACGGGGCTTGGAGCACCCCAGCACACTGCGGATGCTTGGGAAGGCAAACATCCTTCCCACATCCTGGGAAAGCCTCAGGGCAGGAGCTGTGCAGCTTTTAACCCATGTTGGCTCATTTCCACAGGATCAGTGTGTCTGTGACTGCCTCATCAGCCTCCGTGGGCCGCACGGGAACCGCCTGAGCAGGACTCGGCAGAGAGCAACCATCATTTCACTTCAACTCTGACCCTATTTACCCAAATCTCGTGTGCACGGAGATCAACCACCCCCTGCCCCCACCTGAGGGGGTCTCTCTACTCACACGGCCCGGCTACTCCTCTGCAATCTCTGTCTCCTGGTGCACAACCACTTTGGTCACTGACATGTCCGGGTGCTGCTCCTTGGCAGCCTTGATTGCCTGTGCCAGGACCTGCGGGACAGCACGGGAGAGCAGGGGTTAGAGCATGTCAGTCTGTGAGAGCGTGTCAGAGCGTGTCAGAGCGTGTCAGAGCGTGTCAGAGCATGGCACCCACCACCCCCAAGGGCACAAGAACCTGCGTCTAACTCTAGGGTGTGAAAAAGAAAAGTGGATTCACTCCATAGAATTACAGAAGATCCCAAGCTGGAAGGGACCCAAGGGATCCCAAGCTGGAAGGGATCATCCAGCTCAGCCCCAGGCCCTGCCCAGACACCCCAAATCCCACCCTGGGCATCCCTGGCAGCGCTGCCCAAACGCTCCTGGAGCTCTGGCAGCCTCGGGGCCGTGCCCATTCCCTGGGGAGCCTGGGCAGTGCCCAGCACCCTCTGGGGGAAGAACCTTTCCCTGATCTCCAGCCTGAGCCTGCCCTGGCCCAGCTCCGGCCGTTCCCTGGGTGCTGTCCCTGTCCCAGGGAGCCGAGATCGGAGCTGCCCCTCGGGAGGAGCTGCAGATCCCTGAGCCCTGCCCTCAGTGTCCTCTGCTCCAGCTGGACACGCCAAGGGCCCTCAGCTGCTCCCTGTATGGCCCCTCCTGACCCTTCACCATCTCCACAGCCTCCTTCTGAATCTCTCTAATTGTTCTAGGTCTTAAACTGTGGTGCCCAAAACCGCCCCCACGACTTCAGCCACACACTTTGGTGACTTCTGGTGCTATTACATTATTTCTGAAAGGAAAAGCACTATTTGAAGAATAGCCCCCATCTCTCCACTGCCCCACGGCAGAAGATGGATGAGAGCAATTAAGCATAACCTGCTTATGCTTCCAGCAAGCATGATAGGCACATTTCAGACATCTCAGACATCTTCTGTTGGAGTTAATAAACTAGATCTTGTCATAAGAGTATTTTCCACCCCCACGATACTTGTGACTAAATTTAAATTCGAAGTATAATTCTCTGATGACAAAATCAACACTTCCAACACACGCAAGAGGCCAGTGAGTCTGAGTCATCAGAAAGGTTTCATATAAAGCCAAAGAGATGTCATGCAGGTGCTGAGTGCTCTGAAATGACTTCTGGTACTATAGGTAGCAGCAGAGTTCAAAGTTATGGGAAAATGAATGCAGATCAACCAGATGTCAATGAAAACTTTTATTTCACATTTTTATGGATTTTTAAAAAAAACCCCTACAACTCTCCAAAACAATTCTGGAATCAAAACTTTGCTGCCAACACCAGTTTCATAACAGAATTCAGCTTTGCTGGCTCAGCTGCATAATGCCAAAAAGGAATTTATTACTGATACAGAATCATGGAATGGCTTGGTTGGGCATGGACCTAAAACCTCATCCCATTCCACCCCCTGCCATGGGCATGGACACCTTCCACTAGACCAGGCTGCTCTGAGCCCTGTCCAGCCTGGCCTTGAACGCTTACAGGGATGGAGTACCCACAATATATACAAAATGAAGTTTTATTTCTACCCCAGTAAAATTTCCCTGGGTCATTTTTGGGTGACATTTTCTCTGAGCAGGCAGCCTGACTGATTTTTGCCAGCTCTGGGAAACTCTTTCGGATCTTATCCACACTCCTACCTGGTCATGGTCTACATCTGCATCTCCTGTGATGACAATCCTCTTCTCAATCCGTGTCTCTGAAATGCCACCTTTCACAGTCTGGAACAGAAGGAAAAGCCGCTGTTAGTGTCCAAGTGCAGAGGAGTGTGAGCTCACTGGGGCTGCCTGTCTAAGGACGGTATCCAAAAATAGTGTCACCAAACAGTGCTGCTGTACCCGGCGTCACAGTCACGGGGGAAACTGCTGCTGCTCAAGGGAAAACTGTCAAAGAGTCGTTTTTCAAAGCTGAGCCAGGGAAGAGCTTTTCCTCACAGTAAAGCTCTCCCTGCTGTCCCACAGGACAGTCAGAGTCCAGACTGTGCTGCAATTAATGCACAATCCACAGACCTAACACAGACAAAACTGAACCCCTCCTGCTTTGCTCCAGGTACTAATCATGTATTTGAAAGGACTTTCCAAAAGCTTTTTTTCCCTCTCAGACATCCCTGGCCATCTCTCCTTCAGGCTGTTGTTTAAATTGGTGTTTTGTGGTGCTCCCTGGTGTTACCTTGGTGATCTGGGTGGTGGTGGTGCTGCTGGTGGTTTCCGAGGTGATGGTCTGGGCAGTCAGCAGGATGCCAGGGTCTAAATCCCCATTGCCACCGTCTGTCTGTGGGACACAAGAACAGGCCCTGAGCAGTGGGGACAGAAGCAGGGGCTCCACATCACCAGAGCCACACAGGACAATCTGAGGACAATCGTGGACCGCAAGGCACAACAAGTCAGCCTGTGCCCAGGTGCACAAGAGCTGGGCAGGTCTCAAAGCTCAAAGTCCCTCTGCTTTAAGGCTGGAAAAGCACAGATCCTGCGGGAAGGACCTGTGACACTCCTCAGACCAGGAGGGCTGGGATGTACCCAAACCTGGGCACGCTGCTGGCCCCGCAGTGCTGGTCCTACTGTCCATGCCTGAACCACAATGGGAGACCGGTGCACACACCGATCCCAAATTCCACCAGCCTGTATCCATGGAGACCAACAAAGCTAAGAGCACAGCCTGATTCAGAAGGTACTTGTCACCCTTCCTCCCTCCTGACAACACCTTGCACATCTCTCACTTTATGCTCTGCAGAGGCAAAGAACATCCAGACACTTGCTGAAACAGGAATAACTTTTAGAGCTGGTTCTTGGATCTCATCCTGCCTGACTCGACTGCTCAAGGTCTGCCAAAAATCCCAGACTAAATCATCCTGGCCGTGCTGTCCATGTGCCCACTGGACAGCATCCTCGCTCAGGACTGGGACAATATCTGGAATTACCACAAGGTGGGACCATTTTCCACAGTCTGGAAGAGGTCTCATGGCACATCACACTGTGCACGCACGGCCCACTGATCCCAGCCCTGGAGATCGCTTGTCCTTTCCATTTCCCAGTTAGAGCAAAACTCTGTTCACCTGCTCACTAGCTGAAAGCCTGGGCAATGCTCACCACCACTGTCTGAACCATCTCTGATCCTGCAGCTGGGAGGATGCTGCGCAGGCACAGGATTCCTTAGGAATCCCAGATTATACAATCATGAGATTCCTGCATCCGTAACGACATCCCACAGTCACTTCAGTGCAACAGCAGAGCACGGGCTGCTGCTGACAACCACGGTGATGGCAAAGCCAACCTGACACAGGCTCCAAAATCTCAAAAACATAAATGAAGGCTGAGAGAGACGGGGTGTTCAGCCTCGAGAAGAGAAAGGTCTGGGAGACCTTAGACCCCTTGCAGGGCCTGAAGGGGCTCCAGGAGAGCTGGAGAGGGACTGCAGACAAGGGCTGAAGGGACAGGACACAGGGAACGGCTTCCCACTGCCAGAGGGCAGGGCTGGATGGGATATTGGGAAGGAATCCTTCCCTCTGAGGGTGGGGAGGCCCTGGCACAGGGTGCCCAGAGAAGCTGTGGCTGCTTCATCCCTAGAAGCGTTCAAGGTCGGACGGGGCTTGGAGCAGCCTGGGACAGTGGAAGCTGTCCTGGCCCAGGCAGGGGGCTGGAACTGGGTGAACTCTTAGGTTCCCTCCATCCCAAACCATCCTGTGATTCTGTGATTAAAACCTGTTTTAGACTGAGGATTAATTTTAACCTTGGCAATGAATCCATACCTGCAGATCCTGATAGTGCTCCACTAACATTTTACTTTCCAATCACCACATACCCACTCAAATTGCATTTTATATAAAATATTTGGTGTTTAACAACCATTTCAATCTTGAAACCTAAGGATGATCAAATAATTTATAAACTAAGTTCTGAAGAGGCATTAACAGCCTCTTCAGGGGAGCTGGGAAAACAAGGCATCTCTGGCAGGAAAAGGCCAACTCATGGTAACTTTGTACAGACAAATCCACATCCTGAAGCCACCGGTGGCTGAAGATAAACTCTGTTTGCAAGCACATCTTGAAAAAAAAATTACTCTTCAGGGATAGCAAAACCACTGCTCCTCTAAAAATACCAGAGGCACCTGGAAATAGTGTCCACAGCATCAGTTAATGCCAGTGCTGCACTCAGACGTGTGGAGAAAGGCAGGTGCTGCTGTCTCATCCTGAGGATTTGGAAACAGAACATTTACTTGAGTTTAACTAAGCCCCTGGGAAATTTATCAGAACACACCTTACCTGTGCAGCTTCGTAGGTGATGGTCTTTGTCTCTGTGTGGACAATGGGCACTTCTTTTGTGGGAATTTCACTTTTGTCAGCGCTGGACACGTCAGAGATGGTGACAGTCTGTGTCTTCACTAGCGGGGGCTGTGAGGGTTAAAAACACCTTGTAAACACCCAGTTCCCATCTCCACATCCTGACTGGGCTGTTCTGACACTGATCTGATAAAAGCACTGTGGGAACCAAGGTCAGCCTGGAAATCTTTGTGTTTAAGCCTCTGGAAGGACACACTGCTCTGAGGGCAGAGATCAGGCGTGAGGATTAGACAGGCAGCAAAATCCTCCAGCCCTTCCCCACACCGTGGACGTGGTCAGCCCAAACCAGGCATTAAGGGTTTAACGGGTGTGTCACAACACCACAGACGCTGTCTCCACTGATTCTTAACTTTCTAATTACCACAAGCTCATTGCCAGCTGCCAGGAGAAGATGACCCTCATCTGCTGATGCCAATGTCAGGATTAACACCAACCTTGGGCACACAAAGACTTGACCACAGCTGAGCAGCTTTATCCTGACCTCAAGAGCAACACTGTTATTCAAAATCCTCATCAGATCTTTAACTTTTATTAAATCAATGTCAGATAAAACAGAAAGAAAAAAGAAGGGTGGGGAGAAATCAGTTGTTCCACCACCTGATGATTATCCAGAAGAAGACAGAGTTAGTTCAGAGCCAGTGCTTCCCCAGAAGGCTCAAATTCTGCCACCATCCCCAGCCCTGCCAGATGCCACCGTGATCATTAGGGGGGAAATGGGCATCTACTGAACCAAAAGCAACATCAACACTGGAGCAGGCAAAAATCCCTCCCACAGAGGGGAGCACCAAAAAGGGGGCATCGAAATGTGGGACAGCACCTCAAATTTGCTCTGCTGTGCTGAGGGTCACCCACCAGTCCAGCCGGAGCCAGCAAAATCCTTAAGGAGCTAAAATTACACAGCTTTTGAGCCTAAACATTGCCTTTTTGTGGGAATGCCACAGGATGCCTCAATCCAAGAAGAGCAAAGGGCACGGCGCTGTGGCGATTGCATTTCATGCGAAGATAAATTGAGAGGGACTCATGTTTAATGCAAAGACAAATTGACAGTGGCTCATATTTAATTCAAAGATAAATTGAGAGGGGCTTATTGCACTGACTGCAGGAGATTCACTGGCTCATGAGCTCCAAGCACGAGTCCCAGCCAAGCAAACCCAACTCCTCTGCGGGCCTGTGGCATCTGCTTGCTGCAGTGTTTGGGGTCCCACTCCAAAGGCAGCCGGGGCATGGGGTGCAGGAGCTGGGCTCACTACCTGGAAGCAGCGAATGAGCTTGGGATACTCGCCACGTGGCTTTCTAAAGGCAAAGCTGTCTTCACCATCCTCTGCCACCTCCTCCTCCTCCTCCTCTCCTCCCCAGGGCTGCCGGGGAAGTGTGGCAGGGCTGGGGGGAGGCTCTGGCTCAGAGAGCTCCGAGTCCTTCTCCACATCCACACAAACCCCCTCTCCACATGTCAGGTCCTCCTCGCTGGCGGAGAGGCTGGGAACCACCTCCTCCTGCTCCTCCTCCTCTTTCTGCTCCTCCTCGCTGCTTAGGGAGGAAGCACCAAAGTGCCAGCTGGGAGAAGGCTGTGAGGCGGGTGGCACTGGAGTCTCACTAAAAACTACCGACTGCTTTGAGCCCTCCCATGCAAAGCCAGTGTTTAAACTGCTCCACTCTGCCACTGCAGCCACATCCTCTCGGGAGAGAAAGTCACTCATTTTCTAAAAAGAAACATACACAAAAAAGGCCAGGGAGAGAGAGAGAGAAAGAGAGCAGGGAGTTAGGGAGAGCAGGAGGGTCAGAAGGCATCAAGGCAAAACATCAGGTTCTTATCACATATCACATCTCCAGTAACACATGCAGCAGTGGGGTTGGACACTGGAAAACCTCTGTGCTATGTCATGTACCCAGTGCTTTACTGACACAGCCTTCCTGGAACATTAACAATCCACTCTCCTAAATATTAAGGAATTAATATGAAAACAACTCTCTGCACCTAGAGGAAGAGCCACCACTAAGCGCTTTTTGCTCAGTTTAGAATAATTTCAGTGTATCCAGTGGAGACCTGTGCACATCCAAAACTTCCACGGGCAACAAAACCCACCCACTAATCCAAAACCATCCCCTGATTCTGCTTTTAACTCCTTGAAACTGTTGCCTCACTTTCTAACACAATTCCCTGGGCAACCAAAAAACTGTAATTTGTGCTTGAAATGTGAGGCCTGAAGCCTGTGGGTTATTTGGTATGATTCATGTTTTATACACCAGAGGCTTTCATTTTGACTGACCCCTAGAATGGCACAGCTCAATGGCAGAGTAAGAGCAGGAGCTGCTTTATGTAGGAACAAACAGATGCTTTTTTTAGTATCATTTCAAGAAATGACTCTTCCCCCATTTCTCATGGGTATTTTTCAGTTCTCTGCTTCTTGATGTTGCAGACAGATGAGCTGTTAAGATTTCTATCCATTAGAATTTCCAGCCTATTGTGCTTCTCTTAAGTTGTTGGGATATTGCTTAGCAAAATGCATTTAATAGGAGTGGAGGGAGAGCAAGCAGCACTGAGATGGGCAGGTCAGACTGTGCTCACAGGGAAAGGTTTTTTCTGATCCGAACCCATTGCCACATGTGCTCCTCCAAAGGAATATTTAAGGGGTGACCTCAAGGCAGTTTGCAGCTTTCTCCTGAGTGGCAGCTCCAATCTCTGCTCCCTGGGACAGGGACAGGAGCCAGGGAACGGCCGGAGCTGGGCCAGGGCAGGCTCAGGCTGGAGCTCAGGGAAAGGTTCTTCCCCCAGAGGGTGCTGGGCACTGCCCAGGCTCCCCAGGGAATGGGCACGGCCCCGAGGCTGCCAGAGCTCCAGGAGCGTTTGGGCAGCGCTGCCAGGGATGCCCAGGGTGGGGTTTGGGGTGTCTGGGCAGGGCCTGGGGCTGAACTGCACAATCCCTGTGGGTCCTTCCAGCTCAGGGTATTCTATGATATCATATGCAGATCTCACCCTCATTTCCTAACACAAGACTCTACATTGCAATATTCCACAGATCAGAACATCAGGGGGGTTATCAGCTGTGTACAGCCATGCCTTGTTGTTGGTTTAAAACTTGAATTTATATATTGCCAGTATCCTGATCTTCCCTTAATCACAGACACTAAACCTTGCAAATTACTCATGGGACCTTGAGAAGACACAGCTCATCTTCTGGGGTTTAATGGAACATGCCTTAGAAGTGAGATTTCCTTACGTAAGAGCTGGGGCTCTACTCAGCCAAGAGAAGAATCACAGATAAAACAAAGCAGATCAAGCAGCTACACAAACGCTGATTACTTTACGAGGCAAAAATCTGTATACAGTCAAAACAACCTCCGAGTTCCCTTTCACAGACAGAGGAAATAATTTGCATTTTGGAAGCATCTTGTATGACAGCTGCATAAAGGAAGGGAGAGCTGGAATGGAGCCTGTGCCGTGCGTAAAATGGTCACCAGTAGAGCCAAGTGCAGCAGCAAACATGCAAGCTGGAAAGACAGAATGAAATCCTGATAAGATCAACTGATCAGAAGCACTTTTTGCCTCACCTTCCTATTCCACTAGTAAGATAAACTAATAGGAAGGTATTTGTTTGCAGATAAAATTATCTATGTAAAACTCCTCTCTAGGAATTTCAGCATCTGTTACAAATTCTGATCTTATCAAGATTTGTTTTAAATTGCAAATGCCAAAGCAGCCCTATGTTTAGGGCTCAGATTTGCAGAGTTCCAAGCTCGCCTTGAGACCCAGGAAACCTGAGAGGTGCCTGGACTGCCCAGCTACTCACTTCCAGGGACACAGCCCCAAAAAACCAGCGAGGTCTAAATCGAGCACGAAGCAGCCAAGCACAGAGTAAATTAAATACAGGACAGGATGCAATGCCCCAGAAGAAACAAACTGACCCAGACATGAATGCAACTAAAGCACCACCCTCGAAATACAAATCTTTGTGCCCCTGAGAATACAGCTGAAGCGTTGCAATGTGAAGTGATACACAATAATTCAGACTGGGGATAAATTAATAACAGGCTTAATTGCATGTTTGCTACCAGTGGCCAACGAGAAGTGCTTTTGTATAAACTGGTTTGCCTGCATTTTTTCAAGACCCTGCTGTTTTGGATCAGGATCTGTTTGTACGACCCAGCTGCCCTGTGCTGTCAGAGTGGATGTTTTTGTTCATGCTGCTGCCTCTCTCTGTTGAATATTCCATTATTCCCACCCCAAATCAGACTACTATCCTGCAGAAAACTTAAGGAGTGCTACAATGATGTCAACTGCCAGTTACTATTTAATAAAAATTGCTAAACCCATGAAGTTACAGTGCACAGTAACTCCCTACAACCACCACATGAAATGCTAGGAATCCCAGCTGGTTAACACTTCCCAGCCCTGTTCTTTTCCAGCATGGCAATGGAATTGTTGACACTGTTATTAGGTTATCCCCAAACACGGATCCACACAAGCTCACAGGCTCGGAGTGACTGTCCAGGGATGCACAAGGAGATGAAGTTGCTTTTGCAGCAAACCACACTCACCAGAGAGCGCTCCCAGATCAACTGATGCTCAATCTCACAGCTGGCAAAGCACTTGGGTAAAAAGTATTATAAAGCAGAAAACAAGAGATCTTTATTTTACAGTACCCACCATTGCCTTACAGAACTGCTTTGCTTAAGGTAGAAATTTAGAAAGTTTAGAAGCTGTTCAATACACCCTGGCATTGAAAACGATGGACATCACCTATGGATTTGTGGTTTCCAATGAATTTTTTCATTGCCATGGATCTGATCACAACATCCTGACCAGCCTACTCAGGTGACAGAAGGATAAAAGAGATTTTGACCAAAATTAAAAGTAATGCTAGAAAATACACAGTGTGCTCAAAGCTTCAAAAGATTAAATTCTGTCATGAACAAGAATCCAGTATATTACACAGCACACAGCAACCACCTCCAATCATTGCATCGATGACTTGGCAACATGAAACAACCTCAAGATCAAGACTTAAATTATCAAAATAAAGTTGTTGGGCATGCCCCAACAACTCTGCCCACCCCCACTGGTCCCCTTCCCACCCCCTTTGTGGGACAGGTCCTCCCACATGAAGGGTTTTTTATTCCAAAATCCCTCTACAGAGCACAAAGCAGTGGCATTGCAAGAGCTGCCTTAGTGCAGCAGCAGCAGGTGAAAAGAGGGGATAAAATCAAGGTTTATAAACACCATCAATTTAGTGCTGCTCATTCCACTTCCCTCATTCCATAAATGAAGTTACAGCTCTGCCTTGGTGCCAGGCTCATCTCAGGGACCAGCAACATGAGCAGCCAGATCTGCCTTCCTGTAATCACTTGTGACAGCACAGAATGAGCCAAATGATTTATCCAAAAGTAAAAAATCTCACAAAATTTGGGAGTTAAAATTGACTCTCAACACAGCCTCAAAACACAACCTGGGCTTCAACCAGCCAAAACCCACCAAAGCTTGTGTTGTGTCACTGAGCTGAGGAACAGTGGTTCATTAGGAATGTGGTTCCTTCACTTACAAAACCCAAAAGGAGCATTTTTGCCCCCAGATTAACACACCAGGTGGGACAGAGGCTCTTGCAGCTGAGCTGTGCAGGACCTGCCTCACTTCTGGTCACAGAACAACTTTCTGCAGTTGAGTTCCTACCCTTCAGTCTCCAAATGCGAAGAGGGAGAAGGTTAGTGACACTAAGCATTTGGTAGAGAGCTCTTGCAAACAAAGCCTGTCTTAAACCAAGCTGGATTTAATCCTCAATTGAATTATTCTGGTCAGTTTGAGATCTTAGAGCTGCAGCCTTGTGTGCTCCCTCTCCCAGGAGCACCAAACCATACCAAGAGTGTCCAGCAGACCCAAGACCCTGAATGCCACCAGCAGTGACCCAGGGTCTGATGGCTCCTGCTTTGAGAAAGGAATACTGAGGGTTAGTCCAAGGAAGTCATTAACACAGGTCATACATAGCTTTCTTGGTTAATAAGCAGTGGAAAGAAAGATCGGATTTGCAATAACATTTATTAATGATAAATGTACATATTTACAAAGAAAAATCTGAGAAAAAATACAAAACCAAAAAAGTGTTCCAAAAGAGAGCATTTTGGGTAAAAAAGAAAGTGTTTCTTGTTCCCACAGACTGATCCAGCAGGACTGTCGACCATTGCTAAAAGATCCCAAAGGGGCCCAAACCACGGCCAGTCCCTCCCTTCAGCTTCACAAACCACAACAGATGCAAGCAGAGACTCAAGAGGAACCACCTCTGTCAGGATCTCCAGTGTCACCCACTAATAAGTACAGACCAAGGAGTTTCTGCATGAATCCAAACCCCTTTTTTGGGCTGAATTTATCCAGAAAGCTTCCTCCCTCATTCTGTAGGTCAGAACAGGCACCATCAACTCATGATGAGGAAAAAAGAAAACCCAAGAAACCAGGGGAACAATTCTCAGAGTGACAAATTACTGACACTGATGTGAAGTGAAAGACACTTTGCCCATAACCATTAGCATCTGGACTTGATGATCCTTGTGGGTCCCTTTCAACTCAGGATATTTCATGATTCTACGATAACCTTCCCAGGAGCCCATGGTACAGCCAAGCCTCATTCCTCCAAACACAAACTACTTCCCTTGGTGCTGAGGAAATCCACCTCTCCTGATTATTTCAGGATAGGAGGGAGATATGGAATGCCTACTCTTTAGGGTCATCACTAGTTACTGGACAAACCACAAGGGAGGGGAGCTGGTCTTGGCTGAACACTGTGTCCTGACTGAGCCGCCCATGGAGAGTCCTCAGCTCACCTTCTATCACTCCCCAAGTGAGGCAGGACATGGGAGGAGATGCAGACAACACACCCTCATTTATCTGATCCCTTTTAGCAGTTGAAAAAGGGATGTTGTTTTATAGCAGTGAACACCTCAAGTATTATCACACACCCAGCGGAGCCTCAGAGCTGAATCCGAGTTCCAGGCTATTGGCCCTATTGGCCCTGGCACATCTGCTGCTTCAAAACACTGGTGTCCACCTTTTACTAAAGCAAGAAAGCACAACAAACTCCTGTGTGTTTTAGGTGGTGATCAGAAGAGCTGGAATCCGGGTAAGGAGATTCAGGAAGTGAGTGTGGAGCCAACCGTCAGTATCGCAAAGGGAAGCACCGAACCCTCAACAGCCCCCAGTGGGATCCTACACATGAGCATCAAAGAGCTGAGTGACCACACCACAAAACACTGGGCAAAGCTGCTGGCAGACTTATCCTACCTGTGTCACCAGCATGCCTGTCACCAGCATGCCATTTTCTGCAGCAGGTCACATTGAAAGCCAGGATTTCTCATGCCAGCCTGGGTGAGGTTGCTGCAGACAACGTGCTGCAGACATTTCCAGCTTCCCTGCAGGAGGGATAACTCAGCTCTCCGTGACTCCCAGCCTGGCACGGCACCAGCCAGGCCGAACAGGGTGTGTGAATCCCTGTGTTAACGGGTGCCGGTGTCGGGGCAGGCGGCCAGGAGCTGTTGTGTTCCCAGCAAGTTTGTTCCTGAGGAAAATAGGAGCGAAGTACATGTATTGTTCCTTTATAGATCCCCTGAGATCTCAGCCCTTGAACAGCACTAGAGCCAACCAGCTCTCCCTGTGCACAGGGATGACAGCGGGACTCGCAAAATCCTCCTGTCAGTGCTGCATCCTGTGCTGACATCGTGGGAAAAGGGGGAAACCACAGCACCAAGGTGTAAGAGATATGGAATGTGCACCAACGGGCAGAATGCGCAGGAATGAGACCTTACGTGGATTGCCATGGACTGTCACTCCCTTTGCATTACAAGCAAACAGGAAAAAAAGCAGAGGAGTGACTGGGAAAGGGGCTGTAGCCCAGAGGGCACACCCCTGGGGTGCTGGACACATGAGGTTTCTGTTCCTGGTAAGTTACAAGTTTCCTCTGTCAGGAGGGATCGTATCTACCTGGATGAATATGGACAACAGGCCTCTAAACTGCCAGAGAAATAGAAAGCATTTGTTCAGTTTCTTTATACTCTGCAGTGATAATTGGTACATAAATCCCAAAAATGTTCCTGAGCATTCTCAGAGTGTAAAGTTTCCGAGGATTTTTGCTGATGACAACCAGCCTTATCTCAAGATTAAAAAAGAGAGAAAGAGACCATTTGAATTAAAGAGTTACAGAATTGAGTTGAGGTGACAGAGCTCATCTCTTACCCTGCTGGGATGAGACACCCTGAGCACTCTGGTCTAAGGTTGCTCTGGGCAGAGTTTTAGACTTCAGGTCCTTTGGGTGACAGAGCTACAGAAACCATGGCTTTGCCAAAGCCACCAGTGTGGCTTCCAAGTTCTTGTCACTGGATCAGAAATGCAGTAAACTCAGCAGCGCTCAACGCAGCAGCCCAAGCAGCGATCCCGAGCAATGGCTTTGGGAAGGAAGCACCTGTGTGTTCAACCTGCTTTTCTCCAGGAAATACAGACAGAAGATGGACAGAGAGAGATCCAAACAACTCCTGTGTCTTCCCTCTCCACACCAGGCTGGGGAGAACAATCCCTGTTCTTCATCACAACTGTTACCATTTTGAGAAGGAGACGCAGGCAGGGAATGCCAGCCAGAAGCATCCCCTGACCTCTTCCATCCTGCATTTTCTGCACAGCACACGGCACCCCAGCATCCTCCCCCACCTCTCCTCTCCAGGGCCCACCTTCATCTTCCTAAACTCCGCACCAAATCCGCTGGAGTCCAAGTGCATTCCAAGGGATGCTCCAAGGAACACAGCCTGCTGACACTCTCCTTCACACCAGACTACTCCTGAACAACCCTCTGGCTTCTACACTTCCTAGTGCCAAAGGAGGAAGACTGTGTATTAAAGGCAGTGTATTAAAAAGGGAAGAATCTTTTCCAATGAAAAATTAGCATCTGCACAAAACAAAGTCCTAAAGGCACAAACTGGTGAACTAATCGGAGCAGGTTACAAGAGGAATTGGAAAGATTCCTGTGGGATTAAAACAAAGGGTTTTACTAGCAACCTAAGTTTCTGAGACAGCATTCAGAGCCTCAACCTGTACATCGAGAGCAAGAGGTGGCTCAAGCGGTCCGTGATACCCCACGGACCCTCAGACTAGACAGCACATGCCATGTTTGCCTTATTCCTTCAAGCTTATCCACTAGCTTCCTAAATAACACTGTTCACACAGATACAGATCTAGAAAGAGTTATAAATACAGGTATTTATATATATTCACATATTTTAGTCCATGAAATAAAGGCCTGCTCCTTTCTCTTCCATGCTGCTGGAGCAGCTGCCACCACTGGTGGCACAGGGGGGTGTTCGCAGAGTGATTGTGTCCAGCCCAGACCTCCAGTGGACACAGAAGAACAGGGATTAGTGCTGAAAGGAGAAATGGGGGGCTCACCTCAGCCCCGTCATTACTATTTACAGAAAAGAGACCCCTTAGACACAAAGTCCCACCTTCCCTCCAGCTCACAAGCCAGCTCTGCTCAGTCCAGCTGGGCTGGAGCCTGCACAGCTCAGCCAGGGTAACTCAGATAAATGGGAGCATCGTCCAGACATATACATCGTAGGCAATAAACAACAACTGGCATGCAACAGTTTGGTTAAAGAAGTCAAAAACAACAGAGGGCTTTAACATTAGAAGTGTGTCCTGATGTGGCCAAGCCAACATGCCAACAGAGGGAATGCTCAAACAGCAGGTAACTCCACCCCTGTGACCTGAGCAAACATGGGTCAGTTAGTTCCACACAAATCAAATAAAACACATCCCAAGTGCACCATGACCATCAGATTCCCAAAAAATTATTCATCTATGTTTACAATAAATATCTCCTTGCAATGGGTTTTCTGCTTTAACACTATCTGTTTTCTTGGATGTGAGAACAGCGGTGGAGAGGGAAGCTGGGATACTTTGTCAAAGGCTTCCCCCACCAGGAAACGAAAAGCTGACCCTGACCCTAAGTTATCACCAAGAGCAGCAGTGAGAACCAGCACTTCTTATTTAAATGCCAACCTGAGTTTCCTAGAAATGGAGTGGCTATGGATTAGATGCCAGTGTTCTTCCTAGAGACTCAACCTCTTGTTGCCCACTGAAGCTGTGGACTCCCGTGCCTGGAATTGTCCAAGGCCAGACTGGACAGGGCTTGGAGCAACCTGGTCCAGTGGAAGGTTCCCTGCCCATAGCAGGGGGTGGAACGAGGTGATCTTTAAGGTCCCTTCCAACCCCATACCATTCCAGGATTCTGTGATTCAGCAGATTCCTGTGAAGCCCATTTTAGATCAGCGTCAAATGTTCTTCAGGCTGCGAACATCTTACATTTAAAACAAGCTTAAAAGCAATTCTCCAGCAATTCCTATGGGAAGTCTACAGAGGCTCAGGAATCCAAACTCTCCTCCCATTATTTCCTCCCCCATCTGCCCTCCCACAGCAATTGGGAACACAGTTCAAACAATTTGCTTTTGCACCACTGGAAACTTCAGAATGGACCTGGCAATCCGTGACCACTCCTGCCAGGTGCCACACAAGGACAGACAGCGGGATTAACACGACAGTCACGGGGTGTCCCTCCCTGGGACAGGGAACTACGGAGATCAAAGACCAGGACAAGGAAGGTGCAGCAGAGACTACAGCCAAGAAATTCAGAAGCTTTGGTCTTGAGGTTTCAACATCACCCTGTTGCCACTCAGAGAAAGAGCAGCCACCAAACAGTCAGTGCTATGACCAGGAAAAAGGACATCATAAAGGGAATACGTGGAGAAGGAAAAATGCTAGAGTACAGCTGACACTTTCTGAGTGATTTCTGCTCTTCAGGGATTGCAATAGAAACCTTTGGAAGAGTTGCTTCACTTGCTGGCCGGGGAAAGGCTGTCTCAGTAGGTATCGCCTGCTTTTTTAGTTTGTCTTCATCCTGTACTAACAGAGGCCGTTCCCGTGTCTGCTTTCGTGGTAGAAGATCAAGAAAGACAGAGAGAGATGAACAAAAATGACAGATGGAAAGTGCCCAAAATGACACTTGGAGATGTGCAAAGCGTTAGGGCAGCTCTTCCCAACATAAAATAAACTGCCCTGGGGAGCAGAGCCGCTGGTGGCCTGGGTCACACCAGCCCTGGAGCTACAGAACCATGTCCCCTCTGCAGAGCTCATCAACATCTGCATCAGGATCATGGGTGTTTGGTGCCTGCCCTCCCAGGAAAGTGGATTCTCAAAATCTTCTGGAGTGTTTTGGAATTGCAATGGGTGAGGGAAAAGTTCAAGGCATTTGAAATTGGAATGGTGCAGTACAAAATGTGGTCTCTGACAGCTTCCTAATCTACAGTGCCCTTAAAACCCAGTGCTTGGAAAATCCCATGGAATAGCCAGACTGCAGAGCAGATACAAAATGCTTTTCCAGAGTTCTGACCAGAGTATCAAAATTTCGATTGGTTTGAAAATTCTACTGGAACAAGTGAAAAACTGTAAATCTTAGAAACCCCACGCATGGAACGGGCAGGATGGCAGTAGGAGCAGTGCAAACTGGAATTTTGCTCCATGTTTAACATTTTTGTTTCTGGAGTCTAAACAATGATAAAAACCCGGAATGAGTAAATCAGCACACAGGACCATGCAAGGGCTTCAGCACCTCTGCTGAAGAAAGGAAAGATTGTGGGAAAGTTGCTGTTCAGTAACTCTGAATCCCTTTAGTTTGCCAGCCCTGGTGAAACCCAAGTGTACTTAGGAGAGGAAAAACTTGGCTCTAAGCTCTCTCAGCTGAGCCAACCTCCGCTGGTCAGTGCGGTATTTTGGGACTGGTTCTTTGCACACCCCTAAGTGGTGAGAATTCGGGAGAAAGTAGCTGGGAGACTGGGCAGCAAAAGAAAATATAAAATGCAAGAGTAACATGATCGTTAAAACAACAAAAAAACGGAAAGAAAGACAACATAAAAAGAACAGGGAACAGTTAAATTTTCAGAATTGCTTTTGTCTCCAAGTACACGGTTATATCGGTCATGCAGCTTTTTCGAACCAGCCATGCACCAAAATAAGCAAAAATTGAAAGCTGCAAAAGCTGCAGCAGTGCCAAAATCCTCTGGGTGTGAGTTATGAAACTACTTCATGTAGCCAAAAGAAAAACGTTATCCAGCAGCTGCTGTTGAGTTTTTGCTCGGTGCCATTACAATAGCAAGTCTGGTTCAGAAGCACAGATCAGAGCAGCAGCTTTACCTCAAGCCCACCAACCTGTCTCTCAGAAGAGGGGACAGTGACTTTCTTGACCTGGACACACAAAGCGTGTTAAGGGTCAGTTGTCTCATAATAAAACATACAGGAATAGCAGAAAAGTGGCCCCTGGTAAAAAACCCTTCGGCCACTAAGGCAGGGTGAAGGTACCACCATGAACAGGAGCAATGGCTTTGCACCATGATTTGCCATCCTTTAATTACCATCTGATTTATGATCCTTCAACACATGCAGGTGAGGGAGAACTTCCTCCCCAGTCAGTGCCTGGGGAAGATGCATTTCTGGAAGTTCACAGCAGGACACGGCCACCTCCAAGTGAGATCACTTCAAAGAGGACCAGATTAAGAAGGAATTTCCAGAAATGCAAATGCAGGGCTGACACCAGTTCCTGCAGCGCTGCAGACCCACTGCAGCCTTAGGTGGGACAAGCCCACACCACCCAGTTACAGTGACCAGCAGCCCTTCAAGATCTCAGTGTGGTCACCTTGCAAGAAGTTCTTCATGAAAACCAAGAATTACATTCTTGAACTGCATTTGTGGAGCTTGAGAGCCTCTGCTCTGTCCCACCCACACCCCAAAACCCACGTGGCACTGTGAGCAGAGCTCTGCCGCCCACATTCCTGGGGAATCTACGCTGAGGCTCAACAACAGAGAGCAAAGTCCATCCATGTGTTAAACAGGGTAATCCCAATGACAGGGTGCCCAGAGCAGCTGTGGCTGTCCCTGGATCCCTGGAAGTGTCCAAGGCCAGGCTGGATGGGGCTTGGAGCAGCCTGGGACAGTGGAAGGTGTCCCTGTCCATGGCAGGGGGTGGCACTGGATGGGCTTTACGTTCCCTTCCAACCCAAACCATTCTGAGATTCTCTAACAACCAACACTGATTAAGTTCATTTTGGGGATCTCATTTTTCTAGCAGGCAAAAAAAGCCCTTTAGCTGTCCTGGCTTTACTGCAAGCTTTGAGGAGCCTGTAGTAAACTTGGTGTTAAAGCCCTTGTATGTGTTACAATAACCCTCCATCCACTGCAAGATTATTTCCTGATTAATAAGTATCTGCCTTGTTTGAAGATGAAATACTAGTTCATCTGCAGGGCTGTAGGAAAGAAAGGGGAAAACTGGGTTTTCAACCAGGAGAGCCTTCAATTGCCACTACTTGCAGTCAGGATGCAATTTTTCTGTTGCAATAAAAAATTGCATTTACTACTTAAAAGACTGATTACCACAGGCACTAACTACAGTTTTACTCACAAGCTCCAAATCTGAGCCAGTTACCACCAATACGACACAGAGGTGTCTGTTAGCCAAGAAGAAACCAGCTGGTGACTGGTTTTTCCTTGAAAAATTACCTTTATAAGGAAATTAGCTGAGAAACTGTGAGGGTATGTGGTTACTAACACACAGTTCCTGGAAAGAGGGAGACTCCCATCACGTTTGAATAGCCCTGCTGTGGCCACCCAAGGAGTCTTCTCGAAGCCTCCACAGCAGATCAGCACTTGGAGTTCCTAAAGCAAGTCTAAACCCAGTGACAAACCAGATTAACTGGAGAATAAAGTGATTTTGGAAAAATCGTCCCATTCCAGTGCTTCTCCACTGGGTTATCTGCAATATTATCTCAGAAGTAATAATTTAGGTCTCTGGATTTTTGGCTTGCCAGGGTTTTTTCCACATTTTGGGGAGATCCAGGAATGAGCCAGTCCCTGAATCAGCCATGGGAAGTGCTCTCTAGCATCACGCTGACAGCAACACTTCAATACCAGTTAAGGAACTCTTATATTCTTCTCTACCAAAAAATCACATTTTTACGATACTATGACTAGAGCTTTGATTCTCTCAGGGAACATTCTTCAGGTTACAAGCCAATACTAACCATTACAATTCAGAATAAGCAGAAGCTAAGGGGAGCTGAGGCTGCATCCCCCAGTGCAAAGCCGCCCCTGGACACCCCATGCCGAGGTACTCACTCCATCCGCTCCCGTGGGAATCTGCCCATTGACGTTGAGGCTCCGGAAAGGGGAGTGGGTGGACAAACGTTTGTCCCACTCACTCGGCCGAGGCTCCGGGACGGACTCCATGAAGTTCTTCTTCAGCTCACTGATGTTGGCATGGTGCTTCTTTATTTCTTCCTGGGTCTTATCTAGATCCTATCGGCGAAAGGACAGGATAAGTGAGGGGACACGGAGAGGCCTGGGACTGCCTAAGCTGTGCTTAGCAAAGCTGCACTCAGCAGAGCTGCTGCTGACTTCCCAAACTGTGCTCACACTGCAAACACACAAAGGGAGCGTCCTCTCTCCTCTTGGATTAACTGGGATAAACTGCAGCCACAGAACGGGGGCTCCTCCAGGAGCGGGACATGCCACTGGTTCATCTCAAGCTACGCCAAACCAGATGACAGCTGAGCTGGAATCTCATGGATTTTCCCCAAACGGGATTCTTTAAAGTTGCCAGACTAGGTTGGTTTGGGTTATTTAATTTAATGTCTTTAAACTGTGTGGGTTTGCTTTCTTTTCCCTCTGCTAGCCTCAGTATTTCCAGGTATCAATACAATTAATGATCAAGAAAATGTTTTCCCAATTTTACTTACTCTCTTCACACCTGTTTCTCTTTTATCCTAGCAGGAATTATCTCTGCTGACAGAATATCCCTATTACCATTTTTTCCTCTCCCTCTCATCTCATTCCTCCAGGAGCTACCATAGGGGGTTTTAGACTTCAGAAATGAAGATGAGATTATTTTTTTTAAAAAAGAATCAGAATTTATTTTATGCTGGATCAATCAAGAAACTCCGGCTAAAATTTTTCATCTGGAAAAAGTCAGGTTTTTACTCTGTGATGCCAGTTTACAGCATAAACACACAGACTTCAAGGCAAGTCAACTCGTTAAAAACAGTTCTTCCTTGCAAGCAAACCAGAGGTTGTAGGAAAGAAAGCTTTTGCATAAGCCAAACAAGAACTTTTCTGGACAGGGCCAAAAAGCAGCAAGAAAGGGGGAAATAAAGGTCAGTTAAAGCATCACCAGGAAATTTCACTATTTTTGTGCTTTTAGTTACTCAGCCCATTGATTTTAGAAGATGGGACAGCAAACGCATCCCTAAAGGAGGGGCCCTCCCAAAAATCTTCATTCCTGCAGCTCACCCAGGACACACCACCCTCCCTCCACAGGGCTAAACCCCAAATGCCTCTTTAACAATATTTACTCTCTTTGGCACAGTTCTGGGGGGAAAATAAATTCTGGCTTCCATCCTAGATGAAAGTATAAGGCAAGTGCCTGTTAGGTAGGAAAAGAAAGCAGGAATGAGTCTGCTGTGGACCCTGGGGCAAATCCCTGCCTGATCCAAGAACCCCACAGCTGCTCCTGGCTCAGAGAAGAGAGAAGGACCACCTTGGCTTTCCAGCACTGCGCAGCAGCAGGGCCAGGGAGGGCTGGCAGAGGAGCCAAAGCCACAAGGAGCTATGTGGAGCTGGGTCTGGGAAGCACCTTGAGGAACCAGCTTGCTCAGCGTCACCCTTTTCCTCCTGTTTTGCCCTTTCTACAGGAACCTGGCGCACGTGGAGTGTTAAAAACGCTTTCAGCAAAATCAACAGGCAGCTTCAGGAGGGTGAGGTCTGCCAGGAAAATACCTGATCTGCCAAGGGCATGGATTAAAAAAATAAAGGGAGTAGAGGGGGTGAGCTGCTGGGTCAGCCCAGTTACAGGGGAGGGCTGGAGCACCTGCAACAGAGCTGTGGGAAGGGGAGTGGGGAGGGAAAGGGCTCGGAGGCAAGTATTGCACTGGCAGGAAAAAGAGGGTTAGAAGCAATGACAAAGCTCTCTTTGGGACCGGGGAATTGGAGCTGTTTGAGTTGGGTGAAAAAGCGACAGGCATGGTCTTCAGAACGCTCCGGCGCCGGCCGAACTCTGCCTGCCACGTGCAGACCCTTCACTTGTGACCCAAAGCTCTGCGTTGTAGCAGTCAAAAAAAAAACCAAAACAAAAAACAAAAAACCTCAGAGAAACCCACACGGAAGCTGCAAAACTTTGAACAGTCTGATGAGGAGAAGGCAGTTAGTACATTCCACTTTCAAGAGACACCACCAGGGAAACCCTACGAGCTGCTGGTGCTGCAAGTTTGAGTAGGAACACGTAACACAGGACCAGAGTATCAGAAGCCACAAAACATCTCCCGTAACAGAGTGTATTAAAAAAAATAAAATATATGATTGGCAGGGTCTGTTCTGAGACCGAGGTTGGGTGAAACCAAGTGCAAAGGGCTCCCAAATCCAAAGGGAAGAGCTGTAATGTGGAAGGATGAGCCACCCATGACCACTGAGCCTCTCTGTCAGATCCACAGGCACCCTGCACTGAGGCAGGATGGGGCCCAGGGGTGGTGAGGTGCTGCAAGGCCAGGAAGGGCTGGGAGGGGGATGGAAAAGCTGCAAACACCACTGCAGCATCCAAAAGGATCCCTCCTGCCTGAAGCAACATGGACATTGTGGTGGCCTGGACACCACAGAGGTGACAATTTCACAGAATTTCACTCCTGGAATGGTTTGGGTTGGAAGGGAACTTAAAGCCCATCCCCTTCTCCCCCAGCCAAGGGCAGGGACACCTTCCACTATCCCAGGTGCTCCAAACCCCCTCCAACTTGGCCTTGGACATCTCCAGGGATGGGGCAGCCACAGCTGCTCTGGGCAATCTGCTCCAATTTCACCTGCAGGCTATCCCGAATTTTGTATTTTCACAGACTGGCTTTTCTCCCAGGAAAATTATTTGTTTCAAGCAGTGAAAAACTGGTCAGTGAGCCCCCCACTACAATCCATGATCCCCTGAGCAGCCAGCGGGTCCCAGAGCAGATCTGAGCACTGCCAATCATGTATTTTGGGTAGGTATGAGAGAATGAAAGTCAGAAGAGGAAGAAGGAAGAAGGCCTGCACATCATCATGTTTACTGTCACCATGCAGAAGCATAATTAAAAAATCAAATCAAATCAAAAGGTCTTTCATGCAAGAGCATGCAAAAACAAAGGCAGCAGCAGAAGAGGAAGAAGTTCAGCGCAGATGCAGAAGGTTTAGCAAATGCAACTCAAAAAAAGCTTCAAGTTCATACAAACCTCCAACATTAAATTGCTATGCCTGATATAAATGTTTTCACCATCTAGCCTCTTTGATCTCTTCTGTGAAAATGAAAGAAAAGGGGGAAACAAAACAAAACAAAAAAAAGCACAAAAAATTAAAATGTTGGTCTTGCGGGATCGATAAGTTGGCAAATTAAAAAGTTAACTCAAGGTTGGGAGTGCAGCGCTGTGGCAGCGTGGAGTGGGAATTCCCCCTGGGAATGGGGGTCTGGCTCATGGAGAATGGGAGATGCAATGAGCCCTTTAAAGAGACAGCTCCCAGGGGGCCTTGGCTCTGGCCACAAAGAGACAGTTCCTGGTTTTCCGTGGAAGCCCAGCACAGCCACCACACCACGCTCCTGAGAGACGCAGGCCCACCCCGGGGTGCGAGGCTGCACTGCCTGGGGGCACTTTCACAAGGTCCCAAAGTGCACAGCAACTGCACCTTAACCTCTTTCCCATCTTGGATGTTTCCCTATTACTTAATCAATACCAAAAAAGCTTTCTCCTGATTTTTTTTTTTTTCATTTCCTGCAATGCAGGCTATGTTTAGTTTCTAAGTTTGTTACAGAGAAAAAATTTCATAAATCAAACCAAGTGTGTTTCTTTTGAATATTCAACATGCATAATTTTAGCAATCAGGTTGTCTACGGGACAAAAAGGTATTCATTTCCAAATCAAGTATTTGATAGTTTAACGAAAACCAACACCCCAACCCAAAGCCCGTGAAGAAATTGGAGCACTGTCTTTTTAAACAGGTTACAGATGCATGAATGATAAGGCAAACTTGGCTGGTGAAAGGGTAAAATGGCTAACCTTCCTCATTCTTATCAGCTCTTCCTCTTTTTCTGCAGGCTGCTGCTGTTGGGCAGTGATAAAAAAAAAAAAAAGAGTTGTTGGTTCATTTAACTATGTTGAACCTTGAAAAAAAAAAGTGTGAGCAACCTAAACTGAATTATTAGCACAAACCTGGGGCTGGGCACCATTCGTGGTGGGGACTGTGACCTCAATGTGTGTTTTCCTCACCTACATTTAAGAAATAAATTGGTAAAAACATTTCTTGTTAGTAGATTTGTTTCCAGAAACCATTTAGTTTCCAAACACAGCTGCATAAAGTTGGTTTTGAAGTGCTGGGGAAACATGCAAAAACCAACATGCAGCCCTGGGCAGGGGTTAATGACACGGCAGCTCCCCAGCACTGTGTTAGTCAACAGCATGTTAAATAATTCCTCTAGGTTGAGAATTATTTGTATTTGAAACCAGTGCTCTCCAGTGCTTCTGAAGAAGGGCTTCCCACTTGCATTAGCTTGGCCAGGCAATGTTTTCAAATGGCATTTGCAGCTGGATCTCCCAGTGAAAATCCACACAAAGCAACATGCTTAAATTAACACAGACCTTCCAAAACCAGAAATTATTGGTTATATCACAGGTATTATGTTGGCAGAGGCAATAAGAAGAGGCATAGCTACAAAACCAAGTCTAACATCACAAATTAAGTTCTTTCCGGTCCGTAAGTAGAGAACCAAGATTGTCTTAACACTCTAAGGGAAGTATTTTAGGGAACTGGATTGCCAAGTACTGTGAAGGCAAAAGCATCAGTGGGTGTTAAAAGAAGTGATGCAGCTCCACTGGAGAAACAGTAAATTTGGCACGTTCAAATCCACAATTTCCTCCCACATCTATATTTAAAGGGGGAAAACATCCAATGTTTAAGCATTTAGGAAAAAAACTGTAATAAGTGAGAAAGGATAAGTAACATTTCCTCGTTCTCAGTGTAACAGGAGGGAGGGGGAGCAGCTGGGCAGGAACAGCAGAGCAGGAACTCTGTGCTCTGATTCCCACCCTACAGTGCCAGCCTGAAGTTCCCTTCAGCATTTTCATTTAAAAATTACTGTTCACACAGGCCATGGAATTTTTTGAAGCAACTGCCTTTTCTTCACCTCCCTCTCCCAACCTTAATTAATAGGAATCTTCCCTGGAGATGTTCACACAAGACCCACTGCATGATATGTTATAGAGTATGTGGCTCCAAGCAATGCTGAGGAAAGCTAAATTTTGGAGTAATGTGAAAATTGGATCTCAAGGCAAACACTTCTGCTGCACCACTGCAAGGTTTCAATAAGTCACTAAGATCTGCAGAATATTAAGGACACTGTAATGTCAACAATAATTTTGCACATTATTTCCACTTATTAGAACAGCACACACGTATCAACCCCAGCAAAGACCTCAGACATTTGTAGAAAGATCAAATAAGAGTTAAAAGTACTGAATTTAAACATTAAACTCCCCAAGGTCTCACCAATGCCATTTTCAACTACAGTTTTAGTCCAGTTTGCAGCACTGTATTAGCAGCTCTCCCAGCAAGCCTATCAACATGAAAAACATTCCGGTGCTGGGCTGCAGACCAGATCCATTATCACTGATTTCACTGGAATTCCCTCCTGCTGTCATACCAGGAATCAGGGGCACAGCCTGGCCACGGGTGAGCTCTGAACTCCAGTTCCATGACCACGTGCAGCTCTTGACAGTGTTTTTAACCATCTACCAGCAGGCTGCACTTGCTTTGACTACAACCATCAAACCCCGGCTGCCCTGGAGCTCCTTCTTCCACCTGGAGTGTCAGGGCTGGGATGTCCCTGGCACCCAGACCCCTGCGCCTGCTCCCACCCGACATCCTGTGGGAGAGGGATGAACCCCTCATCTCCCAGGACAGAGCTGCTGCTTTGGGGTGACCTCTCAAGCGATGCTCCAGCCCGGCTCTTCCCAAGAGACCCCGCTCTGACCTACCTTTGAGGCATCCACTGGCTCCTTGGCTTTCTCCGGTGGAAATTCCTCACGTCTCACATCAGATTTTGCTGTTTCCTTCCCTGCTTTAGATGTGGCCACATCCTTCACATCGGGCTTAGCTGAGGCTGGCTCTGCGGGGTGGCTCTGGGCGATGGCCGGGGCTGAGGTGGGCCGGGGACTCCGCTCGGGGGTTATCACGGCCACTGCTGAGGATGGGGGACAGACAGGGACAAGGTTCAGAGCAGGTAATTTTTCAAAGCACTAGGCAAAGTCTTTCCAAATTACAGAGCTGTCATTTAAAAAGAAAGGGAGAAGGAGGAGGAGGAGGAGAAAGAAAAGGGAAAAGAAATAAAAGATGTTAAGCAAAGCAGCTTGTGCATTTAGTACGGGAGAGTTGAGATTATTTTCCTTATGGTTTAAAACAAAATCAAATAAAACCCCACACCAGATGGTTTACAAAAAGCAAGCTTGCACTCTGCAGAGAAGCCACACCAGAAAGGCAAATCTATTTTTGACATTGTGCCATGGATTTCTGGGTCCTTCGCACACAACTGACACGGACTCCACTCCAGTGCAACTAGAAAAGACACAGCGTGAGGAGTTCTGTACTCATGGGCATCTCCTCAACCAGAAACAGATGGCTTCTGGAAGCAAAACACAGGCTTTCTCCCCCCTCCCCAAAAAATTATCAACAAGCATTGCTCTAGAAAACTTCTGAACAACTTCCCCATGGGTTTCAAGGCAGGCTGGGGCTGCGTGTCCGAGCTGGGTATCTTCAAGGCAGCGCGGTGGGAAGATACCCAGCACCTCCAGGCCAGTGACAGTGCAGAAATGAACAGCATGATGCCAAAAATCTTTTCAGAGGATGACAGTCATAAATACAAGCACTAGGTCCACACAAAATCAACTGCCTACTCCTTTCCTTCAATTCCTGATTTGCCAGTTAGTTGCCTGACCCCAAGGAAATATTCAAGCCAAAGCTGTGTGACAAAGCAGGCCCAAATTAATTTTCTGGGTGTACCTAGGGATACAATAAGCTATTTGGTTCTCCTGATGTTGGTTTTCAGGGATGGTTCGCTAAAAAGATACCCTGTCACATAAAATAGTATCTTTGACGCGTTCTCACATTCCCAAAGCCACAGTTTGCAGCAGGATCATACTGTGTATCCTATCCCAGCCAACAGGAGGTCCCAGCCAGTCAGTCAAAGACACTAGAAAATTCGGTGTTAAAATAAAAATTGTGATTTCAAGCAACTCCTTAGTAAGAATCCCTGTTGTACTGAAAAGGTAACAACATTTCATCTGTGTCTTAATAAAACATAGAGAGAATAAAATATCTATGTGGCCGAAACTGTACAAGGTGGAGGCGAAAAAAGAACCTGAGTTTCCAGAGATTGGAATTACACCTTCGAGACAAACTCCTGGACACCACATCCTGTTGCAAACAACCTTAAAACCCACCCCACCACTGCCAGCTCCGCTCTCTCCCTGCTCCTCAGCACAGCAGTTCATTTCTGTGACCCAGACACTGTGTTATCCTCTTCCAAGGACAGTCGGTGCCGTGTCCCGGTGCATTTATGTCACGGAAGCAGTGACAGCCGCTGGGAAGGTTGTACAGAGGTGAGATGGCAGGGACAGCCGGGATGAGGAGGATGCTGGGAGTGCAAAGCTCTCATTGCAGTGGTACCTGACTCCTTCGGGAACGCCTCTAGTTCTCTCACCACCATCATTGTCTCTTCCTCCTCCTCCTCCTCCTCTTCAACTGGGCTTATCTCAATACTGCCAAGATCACGTTTGGCTAAAAAAGTTATGGATGTGTTAAAATGCCACCTTAAAGAGGAAGCAGCAAAGGGAATACGGCCACCAGTAAATCCACAGGGCCACCTCTCTTGCTGCTCTCCCAAGAGCATCAAGACATGCAGGAAAAATGGTAACAGACACCAAGCTTTTCCTGTGCCATCCAACAAGGAGTTCTGGGCTGCCAGAACTGTATTTTAGTTACGTTTTCCTGATTAACCACCTTTGGCTATTTTGACACATGATTTAAACACAGTAAAAAGCACTGCCCCAAAACATGAGATATAAAACATAGGTTGGAACTGGATGATCTTTAAGGTCCCTTCCAACCCAAACCACTCCAGAATTCTATGACTGATCACCATCCCCAAGGCCATCACCTCACCAACAGTTCCTACTGGGAGCAGAAAAGCCAGGATGAGGAAAAGTGCAGGAGGTGGATGAGAAGGGGCAGCTCCAGCAGGAGAGCCCTGGATGTGCTCGGGTCTGACACTGGCTCATGTTCCATCTACTGCCACACATCCCATGGAATACAGAATCACAGAATCTGCTGAGCTGGAAGAGACCCACAGGGATCATCGAGTCCAATCCTGATCCTGCACAGGACATCCCAACAATCCCACCCGGCGCCTGAAAGCATTGTCCAAATGTTCCTGGAGCTCTGGCAGCCTTGGGACCATGACCATCCTCCAGTGGTTTTCATACTAACCAAGGAAACCTGTGATGCTCCCAGTTACCTCCTTCTACAGCTTCAATCTCCTCTTCCTGCAACAAATAATCAACTCTACTTTTAATTACGATTAATATGAATCTGTCTGCAGCAGTGATGTTGCTCTGACATTGTTCCCCAACTAGGGAAGTAGCAGCTCCCTAGTGAAGCAATTAAGTGGAATACAGGTGACCTCCAGCAGTCACAGATCTCGTAACCTGATTTCCAGGCACTGCACGTTCCTACAGCTCAGGGGAACAAACCTCACAAGAAGGGGCAGTATGGGAGGAGCATTAAGAGGCCACTGCACGCTCATTTCCACACACAGCCAGGGCACGGCACCCCCTCAGAGCACCTGAAAAGCAGCACACAGCAAAGCCAGGGGTGATTTTAGTGCCAACAAACACCACCACAATCAGTGTAACCTCTGTCCTACGGCACTGCATCACTTCACCCCAGCAGCAACAGCACAGGAGCCAGCGCCGCCAAACGCCCCTGCGGCTGTACCTGACCGCGGCTGCAGCGGCTCCGCTGACTTTGGCTTGACAACAGGAACCTTAACCACCTCTACCTTCTCCTCCTCCTCTTCCTCCTCTGCAATGGGTTTCATTTCAAAAGTTTCAAGAGTGTGTTTGGCTAGAAAGAGGTTTGCAGGTGTTAATGGGGGTTGGGAACCCACACAGACACACGATGGTCACCACAGCAAGGAGTGAGGAGATCCTTCTCAGTAGCTGGGAACAGCAAGGAGGTTTCCAGGCAGCTCAATAGTCATTTCCCACCATGGAACCATGTGTCAGTCTTTCTAGTGCTGTCAGACCCAACAGTGTATTGGATGAGAGGAGAAAAGAACACAAAAATAAGCTTTACGGGCTCCTTGCCCAGGAAGGGAGACGTGGGACACATGAACAGCTCTTGAGCGTGGAACTAGGAAGGGTTCTGCCTGCAAAGTCTGGAGGGAGGCAGGTGCTGGCTGGCAAAATCCAAGAAAAACACACCCAGATAAAAACCTATCTAAAACCTAGCAGCTTTAATTGAACATATTTGAGTGATGAACTTCAAATCTACCCTGGTGTCTGAAATTCCCCACCTTCTGCTTTTACAGCACCAGGCTTTCCCCACCAGGAGATGCTGATTAGTGAGGATTCAAGGAATGCCCATCATGGGGAAGTTTGCCACATTGCATGAAAACTCGATCTAGATTCTAGAAAAGCAGTAATGCAGTCAAAAGTACACTGTAAAAAATTCTGGGTGGGAGAAGGGTACCCAAAGCATTTGCATGCAAAAATTATCTGCAGCCCTAACACACCACAGGAGGTCGCTATCCAAGTGATGAAGACTGCAAACATTTGCAACACTGCTGCTGTGATACATTTATGAGTATTCAAATGTGCTGTTGTACCTACACACCTCTTAAAGACATTCATCTTTATTAATAGTACCTATCCTAAGAGAAATATATAGCTCCACAGAGTAAAATGGGTAGCATTCATCAAACCCCGAAAAAAACTGAACCCAAAATGGCAAGGAAGTCCTGGGATGAAGAATTTCAGAAGCTTCACAAGAAGTTTCAAGATCAAACTTTAAAGTTTTCAAATCCATACATCCAAAACTACCCAAATTTAACAAGAGAGTTCTCAAGCACGAGCACATCCTAATCTTTTCCCCACCTCCCCACAAGAATTACAGTCTAACGAGGTGCAAGGTGGAAATTTACGGAGTCTCCCAGAGCTGGGCTGTGTCTCCTCTCATTGCAAAACTCTTCTTGCAAAGAAATGAAAAGAGAAAGCCACCAGATTTGGTGAAACTTGGAATGGTCAGGAACAAGCATGTAGAGGATAGGAAAGGCACTGCAGAGAGTTTTAGCCACCACCACAGCTATACCTGGCTTCTCTCGGATCTGATCCGCAGGTTTTGGTTCAGGAACCTCAACCACCACCACCTCCTTCTGCTTCTCTTCCTCTACGGTTCTGAACTCAACCTTTTGAGTCGCACGTTTGGCTGAAGAAATGGGGCACACGTTAACGACCGCCCGCACGGCAAAGGCGCAGACGTCAGCGGGGGCAGGAGCGACACATTCCCAGGCTGCTCTTTCCAAGCTCTGACACCCAGGTGTAGCACTGCAGCTGTGATTTCTCTACTCATCTGGGGTCATAAAGGCATGGCCGAGGGGCAACCGGCAGCACCGGTCCCTCGCTGCAGTGCACCGTGCCTGAGGAACCTCCGTGCCCAGACCGCAGGGAAGCCGGAATTTGGCTTCGCTGCCTTACGGAGCTTGAACCATCCCTTCCCTCCAGCTCCGAGGCACAAAGCCCGGGCTCAGCATGTCACTGAGCCCAGGAGCAGGGGCAGCCTGGCTGCTGCTGGCCATGGGGTGCTGGGCAGCCCTGCTCCCCCCAGGCTGCAGCACAAACTCAGGACTCAAAGCAACATGGGCCCTGCTCCATCAGGTGTCCGTGGTGCACAGGGATGTTCCTCTTTCCCTGGATCCTCACAGTGCACAGGGATGATCCTCTTTCCCTGGGTCTTAATACTCTGTGATACAGATCACGTGGACCAAACTCAGGCACTCCCTTTTCCATGCCTCACCTCCTCTGCTGCTATCCATCTCTTTTAAGAATCTCAGGGATGAGCCCATCTGACTGACACACCTCAACTCCAACCTGAGCATCACTTTAAGAGACACTGAAAAAGTTTCCATTGTGGCAAAAAATCTCCCCCTCATGTAAAACTATGGAATTTAAGAAGTTATATTAAACAAAAAAACCAGAATGGCTTAATTCCTGATTTCCTAAAGGAAAATCCTTCGAGATTGAATGAAGAAATATCTTTACAAGCAGAACTTTGCCATAAGCCTTCAGCACCCACCTACATTCTTTTCATCAGTCAGTTCTGCTGGGGCCACCCTTGGTTTGCTTTTTTGTATTGGGTCTAGCTGAGATGGAGTTCATTTACCTGTAACAGCCCTCACAGTGCTATGATACTGAGATAAGGATAAAAACTGGGAGACGTAACAGGCAAAAGTACTGAACAACATTAGAGAGCAGAACGATCGTGGGGAACTCTTGTTTTAATTGTGGTGAGGGGACAAGGGGTGGATTTGGTGTAAGCTGTCCACTTTTGCTCTGTGTTGTGATGATGCTGTTTTGATTTTTGTAGGGGGAATTTTTGTTTTGGTTGGTTGGTTTTGTTGATGTGAATGAATGTTGTGTGATGAATCACAGAATCTTCTGAGTTGGAAGGGACCCACAAGGATCATAGACTCCAACTCTTAAGTGAAGGCCTATGTGGGGAACAAATCCATCCCTTTGGTGTTATCAGCACCCTGCTCTAACCAACTGAGCACCAATTCAGTCTCACTACAGGCACGTAATTCCTAAATATTTAAGGGGTGGGAACAAGGTCTTGTACTACAGTGACAAGTTACGCTGCGTTTTTGTACAGCAGGGAACGCAGGTGTTCCTTAAGGAGTATTGCAGCATCCCGGTGATTCCAGAAGGGAGAGGGAACTCACTCACCTCCATCGAGGCTCCTGGAGGCTCTCTTGCTGGCCGTGCGCTCGAAGTGGGGCGCGGGCCGGTCGATCAGGGCGCTCGCCTGCCGCGTCTGCGCCTGCGTCCGGCCGCTGTAGCGGAACTTGGAGCCCAGCGCCAGGAACCTGCTCTTCGGGATGGCCTCGGTCGAAGTCAGCCTGAAAGACACACACGCAACTTAAAAATCACACCTCCAGAGCGAGGAAGGGGCATGTGAAGAGGAATTAAAATAGGAATTAAAGGAGTCCCTTGCATCCACTTGGCCAAGGAAATGCACATACTAATAATGTCTCACATCTACATGACCCAAAGATCTCTGTCTTATGGGTCTTAAAAAGCAGAACTGGCTTAAAAACTTACTGCAAAATAAACACCTGCTGTCCCTGCAACCATTTGGTTCCGATTTTTCCAAAACCCTAAGGAACAACGTGCATTTTCAACAGTTAAATTCAAGCACTAAGTTACTCAAGGTGAGGCTACTGTTCAGAAAACCCACCTGAAGAAAGTGTGATGTTCAACACATACTTTCCACAGCTTCTTTGCTGCCCGGTAACTCGGTAGCTTGAACCCAATTGTACTTTCATACTGTTCTTGCTGTGGAAAATACAAGTTATTTAGGCATAGCAGGAAATAAATGTGGCAGGCACCCAGTCCCCAGCCCACCACCCTGTTCTGCTGTGGCACAAACTGCTGAACTTGCCCCACAATGTGCAGCAGGACCTCAGGTCAGAGGAAAAAGAGGGCTTGGGCACTAGCCCGGGCATCCCTCAGGATGCACTGGGATTTGCAGAGGAACATGCCGTGGGTTTTGCAGCCAGTCAGATCATTCATCCTTCCCTGTCATACTGCCCAGCTGTGGGCTGGGGTCAAACACTGACCTCCCTGGAAGGCTGGGTCACGGCAGTGAAAGCAGGAGAAGGAGGAAGAAGAGGAAAGAGGTGGATCCCCATTGTAGCCTCTCTCCCTGATGTAGCCAGGCAGCCCCAGGGATTTCCCCATTCATGAGAGGCAGCACCAATGCACCCATTCCCTGCCTCCTTCACTTAGGTGAAAAGCCAATTCTAATTTTTAATTATTTTCTTTGAATGAAAGCAAGACAAAGAGCCATTGTCTTGCCCCGTTTCCGAAAAAATTAGTTAGTGCTGCCTCAATTTCAGCTGTCAACCTCCCACCCATTTCCCTGGATGCTGGGAATACCCGCGGATGCCAGGAGGTGGTGCTGGATGACACACTGTTCCACCGTCACCAGCGGGGCTGGAGCCCCAGCTCTGCCCGGGCTCGGCAGCAGCCGGGGATCAGACACCCTGATGTCACGGGGGAAGAGTCTGACCCCTCCCCGCCCCGTTCCAGTGACACACACAAGGAAACAGAGGATGGCAGGAGCCCACGGCAGCCACTCGTACCTCCCCTGGCCGAATCTTTATGAAGAAGCTGCTGCGTTTGTAGGAAATCTTCAGGACTTTGGGCCACGGGAAGCGGTTGATTCTCAGTTTATCTTTGTAAACAAGAAGGCCACTGGAACAGACTCCCAGAGTGATATCCACTCCTTCCAAGTCCTGGGAATGCAGATGAGGATTTAAGCAGTGTCAGGGTTTTGAGTTTCGTGTCAACAGCTGCCTTCCAAATTATCCCTCTGGTCTTCCCATAAATTCATCTCCCCACCACCCAGACTCCAGCTCCCAGCTCCACGGCCAGCCCTCCTTTTCTTTCACACTTTTCCTGACAACCTCCTCCCTCCTGCTGATCTCTCCTGTTCTGCTGGTTGCCCAAAGGGCTCATCTAGAGCCCATCCTGCATTTCCTGGAGCACAGAGGCTCACATGACAGGGAATATACATTGTATTCGAAGATACTCAGAGCAAGGGCCTGTCTATATGAAGGGCTTCCTGTGACATAGAAATAGTAAGAAACCAGGAAGAATCACTTCTCTTGCAGGAACGCTTGAGGCATTCCTGTTGTACGTCTGTATTTCCATACTTCCTCTCTTTCCAAAGGAGCTTCCTGAAACAGGTAAACTTGCTCCTGCAAGGGAAGGATAATCAAATTACAAAATCCACAGGCAGGTGCACACATGCTGGCTCTCACCTTGGCTTGGTGGAGGTCGACTCCATACATAGACAGCTTTTTTGCATTCTCAAGAAATTCCAGGTCTGCTTGGGCTGGAGTCATGGATCTGCAGAAAAAGAAAGGGCTTGGTATTCTCGAAACTGCTGCTCTTAAGAGCAGACAGATCAGACTTCATGAAATTCATTAGATTTTCTTTTGCTTTCAATACAAACAAATATGCGCTCAATGATGAATTATCAAATCACTCTGCCCAAATTTGTGCTTTGAGACATGCCAGTAACGCGGCTGCACTTTATTCCTGTGAAGCTGTAGAGGCACTAGAGAAGGAAGTGTGGAAGAGCAGTGAGGGGACAAAACTTGATTCAGCAGAAGAAACCCAGCTGAGCAGAAGGTGACAGGTCCTGTCCCCCCGGGACCTGCTGCCTCCAGACCTCCCCAAACCCAGCTATTGTTCTCCAAACCAAACACACGGACAGCTGAAACCACTCAGCACAGATTCCAACCAGGGGACCAGATGAATGAGGGGTTTTCTGGGAACAGATGGTGCCCTGTCTGCAGGAGGGGCACAATTTAACAAAGACATCCTGATAATGGAGGCCATTATCAACGTTATTGAAGTGTCCCTGTTAATGAGTTCCTGGTGTATGAGGTACATTAACAGCTCTGCTAAGAGAGGATTCAGCTGCATACATTTCATTTTCTGCCCTCCTTTGATGTCTTCTTTACCGAGCGCTCACGCACATCTTGTGTGTGATGTAAACAGAGGTTTGAGTGGTGGGAGATGGGGCAAAGTCCACTGTAAGGACAATCTTGTAGGAAGGCCCCAGGAGCAGTCACCATCTTGACATGTGCCTTGTGCTTTGCAAATACCGTAGCAAGAGCTGGGGCACGGTTTAGCAGAGGTTTCCCTGAAAATGTCCAAAAACCACATGGATGATACATTTGGGGACATAGTTTAGTGATGGGCTCGGCAGTGCTGGGTTAGTGGCTGGACTCAATGGTCTTCGAGGTCTTTTACAACCTCAACAATTCCATGATTCTATGATTCCCACTGAAAATCCTCTAATGTTTAATGTTCACAGAATATGGACCAGAAATTAAACGGGGACATGTTGCTTCCTCCTGCACATGCAGACAGATGAAATATAGCTACATCTTATACCTTGAAGTCTCCTTCTAATGAAGCCATGAATAATTCAGCACTGTGATCCACCACTTCTAGCACAGCAAACGGCCTTTGACTCCGAGTCATGAAGCTTGTCAGAGGCCCAGTACTTATTTTCCCTCATTTCCTCTCCTCTCAGTGTAAATGGAGGGGAATCAATTTAAAACATTGATTTGCAGGGTTGAGTGAGGTGTTACTTGTACCTCTGGTCACAGCCAGGGCCCACATCCACCTTTCCCAGTGTGCTCCAGTTTTTTGTTCTCATCTGCCTATGAGAAAGTCTTGTCTCTACTCCACCTTTTCCCTTCTAGGAAGATATGCCCAAATAAGATGAGGAAGAGGTTTAGTTACTGTCACCCTTGAATCTGATACCAGGGGGACTCCCAGGAGCTGTTCAACCCTACCTCAGCCAGACACCCCTGCCCAGGTCATGGCTGCACTAGGAAACTTAACTGCAGGTTTGTGTACACTGTAGCCTAGAGAGAAACTGTAGCCTCCAGGGAAACTAGACCGAACTACAATCGAAAATTACATAGATCCCAAAGAAATATATTAAAAAAAGACAAATGGCAAGGTTAAAACAAGTAAATTTTGCATTTACATATGAACTAACCCCCACTTTCATGGCTATTCTGTGGGAAAAATGCACTTGTTAATAAATAATTGCAAGATTTTGCACATGCTTTCTAAAAACTTAGTTTCTTCTTCATGCAGGAAAAAAGATTTCCAGCTTCTAGAAAGATTTCGTCCTAAGTATTAGATCTTTCATTAAAAGTTGATGTTCATAGAATCATCACAGAATCACAGAAAGGTCTGGATTGGAAGAGACCTCAAAGATCATCTCATTCCGCCCCTGCCAGGGGCAAGAACACCTTCCACTATCCCAGACTGCTCCAAGCCTCATCCAACCTGGCCTTGTATGCTTCCAGGGATGGGACATCCACAGATATTCTGTATCTCACAGAGACAGGGAGAACACAGAAAATCCCATTATTTCCCTTATTTCCTGTTGCTGTGCACGAACAAGCCCTCCAGCTGCCACACCTTACCTGTATGTTTTATGAAGCTCCACAACCTTTTCTTCAAGCTCTTTTGTCTGGTTTGGGGCCAGTTTGAACTCACTGATGTAATCCGGACCGTGGAGATCAGGATCATAGTCTCCCAGCTCTGACTGGACCGTGTAGGAACCCAGCAGAGCCAAGGTGGCAAAGGAGCAGGGCAGCCGCCCTGTAAGGATGTCCTGTCTAAGCTGCAGACACAGGTAATACCTGGGGGCAGAAAGGAAAATACTATTCACAGAGAACAGGGAGAAATTTATTAACTTGAGGATCAGAGTCTCTTTTTTTATGCCACTGATGAACACTTGACAATGCTCATTTCCAATTTTTACTTATTCCCAAGGTAAACAGCATGGAGGACTGGGGGATTCAAGGTCAACTTCACTCTGCAAAGGGAGCAAAGGACACTATGACCAGAAAATCTTGGGTTTAGGCAAGAATTTTCTTTTCTATACAAACATGCACACGGCAGGGTTATAAATGACACTGCTTTACACATGGGCTCCAGTGGAGAGCAGGAGCATCTTCACATCCACTAAAAGCAAACCAAACCCCCTCCAAACGGTGAAGGCATCTGATCTCCTTACTGAAGGAAGGAAAAACACCCAAATACGAAACACTTCTATTCCACATTCAGGAGAATATGGCAGTAGGATTCCCAGGTAACTCACCTGGTGATGTCCTCTGTCAGCTGGGCAGGATCTGGTGGATAAAACTTGACATTGAAGGTAAAATCCCAGGGGCCTCCTGCAATGACAAGGGAGAGCTTGAGAAAAATAAACTCACCAGGACAGCTTTGTGATGGTCAGTTGATATAAAAAAAAGCTGTGAATATCCAATCTGATCTTCATAATTCAGCAGATGCAACACTGATTTGATACTGCTCACTCTCACAGCTGGCTGCAGCTTAACATCTGTGTAAGAGTAAGATGTGACTTCATTTACAGAAGGTAAGAAAAGCAGGAGAAAAAAAAGCAAGGCAGGGAAATTCACCTGGATTAACCACAACTTGTGGCAAAAATTAGATTAATTGCTAAGAAGCTCAATGACTGACACATTTTTCATTGATTGAAAAGGGATTCATGGAGAGAGGTCAGGTACAGGCTGTAAATTAATGAAATAGGATTGGTTTACTGCTCAACCCAATTTTCAAATTTCAAGGAGGGCTGTGCTAAGTCACTCCTCAGCCTAATGCACTGGGATCAGGTGGTCAGACACAGGCTAAACTCAGACCAACATAGGCATCAACTTCTGGATGAAGCCAGAAAGCACCAGGATAGGAAGAGCTTTTCAAGTCCAGACCTAATTGCTTTAATAAAGCTTGTTGCAAACCTTGTATAGCACCATTACAGTCATTAACTGAGCCAGAATCCACATAATCACACATAGATTTGGCATTATGTGTGGTATGGACAGCCCAGATGACACAGCTGAAGACGTAACTCTCTCTTCTTGAAAATAATCCCATTTCCCAGTAGAAAATAGCCCTGACTGAGTGATTTTCATAGTTACATCTCCCCCTGCTGTGCCTCTTAACACTAGTTCAAAAAAAGATTTATTTCAGAAAGAGAAGCTCTACCCCTGCGCTTAACTCGCTCAGAGGTTTATCCCAATCTCACACGGGGAAGAGGGGGAATGAAACATTCCTGGATTTACTTCTTATGCAACGCCATAACTGGGATTAAACACAAGGCACGTTGTTTTCATCACACACAGTTCAAAACAAGTGATTTCAAGATGACATTGAAGGGAGCAGAGGTTACCTAAACCTTCACACGCTGGTGTCCACACATTCATATGTACATGCAAAATACCTTCACTTTGAGTAAAATCAAGTAATTTGCCATTTAACCCCTCTCAGGGGGCCAGATTCCACAGCAGGCTGCTGTTCATTACACTCACAGATGAATTTTATGGATGGAGCAGCTCCTGCCCTTCACATGCACCCTGCTGCCGATCGCAGGAGAAGCTGCTACAACCAGGAGCTTGCCCTACTCCCCAGTCCTGCGTCTGCCCCCTAATCTGGACTAAATGACACACTTTGTCCTGGGCCTCCCACCAAAAGCATCCATAAAACAGTATTTTCCTTCCCAAAACCAGTATTTTACTTCCAAAGCAGACAGACTTGCTCCCAAGAGAAAACAAAAGCCTCTAAAACGTATTTAATTTTGACACTGCCCTCATCTTGAAGTAATTCAGTGCTAGCAGACCTTGAAATACAACTTGGGAGAGCATCTGGTATTTGAGCTGATATTTCTCAAGCCATTTATCATTCCAGTGTCCCTATTTGGACCCCAAAACAGCCTCAGAGTCCATAAAACCTTGTTCCACCATAAAATTCTGCTTGGGGTCTCCCAATCTCCTTTGGGATTTCAGTGGTTCCCATCCTCCAGCAAGGACCAGATCCCCATTTCAGCACCGCATGGACAGCATGGCTTTGCTTCAGGCGAACACACCCCAAGCTGTTTTACCAAGGAAATGGTATTTCTTCCTAAATCTAGAGCATCCCTAAGTCCTTAAGAAGGAGAGAAAGGATGCACAGACTGCCTGAACTTGTGCCGATCCCTGCCACCCACCCTCACTTGACCTCTCCCCATCCCTGGGCCCCCTTGGATGCCTCACCAAAGCCACACTGGGAGAAACCACACCTCCCCACACACGATAAATTCAATCTACTTACCATGAACCTGCTTTTTTATTTCTTTGGCAGGATCCAGCCATGTCTGTAAGAGGATAAAAACATTCACAGTTTACCAGACATTCCAGAAACACCACAGAAAGCTGCAAATTGCTAAAAATACAGAAAAAAAAAAGAAAAAAAAGACAGTATTTGACACAAAGGCAGCCATGGAAAATGGAGAGATGGTATATTTTTCACTACTTTTAGTCCAGGCTGTGGTCTGGTATTCCAACCATTCCAACTAGGGTGTATTTCCAACCATTCACCTACCAGGGACTCAAAAGGAAGCAGGAGGAACAAGAGGGGAAGAAAAAAAGCAGAATATTAGAGCTACAAGAACAGAGTAGCAGGTACGGCCACAGCCACATCCAGCTACCAGGGGCACTTGTAAAACACCTTTTTTTTTCCTCCAGAACCTTTAAAAATAGGTAAATAGGACGGATACATTCATTTTAAGCACCCTGTCTCCTTACTTACCCTATTCAGATCAAAGATCACCAAGACTTTCTATTAATAGCTATCATTTTCAACGACCTAATTGCTGAAATACGAGTGAAAACACCCGATTCCTGAGGAAGGCTGGAATTTTTTACAGGAGTGTGACATAAACTTCATTTTTTTTAACTATGACTCAAGTTTCTAGTAATTATCTCTGCTACAAATTTAGAAATGTATCTTTCTCCCCCTCCTCTGCAATTTGGGGTTTCGTGGGATGGTGGTGCAATATAAGCCTCAAAACACAACTCCTGCTTTTTCTGTGGTCTGAGCCTTTCCATTTGCAGGGCTCAGGGCCTGTCCTGCTGCAGGCACTGGTGCTGGGCTAACAACCCTCCTGGAGAGGCTACATTTAACCACCTCTTCATTTTCACCAGCTCTGAGCAGGATTTGGACGTCCAGGTCTCCCGAGGTGAAGGAATTAACTCATTGAATCCCCCAAGCTAATCTCTCCTGACCAGGAGGACACGTAACTTCATGGCAGGAAGACAGCAATACTTACATTTAATCTCCTCTTTTTATATGCCTGCTCCTCTAACATATAAAAGTGGGGATACAAATCCTGCTTGAAAGGAAGACTTGCTGCCTTTTGAGGGCCACAGCTTGGAGCAGAGCATCTCCATGGCCGGGATGGTGCCACAACTGCTCGTTACTGGGGTGAGCCCAGGGTGCAGTCATGCATCCCACCCCGCCTGATCCAGCAGACAATGATGGGAACAGCAATTAACGGCACTTTTATCCCACTGGGTCATGAATCAGTGGGAAACAATCCTCCCTTTCAGGGCAATGAGCTCCTTGCTGCTCCATGGTGACCAGCTGCTCCAGCCACTGTCACCTAAGCCCCGTCACCCTCTGCTGGGTCCATGTGGGTAATTATTAGTCTTTGGAAGGTTTATTCCCTAAATATCAAGGTGGAAAGTATCACATACAACCCTTCCCTATCCAGGAATACACACGTGTATCTCCACCTGCTCCACACAGCTCAGGTGAGGTGCCAGAGCTCATCCTTGAATCCTATTAACACCATTTTACCTGTGAATCAGTAACTCTGGGAAGGTCTTGTTTGAGGTTACAGCAGGAGAGAGATGGAGCTTCAGATTTCAAAGTTCAATGAAACACAACCAGACAGATTAAAAAAAAAATAATGGTGTTTTCAACCATCAGAGCAAACCAAACGAGCTTGCTCCACACTGGAGCTGGACAACCCACGGACAGCGACCTCATCTTCCCCAGCTTCCAGCTCTGGGACAGAGATCTGACAAAACAATCTGTTTTCAGACCCTACAGTTAAAAAGCTGCACAACCTCTCAGCCCTGGTTGGCTTGGGGGAAGGAGATACATGCTTCTGCCTCCAGAAGAATCAATGCCAAAAGCCTGGACACGAGAAGAGCAAGCCCAAGGGTCTGGGAGACCATGGAATCATTCAGGAAAAGCCCTCTAAGATCATCAAGTCCAAACATTACTCTAGCACTGCCAAGGCTACCACTAAGCCATGTCTGCAAGTGCCACATCTATATGCTTTTGATCCCTTCAGGGACAGTGATTCCACCACTTCTTGGGCAGCCTGTGCCAAGGGCCTGACAACCCTTTCCAGGAAGGAATTTTTCCTAACATCCAAATGCAGCAGTGAGCTACCCACAGCACACGCAGAAGAAGCTGAGCTCCAGCTAAACTCTTTTTGCTCTTAATTGGATCTAAAAGTACACCTACCTCACCCTCTGCAAGAACAAACTCTGAGGGTAAAAAATATCCACGCTATATACATGGAAACACACTTCACATCCCAGAAAATTGGAAGACACCAGAGACTGTAAAACAAACCCAAGTGGGAGTTCTGCCTGCCTCGAATAGTATTATTTCTGGTTGTTATTTTGCCTGTGTATAAAACACTATAAAGTATTTAATGACAAACATCTGTCAGTCAGTAATCTGGCCACAGGGGATTGCTGCAGGTGAAGCAGAGGAAGAGTCAGAATATGGACCAACATAACTGGTCTAAAGGGCATAGAATCGGGCCCTTCATTTCAATTATCTCACTTTTGGCTTTATGAAATAGACCTTGAGAAATTGTTGAGTTAAAGGGTAACCAAGGTTTTAAAAGATAAGACACTGCCTGAGTCAAATCAAACAAAGACCTTAAATTGAAACTGTGAGTAGTTTTGGTATAGAGTCATATCTGTTCTTCTGCAGGGAAAAGGCTCAACTCCAAATGCTCTGGATGGCTCCAACCAAACCTTCCCAATGCTGACACCAGTGCCAGGGCAGCCTGACTCCTTCAGCAGCACCTTTGTAACTTAATGACATCATTTTGCAGTAAACTAATACCATGACTTCTCCAGGTGAAGACACAAGTTCACTAGGATACATTCTATGATTCACACAGCTTTTTGACTAAAATCCACGCTCCTGTAGTCATTAATTCACCATTTATTCCTGTGTGATGACCTGCAATCCGTATTTAGAGGACACCAAAACGAGTTTGAAGAGGAGCTTATGCCCCACTTCCTGCCCTGGGGAGATGATGCAGGAAGAGCTGAATCCCCTCCTGGCCAGCAGCTGCTTACCCTGGAGGTTGGTGTGTCCCATATGGCCAAACCAAAGTAGTCTTCTTCCAGCAGATTGAGGTGGTCACAGACTTTTTTAAGTAGATCCTGTCCCTTGGCGTGTTTCTGCAAATAGACAAAGAAATCCCAAAGGACAGGGTTGGGTTCTGCCTGTCTTTGTTCACAGGAGAGGGGAGGAAGGGAATAGGATCAAACCACACTGTGCACTATCAGTAAAGGGAAAGAAGGTCCTGAGTAGCTCCAAATCGTATCTCCTGGCTGTTTCAGAGCAAGGACTCCTTACAGGAAAGGGCACCAGACATAAAAATTCCACGGAGAAGCAACAGGAACCACAGTGGGTCTCTCTCTTCCCACCAGCTCCATGTCTGAAAATCCCCCAAAACTGGACTTCCCAACACAGCTCAATAGACACCAAGGATCTCTACAGGTTTTCCCTCCCAAGGAACATCTGCAGTGCTGGTATCTCCCAGGTCCAGGCTGCCAGATAATCAGGTGTGGATCAAGAGATGAAACTGCTGCTACAACCTATTCATTTCAGGGACCACCTGACTTTTCTTAGGTTCAGAAAAAAGACAGCAGCACATAACCAAAGCCCATGATTTCCGTGGCCCTTCCATCACCCTGATCTGCTGATGAAAACCAGCTTCTCCCATCTGCCTCATGTGCCCAAAAGCTTCTCAGCACACAATTCCTGCCTCCAGAAATACACTTTGAGCATTCCTATTTCCTCTTTTTCTTTCCCCCAAACCCTGCAGAAGTGAACTGGCCCAAGGAACAGATACCCTTTTAGTCCAAAAGCATGAAGGAAAACATCCCTGAGGCATAAAACTATGGCAACCAGAAGCAGCTCGTTCCATTGGAGGCTTTGCTAGAAGTGCAGTTCCAGTGACGCAAAATCGGCTTCACTAATGCCCGCAGCTCTCCTGTCAGTCATCTCTGCATGGCAACTGCTCCAAGACCCTTGCCTTGTTTTATTCCTTGGCTTTATTCCAGCCTTTCAGCTGTCAGGTCCTTTGTGCACACATTGTGACTCTATAGGTAACATAATGTATGTGTTAGCTGGAGTATTCCTCAAGGAATTGGCACTGATACAGGAATGAAAAAGCTTCCAGGACTGTCAGTCAGAAAGGATGCCTGAAAGCACTAATTCTCCTTGGATAAAGGCATTTGTGCTGCTCTTTGCCTACACCTTTGAAATTCCTTCCCAATTAAATCTTAATAAACTCTCCAAACGCCAGAGCAGAATTATACTGGCGCTAAAGCCAAGGGTGCTTCTCAAGCTAAGAGGATCTCACTGACACTGTGGCCCCCCTAATCCCCTGCAGTGCCCACCACGACCCTCTGGACCTAGAGAGAGACATTTCTCGTGTCCTGCTCAAGTCAGGACCCCCCATCCTCCCACGGCTCTCCCTCCAACAGCGTCCATGACGGTATCCAAAAGGCATCACTGCGGCAAACTCAGGCACAAAGCCATGGCAAGCTGTCACCGGGATTGGGGGAAGAGGGTCCTTGGGGCTGCACACAGTGTCCCTGGCCAAGGGGAAGGTGATGGGGGCAGTGATGCTCTGAGCTGATCCCAGGCAGGACCAGCAGCGGCATCGTTACACAAACACACAGCACTGACCTACTTGCCCAGGATCACCCAAGGTGACTGCTCCCACAAGGAGCCCTGTGCCCAGATACCCTCTCCTGGCCCATTTACCAGCAGGACTGAGGGAAAACAAGCTGGTGGAAGTATGCTCCAATGGTAAGTACCACATTACTAATATTCCAGACAAGTACTTCGATACTAAAATAGGGATTTCTGCTCGCTTTTTATTGCCCTGACAGCACCACAGCCCTGTGAGAGAATGCACAAAATAAAGAAAAAAGCTTTCACATGAAGGGGGTTGCAGTGCTCTAAGTCAACATAATAATTTTAAATTGTTTACTGGAAATATATTCAACTGCAGGCTAAACACAGTGTGTTTTTCTTTACATCCAAGCACCAGGAGCTAAGTTAACCAGCAGCCTGAGAGGTGAAGGTACCTTGGGGGACTAGAAAAGCACAAATCAATTTCATTCATCCCATTTTATTCAAAGCCAAGGGGGCAAAAATTATTTAGACAATCGCAACACACCCCAAAAACCTAAACTCTAGCCTGGGATACAAATGAGAGAGATGGTGAACAGCTTGTAATATAAAGTTTGGGTTTGTTTTTTTTTTAAACTTCCCCCCACCTCTACAAAGCAAGGCACCCTGGAATTGTAGAACAATAAAAAATAAAGATTCCTAGTACCCAGAGGTTTTTACAACACATTAAATAAGTTGTTATAGCTTACAGCAGGCTTGTTCTGCAGTAAAACCTGTCATGTAATTCCCTGGCAGCACATTAGGCCCCTATTAAATCGTGTTTGTGGTGATTTTTCAAGAGAAGCAGAAGGGAGAGGGAAGTGAGGAGAAGCAGAACCAAACCCCCAAAGTACTTACATCCACAGAACACTCAAAAATGGTGTCATCCAGCAAAACGACTTTGCAGTACATGTTTCTGTGTCTTTTCACTGCTTTTTGGGCAGCTTTCAAATCCTTGTCTGCTTTGGTCTCCAGAGACACTGGCTTCGGTTTTGGCTTGGCACCCTCTTCCTTTGCTTCCCCTTCTTCCCTGTCCTCGAGGTCTCTTCCCTCTGGCTCCTGGTCGTCCCTCCTCTCCTCCTGAGCAGGCTGAAACCCCCAATTTAGAGGTGTCAAACACACAAGCAAACAAAGCATCACCTGGAACAAGCACTGCAGGGCTGGGATCTCACGCAGGATTCATTATCCCACTTTAACCTGTAACCCAGGACCTGGAGCAGCAGCTGGGGTGACTAACAGAATGGCATTAATTCTTAAAGCTCTTCCAAGTAATTTTCAAGTTTTCATTTAATAAAGGATGAAATTTTTAAAAAGTACGGGTTGATTAGAGAAATCAGGGCAGCTTACATCGTGCACTCATGGTGTTAATGACAGCACCTTCTGGATTGGGAAGGTTTTTTCCCTCCCAGGCAGGATCCCCAGTGCTCCCACTGCCACTCTGGCATAGCTGCTGTTCCAGTGCACTGGCCCTCCAGTGCAATGGCAAGGGGGAATTGTTTTGAACTGACAGAGGCTAGATGCGATATCAGGAAGAAATTCTTCTCTGTGAGGGTGGGCAGGCCCTGGCACAGGGTACCCAGAGCAGCTGTGGCTGCCCCTGGATCCCTGGCAGTGCCCAAGGCCAGGCTGGACGGGGCTGGGAGCAGCCTGGGACAGTGGAAGGTGTCCCTGCCCATGGCAGAGAGTGGGATGGGATGGGCTTTAAGGTCCCTTCCAACCAAACCATTGTGGGATTTTATGGCAGCAGTGGCACTGAAAGGAGGGTCAGGGCTGAGGTTTCGTGGCCATCAGAACTGACCGAGCAGCCCTCTGCCACCAAAAAGGGAAGGCAGCCCTCACATCACCATCCCCTTGCCTACGGAAGCACTTTGCGAGCCAGTTTAACCCACTCAAATAGCAGAAAGAGATGCAGTTTGGGGACAGGAGGAGGAAGGAAGCTGGGATTTTTTTTCCTCTGCCACTTCAGCGGGTTAAACGAGTTCACGGCAGGCTCTGGTGACGCTGGAAGGGGCTGCAGGAGCACAGAGCTGCAGCAGAGGAAGAGCAAAACCTTGTCTGTTCAGCCCATCACATCTCATGAAATCACACCCAGGCACAAGTGCACAGAGGTATTTAAAAACTAAATAATGTCCACAAGCTGCTGACTTCTGTTCCAGCAGAACTGGGACAATCGGGAGCAGGGAATCAGTCAAAGCTCCTAATGCCCGTCGGTCAGCATTTATCAAACTGCAGCACCTCGCAAATGCTTTCACAGCAGAAATATCTGCCGAGTGTCACAGTTCAGAAAGCCACTGACAGTGATCTAAAATAAGAACTGAAAAAAAAAGGCACAAATGCTTCGTCTGAAATGAACGGCCCATGAAGGAAGGCTGGGGTGCAAACTCACACGGGCTCAGGAGCAGCACATCAGAGACAAACAGAGAAAGAAATCATGCATTAAAAAACCCAGAACAGCTTGAGTTGGAAGGGACCTTAAAGCCCATCTCACCTTCCACTAGACCATGTTGCTCCAACCTGGTCGTAAACACTTCCAAGAATGTGTTCCTCTTGAAAATACAATTTCTGGGCTGAAATTGCATGAAAATCTCCACCTCTTCCCCATCCTGCTAATCCCAACCCTCAGTCAGAGGTACAAAACATGAGCAGAGATCATCCCACAGTCTTCACAGGCTCAGAAATTTGGGAAAAGAAAGGAAAAGCTGTGACCTACTACCATCTCTACAACTTTTTAATTTTAAGGAGGTGGATTTACAATTATTGCCTACTGGCAATGCTTGAATTTGTAAAGCATTGCTCCAAAATTGAGCATTTGTGGGTATCTGGAGCCACCCTGAACTTAAGGCAGTGGGTAAGAAATCCAGATTTCACCCTGTCTGGCTCCAGCAATACACGCAGGTTGGTTGGGTTGTAAGAAATTCCCAGCTTAGGAGAAGGCATACCCACCTTCTTCCACTGCAGGCTCAAGTAACAGCAGAGCTGAAACTACCCAAGGAGGAAGAAAGGGCACCCAGCACCCCCAAATCAATAACCAGCCACAGCTCAGTGAATGTTCCCTGGGGGTGTCTCTGCCTCCATTTCTACTTTAAATTTTTGAACTTTAAATTTTGCATGAAAAATGACCCTGGCCGCAAAGAGCAGACACCAGACAGGTCCCAGGAGCTGGGCTCAGCCCACGTGCCATGCAGAAATCCCTGTCTACATGATGCATAAGCAGAAAATATTTATATTTGGCAGGCTCAGCACTAGCCCAGACCAAGCAGATGACCAAGTCCTAAAATGCCGTGCTTGCACTCCTTGAAGTTGAAGAAACCCTTCCCCAAAATTTTCCAAATCCACGTACTCTTGCAATTTCTACCGTGGGCCCCTGACCTGCCTTGATCCTGCTCACACCAAGGACATCCAGACAATCAACCCTGGTTTTGAACCCAGCGAATGTGAACCCTCTGTGTTCTGATGTGACATCCCAAGCCTCAGCAGAGCAGTGATTCAGCACAGGGCATTTTAAATTATGCTGTGGAGTGTGAGCCCAGTTCCCAGAACAGGTACTTCGCAGGGACACAAGAGTGGGAAGTACTCCAGGAAACACAGGGAGCTGACAGGAGCCTTTTGGCGTCTCATAACCTTTTCTGGTCAAGCTCAACAGCCTGGGATATGAAGTTTTTATGGTTTTGGCTACAAAGACACATTTTAAAGCAGCAGGGAGCACGTCCCACGGAACGGGGTGTTTTACCTGCGTTTCCGCGCTGCTCAAGGAGTGGAGATCCAGTGAGGGGTCGGTTTTGAGCTCGGGCTCAGGAGCTGCAATTGGGGCTTTCACCAGGATGTCCTCATCAGGGCTGGCTCCTAATCCCACGTCTTTCTGGTCACCTCCCGCCTCTTTAGGAGCATCAGTGTCTTTGTCCTCTTCGGACACCTGAGACTTGGGCCTCCTGAGGAAGGAGGAGAAGAGGCGGGAGAGACCTCGGCCCTCGGAGGTGCGACGTTCTTTCTTGCTCTGCTCCTCGTGCGTGGGGGTGTCCCCGTTGGAGGCCTTCTGCCTCTGGGGCTGCCTCTCTGGCGTTGGCTCAGCCCCTTCCTCCAGGGAAGCCTCTTGCTTTGTTTCAGCAGCTCCTTCCTCCTCCTTGGCTTGCTGCTGCTCCGAGCTGTCAGCGTCGGCTGCTGGGCTCTTTTCTGTTGTCATGATGACGCTGTATGAGAGGAGCAAAAGGGCTCAATCAAGAGTTTCCAGTACCCATGTCTGACTGAGCTATTCAAACCAACCACGAGCACAGACGCGCCATGTTCACCAGTCACACCACCCTGTCACAGAACCAGAGTGGAAGGGACCCACAGGGACCATCCAGTCCAGCTCTGGAGTGCATGGCCTGTAGGGGGAAGAAACCCCGGCTGACGCCAGCCTACAGAGTCAGCAAGAGCAAACTCATTCCTTCTGCTACAGTTTGCTTTGAAGGTAGTCTTTAAGGTCCTGTCCAACCTAAACCATTCTGGGATTCTATGATCTAAACACACCAAACCACACTGCTGGGGACAGTGTTGAGCAACTACAGTGTTCTGCACAAGGCTAATCCAGTGGAGCCGAGCAGGCTTTGGGATTCATGGGATATTTGCACTGCACACTGGAAAAATGTCAAATGAAAAGGTTTCCAAACAACATCCATAATGGAGAGCAGTTTTCTCAGAGCTTGTGCTATTAAGCTGATGCAATGTTTATTTCAACTTTAGCCTGGGCTGTTGACACAAAAAGATGGAAATCACATGAGAAGAATATCTATTTAAGGTATAAAGAGGACCCAAAATAATCATGCTTTAGAGGGGATAGAACTAATCTTTGCACACCGCATCACATGTATCTGCAGCAATAAATTGCCACTGCTTACACTGAGCAAATAGCATATAATCCAATACGCCTCAATCCCCTAGCCCGAGCCTCAGTGTATAAACATTTGGTCAAAATACACACTTAAAATTAAGAAACATTCCAAGATGTCATCCTCCTATGTATTACTGCATTCATCAACTTTAATTTAACTCATCCTGATTGAAGAACCAGAAGATTGAAAAACTCATTTGATAAAAGAATCAGAGTGCTTGAAGGAGAAAAGCCCTCCCAGCTCTTCAAAGGACCTTCCCCTTGCATTTAATGCAAACATTTCATATTATTTCTAATGCTGCGGTTAAACCAGCACAGTATCACAAACCTTGCCTGGATTTGTTTCTGCAGCAACGCAAATTTCCTGAGGTTACAAGGTTTGGTTTGGGGTTTTGGTTGGGTTTTTTCACTTGGACCCAGCCTCACCAGCCAGCCCCAGGGATGAGCTGCAGGGTTCATTTTAGCATGGTCTCCTGCAGAAGCAGAAGACAGAATTACACTCCACTCGTGTAGTATAATTACCACCTCCCCTTGGTCAGCTGCTCTGGGTATTTCCAAACCCAGTGGAATGGCAGAGGCCACTGAAACAGCAGCCTCCAACCTGCACTGAGGAAACAGGCACCCAAGCACAGGCCCTGCATCGTGGGCACCCGAAGGACCAGGGATGCTACAATGCAAAGAGAGTGCCCAAACCCAGATGCACCCGGATGTGTCTGCAATCAGTTTACAGATGGCAGCACACATGTGACTTGTCCTTGCAGCTCTTACTTCTGCTCTCCCTACTCCTGCAATCCGTTGCCACAGATGCTGCTGGCCCCGTTAGCAACCCATGGCTCCTACTGCAGAGAACCCCAGCCACCAAGCAGTCAATTTCTGCTCTCATCAGCTCTCCAAGAACTCCTGGAGATGCCACAAGGTAGTGGAGAAGGCAAGGACTCTGTTCAGCCAAATACCCATCACCCCAAACCCACCATGCCAATGCCCAGGGCAAAGCTCCCAATGCCCCAGCACACACGGAATGGAAGGGATGCTCTGCAAGCCTGTCCCACCACAATCACACACCAACAGCCAGCTCCCTCTGGCACCAGCTGTTGGAGCAGCCTGCTTTGTAGTTGCTTCCCACTGTGTTTGTTTTGAATAAATACATTTGTAGGAATCATTATCAAAACACACAACACCTAATGCATTGCTCTTCAAACCAAAAAGGCAGAACCAAGGCTTTGGAGATGACGTCAGTGAGGAGGGCACAGCTGAGGAGCAGCTCTTATCAGCCACAGGAAGCCCCAGGGACAGTCCACAAAGGAATGTTTCCCTCTCAATGTACTTTTCTCTCTTTAAACACCAAAAATTTGGAACAAGATTTGTTGACTTGTTTACATTTCAAAGCCGCAGTCACGGACCTTTCCCGGTGCAGGAAGGTGGGTCTGGCTGGCAGTGAGCAAACATCTCCTTGTCTTCCCTCCATCCCCTGAGAACCAGGCTGCAGCTCCGCCAGATCCCCTCGGCAGCGCTGGGGATGCGGAGATGGGCACGTAGGAGCCCTTCCTTTCCCAATAAACATTTCATAGCTGCCAGCACCAATAACGCACTGGGTACAGCAAACATCTTGCTGTGAGACCCGAGTGCACTGCTGCACTGCGTGGGCTCTCTCCCTTAAAAGTTTTATGCTCAGAAATGGTTTCCCCTATATTCGTCATCAAAAGCAAAGAGATTTGTAAGTAAGTAGCATAGCTGAGAGGTTGCCCATGGCAAGGGGGTGGAACGAGATGGTCTTTAAACCTTCCAACCCAAGCCAGTCTGTGATTCTGTGATTATACAAGGAAGAAAAGGACCTTTCCTGCAAGGAGATGGGTGCCAAGTGGTGTTTTGTTTCCAACCCAGCCTACAGCAGAGCAGACACAAAGAGTGAGGTTCCCGCTCCACTGCTCTTCAACCCATCCCTTGGAGAAAGCACTGCCCACAGCCAAACCACAAGCAGGTTTTTATTTAAATTAAATTTTTCTTCCCTTGCTATTCCACAAGGCAATTCTGCTGAGCCTGCAGGTGCCTTGGGAGCTCCCTGGATGCTGGAGAAGGATGCTCTGCTATTGTAGGAGCACTCAAGCAGTGCTGCTCACCTCCTGCTCTGAGCTGCCACACTGTAAATACTTCATTTGGGGGGCTTTCTTTGATAGAGGCTGATGGTTTGATGTCAGACAGTCTGTAAAAGGCAGGCTCCTCACAAGTCTGGAGTGGAGAAGGTGTTAAACACTATGGAAATAAGCAAGCTACAACAAAACTCAGATATGATTCCAAAGAGAGATTTTGGAGTAACAATCTCATCACAAAAGAGTACAAATACATATTTATTTCTAAGCATTTTTAAGCTGAAGAACATCCTCCAGATAAGAAGGCTTTGGCAACAGGAAGCAACCTGAAGAGAAGGGAGTTAAATATTTCCAGAGCAGAAAACAGGCTTTGCCCTGCTGAGGACACCTGCACCCTGGGCTGACCTCCAACCGGCAACATCCCCCTTGATCTGAGCCTGGGGAAGGACCTGGACCTCCTCAGGAATGTCAGTGCTTTGGTGATGAAGAGGGAGCTCCACAGATCTTCTCTCAAAAGGCACCAGCAACTCTGAACACCAAATGTCAAAACAAACCAGTGCAGGGGCACCTCCCGAACCTGCTGTCCCTGTGAAGACTCTCCAGCCCCCCAGTACCCAAGCCCTCCAACCTCAGTGCCTATCCTGCTTTCTGGCCAAGGGCACAGCTGTAGGGAACACTCAACATCTCTGTGGGCGTGGTGCAATTCATACATACTCATCCCTCTTTCCTGCATCAAAATCCTTGGAACAAGACAGACTTAAAAGGAACGCGAGTATTCATTGCTCACCTTGCTCCCAATATATATGGTTCAATTATAGAATCATGGAATGCTTTGGGTTGAAGGGACCTTAAACTCATCTCACTCCAACCCCTCAGCACTGGCAGGGACATCTTCCACTAGACCAGGTTGCTCCAAGCCCCATCCACCCTGCACTAATTATCTGGTGAGCAGATGATGGCTAAACTCCGTTTCACCCCCACACGGCTCCATGGATTCTGCTCTTGCAGACATCGAAAGACAACCCCAATCCAAGCCAAGCCACCCCCATTTTCCAGCCTGCACAGAAGCACAGAGATTTATCTGGAAGATTTTAGAGTAGCTCAATGCACCGGAACAGCTCCCTCTTGAGAAAGCCTTCAGTCCTCAAGAGAAAGCCAACTCCCTTCCTTACGGCACCTGTGCTCTGGAAAGTTCTCATTAAGTGATGGCACCTGAGCTCCCTGGAAATGACAATGCTGCTCATTTGGGCTGTTCCATGACAGATTACAGAGGCTCAAAGAAGCAGGAATGTTTAGATATGTCTGTCACCCTCTCCTATCTACCAGCCTACTTCAGTTTCTCTTATTTAGGCACATAGTAAGTTTAGTGATAATAAATTGAACCTATGCTGAAGAAAGGAGGGGTTAATTAGAAATTAGGAAGAAATTCCTGCCTGTGAGGGTAATGAGGCCCTGGCACAGGGTACCCAGAGAAACTGTGGTTGCCCCTGAATCCCTGGAAGTGTCCAAGGCCAGGCTGGGTAGGGCTTGGAGCAACTTGGTCCAGTGGAAGGTGTCCCTGCCCATGTGGCAGGGGGTGGGATGACGTGGGCTTTAAGGTTACTTCCAACTCAAACCAGGCTGTGATTCTGTAAAAAAATCTAACTTATCCTTGTTTCCAAGCCTGGAAAAATTATTTATGGTTCATGTCATAACTTAATTCCCAGTGGCTTAGTCTTTCAGAGAGAGAAGAAAAAGGACTGTCCATGGGGAAGGTTCAGTTCTCGGAAACGCAAACTGTCTTGCAGAGATGCCCAGCACCAGATAACGGGTGGGACAAACTGTCTTGACCTTCCTACGCAAAAATGTGTGGCTTCACTGAATGCTGCCGCTCCAGCAAGAGCTGGAGACAATGATAAGACCGAAATTTCTGCTAAAAATAGGCAAAAATCAAGTAGTTTCAGCAACAGTGTGGTGGGTTTTTTTAAAATGCGTTCCTTCCCATTTCATAATGTGTGTGAAAAGCACATAATTCACCAGGGAAACTACACAGAACGCTGCTTGAAATAGAGAGCACAGCCTGAAAATTCAGTTTTGTCAAGACCTGGTGCACATGCAACAAACCTGTGGGTGGGAGAGGAGGAAATTGCAGCTGCCACCAGCACGACTCACTCCACGTGTGTGTTACGTGTCCTACACGTGATTTTTACTACAGTAAAGAAAACACTGGACAGAGCTCAGAGCAACCTCATCTAGCAGAAGGTGTCCCTGGCCATGGCAGAGGGGTGGAATGTGATGACTCTCTGCCAACCCAAACCAGTCTGGGATTCTATGACCATAGCAGAGAGCTGTTTGCTTGGGGGTTTCAAACAAAGTAAGATATTCAAATGCAATAAAATAAGCCTCTCAACAGAAATTCAAACAACTTTAAAATACTCTAAAGACTCAGAACGTTTCAGAGTTTATTTAATACGTTTTATTAGAGGAATAATTAGTGCTGACATTTTATAACCCCTCTTAGAATTAACGTGCCTCATCTTTCTGTGCTGGTACTTTGGACCCTGAACAAAAAGGATGCTGCCACTCAGCCTGACCCAGAGGGTAACAGGACTTCAGGAGCCTCAGTGAACGGGGGAAAAATAAACCACCCAACACAACACAGATGGCACATTACAACTGCCTGGATTTAATTCTCACCAGACCAGCCCTGGTAATCTACTGCATGTCAGCAGCACCGTGCCCCTCTCCCATCTCCTGCTATCGTACAGCTTTCCTATTTAAATGAGGGCAAAAATAGTAGCTCACCATCTGCTGAAAGCAAATCATTTATGTCAAATTGAAGACTGGGCTTATAGAATGACCTGACTAAATGGAGCAGTAAGTGCATTACAACCGAGGGGAGCTGAGAGCTCCTCCTCTGTATTCTCAAAAATCCTCCTGGATGCTACAGAATTCCTTACAAGGAAACTCACAGGCTTTGCTCATTGGTGAAGTGCTGAAATTTAAATGAAAACATGTACTTGTCACTGGGGCCTTGTCTACAGCAATGGGTTTGGAAAGGCTGCCCATGTGGGACCTGTTTGGAAAACTCACTTGAACTTGGAGCAGTTGGATCCAGAACAGACACGGAGAACGCACGTGCACCAGGCTGCCAGCAAAATCAAGCTGCTCATAGACTATCCCTCCTCCCACTGCAACGCAGTAGTTGGCTAAAAAGACTAAGAAAAGCAGTTTAATACAAGTGTTGTTTCCTATTCAGTAGTGAGCAGTAACTCTTGGTGCTCTCTTCCCCTCTGCAGCAGAGGCCAGAGCAGAAACAACATGGTTTGGTCTCAAACACACAGTACCTGACGGGGCTCCTTCTGCAGAAACAAGTCTCCAAACCTGCCTGGAGAACATAGGGGCTCAGCCTGGCAGGCAGCAGTCGCTCCAAGACCCTCCTTCGCTGAAGGAGCCAGTATCTGCCCGGCCCAGCGGACGGAGGGAGGGATCCATCCAAGCCCATCCCCACCCTACGAGCAGCTCAGCCCCTGCATGGTGCAGATAACAATCCTGGGGCTGCTCCCTCCACCAGCCTCCCTGGGACCGGGGAGCGCGGGCACCCGGCAGGCGCCAGAAATCTGTGCAAAGGAAAGCAGCAGGAACGGTGCTTACACAGCACCGCGAGTGAGCCATGAGTTCCATCCCAGGGAGGCCACGGCAAGGACAGGCTCCATCCCAGCATCACAGCCACTCCTGACTCCGCACCGAAGGAATACCCGGGGTGGCGACGACAGCACAGCAGAGATGACAATGCCACCACTGCGTGTGACGATGGCTCTCCCTGCAGCAGCACTCCACTTGCTAAAGCAACAGTTCAACAGAAATAAGCACTAGCTCTCCATCAGCTGAACAGGAGGATTTTTCCCATGAATTATTCATAACGTGTTTTTTTCCTGCCTGAACACAGATGTGTTTACTTACACTGTGCCTCATTTACACTCAAGGTTTAACATAACAGGGCTCATATTCTTTCCTTACAGTTTCCCAAGAATGGGGGGTAAAGCACTTTTTGCTTTTGTTGTTCTCCCTTTGGTTGCTTCCAAACCAAAGCTATAATTAGAAGCCCATAGGGCCCAGCACGCTCCTTTGATAAAGAGCTGCCTGCTAGATAAATACCACCCCTGCACACACATACATAGAGGCACAGAGGCACCTGCCAGGATGAACTCCTGCTGCACCAAGAGCCAAAAGGATGTTTGATGCTAAAACCTCTTCACAGGCTCCATCACCAACTGCCCCGGCTCACACACATGGGCTGTTCCTCCCCTGCGTGCCAGGGACAATGCACTTAAGTGCTTCGTTTGTTACTGCACAGCTGTAATGCAATTTGCATTCACCCAAGTGCCTCAAATACATCTGCCGCACCCTGGTACAACGCCCCAAATTCATTAAAAATAACCATAATCGCACAGTTATTCAGATGTTATTAGTGCACAAGAAATGCACAATGTTTGAACTATGTGAGGGAACCACTTACAGGAAGGACTGGGAGAACAAGCGCTAGGCTTGTTCTCCACCGAGCCCTGATGAAAGCTGGCTGAAAAAGCTGGATGAAAACATCATCAACCCTGGCTTTAAGCTGGGTTTACTGCTTAATTGCCATCAAATATCACAGAATCCTAGCATGGTTTGGGTGGGAAGGGACCTGAAAGCTCATCTCATTACACCCCCAGCCATGGGCAGGGACACCTTCCACCATCCCAGGGTGCTCCAAGCCCCGTCCAGCCTGGCCTTGGACACCGGCAGGGATGAAGCAGCCACAGCTTCCCTGGGCACCCTGTGCCAGGTCCTCACCACCCTCACAGGGAAGAATTTCTCCCCAGTATCCCACCTAATCCTGCCCGCTGTCAGTTTGAGGTCATTCCTCTTTGTTCTCTCACTATCTGCCTGTGTAAAAAAGTCACTCTCCCTCCTTTTTATAAGCCCCTTTAGGCACTGGAAAGGGCTCTAAGGTCTCCCTGGAGCCTTCTCTTCTCAAGGCCGAACACCCACAACTCCCTCAGCTTGTCAAGGAGACTTAAGTTAGCGCTACCTAAGCCTAAGATGATTCCAAGACCTTTTCTCCTGACAGCAACACTCCAAACACATTTAATGCAGAGGAAACATCACTCTCCCTCACAAAAGCCTGCAGTGAAGGAAACCCCCAGGACTTGGTGCCTAACCCAGTGATGCCAGGGTCTGCCCAGGGGTGCAGCAATGTGGTTTTGGGCTGATTTAATAAGTTTTAAGAAGTTGCACCAGCTGCCAGGCTGAGTTGATTTACCTGGTTTGCTCCCACATGCTCACTGCCACCATCAAGCAGTGGAACGAGGGCTGCAAGGTAACTAAAATTACCTTTACAGTAATTATCAGCCTGAACATCGCACTTCTAAAGATTAATGACCCTTACCTAGGAGTACAGGAAGGCACTGGCCAGCTGCAGGTTATCTACCAAATTCCTCAATTCCTGGTTTCCTGGCCAAGCCCCAGTCACTTACACCTGCAGAGCAACATGGGATGGACAAGCTGGAGATCTCCTCAGCACCCTGGTACCAGCATGAACAAGCCAGATCCAGCACAGCCACGACTGCTGGCTCTGGAGACACAACTGGGACAGCAAGAGCTCCAAGGAGCCCAGGGGAATGAGTCAGCAAGCAGGGGGGTTGTGAAGCCGAGTTTCGCTGGGTGGGTACAAACACCGCAGGTATTAGCACGCAGCAGCCCGTGCTGCTCCCGAGCTGGGGGAAGGCTTTATTTCAGCAAGGGCCACCCTTCTCTGAAGTCTCCTCTTCTTTCAGGGCTCAGCATCCCACACAACAGCACAGAGAAGAAGAAATCCATTCCTACCACAAACCTTGAGCTGTAAACTCCCAGTATCACAGAAAGAACCCAAACTTCAACGATTTGAAAACTCACAAGACCAGGCAGCTTGGTTTTAGAGCCCACTAAGAGCTAATTGAGGTCCCCCCAACAAAAGCAGCAGAGCACACTCCAAGCTGGCTGCAGCTCCCCAAGGCACACAGCAATAGGGAATGCAAACTGGGATGCTGCTGACCTTGCCTCAAGACTGGGAACAGCAAAGCATCTTCTGTGGGCACTGTGCACAGGAGGGAGGTGGGGAGACACCTCCTCCAGAGAGCTCCTCTCTTCTTTTTTCCTCCTTTTTTTTCAAATATTGCAGGTGATGGTTAATTCTAAACTCCACACCACTCCCAGAAAAAAACACCATGAGGACAATCCTACTGCACATCTGCAGGCTCCTGTCTATGCCCAAGGAGAGCAAGCAAACATCCAAAACCTGGGTGTAACTACGTTCCCACCAGAACTGGTTCACAGGCAACAGGCAGAAAACCAGTCACTCAACTGTTCTCCCAAACACTCGGAGCCAGGAGTCAGAAGCTGTTTGTAAAGCCTGAAAGGACTGGCTCAGTTTGATTGGGACAAACTCCAGTGCCACCAGGGCCCCAGAAGGATGCTGCCCCAATGAATGCAGCACCAGAAGAACGCTGCATGTCTCAGGAACACGCTCGGACACTTCACACCACCTCCATAGGGATGGTTTTCTTCCCACCTTTCCTGCTCATGATGCTCAAAGTCACCCTTGACCCTGGGGCGGCTCCATAAGCTGGGCAGCAAAAGGAGAAGATGGTTCCTGGAAAATCAAGGCAGGTTTTGCAATGCCTCCCATGCAGACGATGTTCTCCAGAATCCCTCCAGGGATTCTGCACCACAGTGCAGGTGACACCCACCTGAACTAAGAAAAGCTATGGGATATCAGTGCTTGGATTAGTGAGACATCCTCGCTGGCAGTCCCCATCCCGTAACTAAGTCATTCTCCTCTTAGCAAGGCTAGGGAGAAGCCCTTGGTGAGCACAGCTTCCTAGTATTTCCATTGCACAATGTTCTTTGTCCCCTATTTGGCACAATTTGGCCTGTTTTGTGCATGCAAAAAGCACCTCAGGAATGCCTGGAGGTTCTGCCCTGTGTCCTCACATACACCTCGCTTCTGCTTCTACACAACAAGATCCCACAGCACCATTCTGAACAGCCAAAGAGCTGGGGATGGGTACCGAGATGGCAGGAGACACCAGGACACCAAACTAACATGGGGTGACACAACTGTCACCTTTCCGAGGCTGCACCCCAGCACGGCTGGCAGGGATGAAAATCCTCCCATCCCCACCAGGAACAGGACCTAAACAGAGGGGGAATGTGAAGCAGCAATGAAATACCATCATGTGCAGTCAGCAGTCAGTTACGGGCACACAGCAGAGCAGCTCAGTCCTGTCACCTCCCAGAGCTGCTCCTTTCGTGAGCCAACAGACTGCAGCAGAACCCCTCCCACCCCCCCAAGACTCGGCCTCCAGCCGTTTCCACCAGTCCGTTTTTTCCATCCAGCAGTGAAATCAGGCAGCTTTAGTTTTTAATCCCCTTAATTAGGGGTGTGCAGCAGTCTTCATTCCTTAATTACATCCATTGACACATCTGATGCAACACATTTACAAACAACCATTTTCACTGGAGATGGCTTTGAATCAAATTGCTGTCGAATTCCCACACTGGCTGTGCCGTGTCATCAACGGGGAGAAGACACAACGCGGCGTTCTGGAAGCTTTAACAAGACACACAGCACGGAAATGCTATTTTCATTAAATAATCACCGGTTTCTTTGGCACGATTCAGGTGACTCCAGAGCAGAGAAACCACTGGAAGTCTGAGGCAGCGGAGTGGGAGCGCAGCTCTCAGAAGTTTACAGCAAAGAAGTGACCATTTCAGGCAATCCTCTCAATACTGACCCACAGGATGGAGGGATGGCATTTCAGTGCCTATCCCGATGATTGTGGTCCCTCACCGCTCAGTAGCTCAGTTAAAGGCAGACAACAGGATGCTCCATTTCAGCTGCTCAGCTGCCAGGAATCCCTTTGATCCTCTGGGAGAGCAAACGCCCAGTGTGCACTTTATCACCCCCACTTCTGCTGCAGAACCAAAATAATGACGCTGACACCTTCTGCCTGCCCACAGAGCCATGGCAGCATTATCCCACAGGGAGCCCGTGCTCACTCCTGATTTGAATTACTGCCCCAGATCCCATCCTGATGCACTAATGGCTCACCAGGACACAGCAGCTGAGCTCCAGCCTGCAGCCTGGCCTATAAGCAGTAGGAAATAGTGAACAGGATATTAAACACCATCTTGGGGGGAAGGGAGAGCATTGATTTACAGAATGGGATGGAAGATAAGATGGTATCGTGAGGTTTTTTTCACTGCTGGAGACCCAAGTAAGGATCCATGCTGATCCCTGCAGCACCCTCTGCTCAGCTCTGCCATCAGGCCAGGGTCGCTGCAATTATTTGCATGGAGGAAATGTACACAAACATCGCTTTCTTCAGACTACAGAAAGGAAAAGGAAGTTGAGTTCACCCTCAGTACTGCAGGGAGGGGTCAGAAATACACTTTGCACCCACATTCAGGGGCTGTTTGCTCATATTTTCGGTTGCCGCCCTTCTTTCTGCACTGGATGGGTTGGTGCGGGAGGCCTTTGTGGGTTGTGATTTCACTGAACAAACACAAGCACAGCCACATTTCACCGGCTCTCAAGAGGTGTTTTCTACCTCTTCAACACCCACCTTTGCCACCCAGCACACCACAGCAGGGTTAGTGCTGAGTATCACCCTGGTGCTCCTGGACGGCCCTCGTGTTTCTGAACAAAACACAGCACCTTCCCCTCCAGCCACACTTAATCCTACTGATCCAAACGCTGCTCCACCCAGCAGCTCCACGGACAACATGCACTGAAAGGAACTCTCCTACCCTCCTGTCTGGCTGCAGCAGACCTACTCTTTCTTCCACCACCCCCTGATTCCCTCCAACCTTCTCCCCACTTCCAGGGGCTGCCCAGGACCCCCTTCCCACCCACCTACACCTTTCTCCTCAGTCGCCTCCCTTTTGTCCTGCATTACACACCACACTGGGAGAAGTTTAACATCCCTGAGGGCATTAAAGGGAGCTTAGGCATGAAGTCAGGTGGGCCTGTGCACTGGGGAAACTGGGGCGGCACTTGGAAGTTGTAAACCGGCTTTCACCACTCCCACCGGTGCCAGTGCAACCTGCCATGGCACAGCCAGGACACTGCTGGCCACCAACCAGCTGAGAAGACAACAGTAAACAGCTTCCAACTGTTTCAACATTGCAATATTTGAAAATAAATGAAGAGCCAATGAAAACGAAATACTTTCTTTAGTAGGGATAAAGCATATACAGAAAAAAGCAGCTGGTTTAAATATCTCCCTAGTAAAATAAATTGTACCTGGAGCTAGCGGTGCTTTCTGGATAAGCTACTGGCTTTATGTACACAATTTAGCATCCCACTGACACTTATTTTATGAGTTAGGTCTCAAAATAATCCTTATTCTGTTCAAAGTGCGTGCTTGTGTGTACACACACAAACCTCCACCAATATAATGGTGGTAGGAACAACCGCATGGTTTTTGTGAGAAGCTTTGCTTATTTTTCCCTTTTTTATATTTAAATCCCAGTTGTGCAATTGCTTCATGCACAGCTGAAGCCTCATTGAGCCCAAGAGTGCTTCATGCAGCTGAAAGCTCCACAGACTCACAGGGCCTCAGCGTGGCTCAGGTATTTATCAAGCACGAAAAGCAACAGCAAATTAAGAATAAACCGTATTATTCTCAGTATTTTTGACCCATAATCAACTGGTCTTGACCAGTACTGAGGACTAAATGGAAAGCCCCAGCTAAAATTATGCTGCTAAAGGGCTGTGAGTCCCACAGTCGCAATTCCAGACAAGTGAGCCACTCTTTTCACCGTGCTGCTGACAGCAGGAGCCACACAACAATATTGCTGAAATCCACATTCATGCAGCACAAGGGAATAAAATGCCACACAAATCCTCTTTTCTGCAGGCTCTGGTGATATCATTGTTAGGGTTAAAACTGCCATGAGAAGACCCTTCAAACAAGGCCAGGGTGAAAGAGTGGAGAGAGCAAAAAGCATTGGTGAGCTCACCCAGGCACCCCAGCCAGGCAGCTCCTGCCAAACCCGCTCTTTGCTCCTCCAATAAATATATTCTTAAACCACCTCCTATGCACTTCCTTCAGGTTCTCTTTCTATACGCACAATCTGAAGGTAAATAGTCGCCTGTTCCTCCCTAAGATGAAAATAATGAACATACAAACGAGGTCTGAGCGGGCTGAGCTAGCTCCGAGGCACCTCCTCGCCGGTGTAAGCTGTGAGCAGCGCAATACAGAAAATGAAAGTAGAGAAATGCCTCACCAGCTGCAGAAAGTGGGAGCCCTCACAGTGGAAAGAAGTGTGGTTCAACAGTAAAAAGCAAAAACAAGACAGAAACAAATGCAATGAGCTGGTCTCTGGTTAGGACATCGGTGCCCGGCCTCAGCTCACTCCAGCTCCCCAGCTAAACAAGCTGCAAAAACTCTTTAGAAGTGAACTACAACTCCACAACAAGAACATTTCATTCCCTTATTCCTAAGCATGGAAGATGTTTAAAAGATATCTGCCTTACTGGGTTGTGTCCCCTGTTCAGCACCCGGGGAAGGAGAAGAGGCCCTGCCCTGCCCTGCCCTGCCCTGCAGGCTTCGGTTCGCTGCCTTGGCTTTGCAGCGCCTGCGTTCACGGACCTCGCTGGCGTCACTGCCATGTGGATTTGCCATTTCCCAGGCGTTTTACCTGCTGACATTGACTGCAAGCCTGTTTGTTTTATTTAACTGTGCTCCTACTCTTAAGCTACCATCCAATTACTGTTTCCAATTACTCGGCGCTCAAGAGCCGACATTAATTACAGAGTACCCTGCATACAAGGCTGCTGCCAGCTGAACTGCGTGGAGCTGGAGCATCCAGGACCAGTCTCTCCTCTGGGAGAAGAAACAGAAATTCCTGGTCTCAGTGGTGGATGAACAGCCCTGAGCATGAAGGGCAGGTTTGGTGAAACAGCAGATGAGCATCGTAGCCTTGATGCCCAGATCTCAGCAGCCCTTTGGATTCCCCATATATCCACAGCAATAAATATCTGTTTTTCCCTATGAGATTCAGCAAAACACAGCACCAGTTCAGGCCGGGGGATGTCAACCCAGAAATCTCCAGGATTAAGGACACACACCAGCAACAGCAGCCAGTGCTGTATAAATGCCTGTGAGTTTTAAGCGCCTTTGGCGAAGCACTCAAAACCAGGAGGATGAAGACTCCAAACTCCCCAAACTCTTTGGGAGAAATGCCTGAATACCGTGGCCCTTCAAGCACAGGTCACTTTATACGAAGAACTGAGCTGCTCAGGAATTAACAACAGACCTGTGAGGGTAAGACCCAAAACAACTCCCTGTCCCCTCCAGGGACACAGGAGTACAGCGTGTGCCTTTGGGAAGGGCATGGAACACCCGTTTGCCCTCACACAGTGGCCTCTGCAGACAGCAGCCTAACAAGTTATTTTGCAACTCACATTGCTCCGATTTAATAATACCCCTAGTGCAAGACATCCTTCTGGTGGATTTGGAGAAAGATCCTGTAAACTTCGGCCTCTTTTTTCCTTTCTACAAATAGATCTCTATTGCACAATGCACTGATGCAGTGCCACTTGCGTGAAACAGTGACATGCCAGGAGGAAACAGCACTTCACCATGATTATCTACTCATTTTTAAAATGAATATTAGATTTTTTTTCTCAAAATGTGTTTCTCTTTGCATGGTGCAGTGCCCTTTCAAAGTGTTTCACCAACAGCACTGCAGAACTCAGTCTTGGACAACAGCATGGAAGATCAGTGCTAGACTTTTAAATACAAGAGGAAAAATAAAAAGGTGAATAACTCTTCTCTGTGCTTCACTTCTGCTACCAGACCTTGCCAAACACAAGGTTTTGAGAAAAATCCATCTTGCAGCACTGGAGTGGGGAACACCGTGGTGGCTAGAACTGCTCACACCAGGGGCATGCCTGCATGGGGACACGGGGAACACGTCTCACATCTGGGACAATGTCAGTCGAGTACTGAGGAGCAGCAGAACATGCTTCAATAACCCACAATGTATTTCATATTAGGAGCAGCAATTAAATCAATTAGTTGTCACCCAGAGAGCTGCTACTTTTCAGAAGTTCCTCTTAAGCAGCAAAACCAACTTCCAGCATGGTTTAAAATAAGAAGGTGCTACACAAGCGTGCACATGGCTCATGCCATTGGGAAATCGGGAATGGCTGCATAGGCTTCTACTGCAGGTGGCTTATACCAAAAGCTTCATTAGTACCAGATGGGTGGATCTCAGATTCCAAATGAAACACACACATCCCCATTTACAGTGATTCAACCTAAAAAAGCCAGTCCTCCAACTAAAATGCAAGTGCCATGTCCATTTTTCTCCGCAGTAAGTGCAGATCACATATATGATCACTGCAAAAGCCAGAAGGGACTGTGCTGGGTACCACACTGACAATTACTTGTGTGACAAATTATCAACTTAAAAATCAAATATCTGCACTGCTCCAAGCTGAATTTTTTCCCAATTTGCATTTTAAAAAAATATAATTCACTGTTTGGAGGAGCAAAGACACTTTTTTTTTAAACACAGCAACAAATTTCAAGCCTATTTCCCAAAGCACCATCAAAGAGCTCATCACTGCTGATACCAAGAGGTCTGGATCTTCTTGTGTCTCGGAATCAACCCTTAATTTTAAGTTTTTGCAAAGCCTGGTCTCTTGTTTTTAAGAAACTTGCCCCATCCTAAGCTTTAGTGACTCACCCCCAGACGTCTCTGACTTGCAGCACCTGAAGTGACTGCACCCATGAAACACCCTGTGACTAGGCAAAACCACAGGCCATGGGTGGGAAAGCAAGGCAAGGAGATTAACTCAGAAAAACAGACAAAAACTGCATGTTCCCCAGTCGCTGTTTCTTCTGGAGATGTGGAGCTGAGCCACTGCCAGCCTTGGCTGACACGGGGACGTTGAGGCGATGCTCAGTGCTGTGGGGAGCAGCCGGCTGCGCGTCTGCCCTGTTTCCCTAAATCCCAAATGCTCTCGCTCCAATAGCAAAGCTCTGACAATGCTTTACAACAGAGAGGTTTATGCTTTTCTCTCTCCACTTGTTTTTTGTTTTAAAAAAATGTCTCAAAATATTTTCTCAGGGAGTGTTTCTGCTGAAGGGAATTGGGGAAAAACACAAGCAGACACTTGAGGTAGACAGGAACCACCCACTCACAAACCTCCTGTTTCAGAGGTGCACAGCTGCAGCTCCAGTTGATGTTCTCCCCACCACAGTAAGTAGAAAACTTACAACGGCGTTTTTAGTAAAAAAACAAACGTTTTTCACCAATCCTGTAGTTTTTCTAGTGGTAAAGCTGAAGTGCTATGAAAGTTACAATTAACCAAACCTCATCACTCCTTGGTTTTCTGCCACAGCCAGAAGTTTCAGAAGGTTAAACTGTTCCAAAACAAGCCCAGTCTATCAACAATTTTTCAGCTGATTTTGTAGTTAATACATCAAAAGCGCAGAGTTCTTTGTTTCCTTACATTTGTGTTTTCAAAGGCCAGGCAGGAGGTGGTACCACTGCACAGCAAAACCAGGGCTGAGCACTTTTTGCACCTGCTCCTACCACAGGAGTGATTTACAACTGTTTGTGCTGAGAAATCATGAGAAATGGTTAATGTACAACCACTTCCCCCAGCAGCATCAGCCCAGCAAACAGAGCCAACCCTGTAACCAGGTCAGCACCTCGCCAAGCCACCGATGAGCTCCATGCACACATTCCGACCTCCTGAACCTGTGTGTGATGGAGCTGCGGGCACAGGGCGCTGGCACCTCTCCTTCACCTGTGTCTGCAGGGAACCCTCTCACTGGCACAGATGCAGCTGTGTATCTACCTCAAAAAAGGAGAAAAAAGTTGAATTCCACTGTAATTGCATTCCCAGATTGCCAGCCTTTGCTGTGATTAGCACTGTGCAGATCAAACCCACCAGTGCAATAATCAAGCAATGCTCATGCTGGAGAGTCCAGCTCAATTATAAAAAGAAATAAACCCGCAAGAAAAGCATCACAGTGAAATACCAAATTTCTCTATAATTGCAAGCCTCCTTGCTTTGTGAATTCATCTCTCATGTCCATTATCTACTCCCATTCCTGCCTCCAGAGGCATGCAGGCAAGTAACACTAATAGATACAGTTTCCCCGAGCTCTCCCTCTCGATTCATCATGCAACGGGGACTCTTTTTTTAATAAACCATATCTTTGCAAAAGGAATATCGCCATTTGTCATCATCAGGGTAGATGAAGAGAGTCCATCATCATTTTTAAATAAGCCAAGAGCAGCAGCTGCAAAATGCGAAGCCACTGACACTGTCCCCGCAACTGCTGGTATCCCCACCAGCATCCAGTGGGTGCTTGCAGGTTGCAGCAAGAGCACCTGAACCAAGAAGAGGAATGTTTTCTGCATTGGTCCCCCAAAACTGAGGGGATGGGAGACATCAACTACTCAAAATATCTTGCTTCAGAAGAAAATAAAATTAAAAAATCTTGCTCCAGTGTGTAAGCAGAGGAAAAAAGGTCATTTTTTGAGATGAACATGCTTGGACACCATGAGTCCCTTGGGTTCTCGTTATCAAGGGGATGAAGCATCCCAAACCTCACTGAAGAGAGGGGCAGGGATGGGGTCCTGCACCGGGATGGGCACAGCAGCTGCTCTGAGCTCATCAACCAACCCCAGCTTTATTCTGCCATTTCCTGGAGGAGCGAAGGAAAGAGCAGGGATGGGTTGGAGCAAACAAACCCATACTGCCACCCATAAACAAAGGAAGTGTTTTTTGAAGGCAGCATCTAGGTAGACCTGATGGAAATAACAGAAGCAGTAGTTACAACAATGACAACAAAAAACCCCTCCAGAAGTCCAAAGAAACTATGGCACTCACTGGAAGCACTATTGGAGGAATTCAGCATGAGGCCATTTTCCCCCACTATTGCCAGCACACCCTTCCCAAGTTGATGCAGTTGCTCCCACTGCAGATAAACCCCTTTCTCCAGGGCCATCCCAACAATATTAAATTTTTCAGAAAGCCCTGAAGAATGAAGCCATCTCACCTGTGTAAGTCAGCAAACCCACATGTCTGCAAGATCCCTTTTCCATCATGTTTGAACACCGGGGGGGGCCTGGCTGCACATGAAAATCCATAGCAAAGCAATATATATGTACCCTACATTCTTCCCCTCCTGAACAGTTTCTCTTTTTAGTTGTTCCCCCTTTTCAAGAAAGTGTGTGGGTCTTTAAACCCTTTTGACTAGAAATACATATAAACAGCTGAAAACTCGCATTTTCTCTGCACCTGAACCTCCTCCAGGCCCCAAAAGCTTTCAACTTTTCCTAGATGAAATTATTCCTGCAGCTGGACCAGGCAGCCCACACTGAGTTTATCATGTTGCCACTTCATGTGCTTATTCACGAAGACTCTCATGAGCTTCTCACCACACACACTCACTTTCAAGTTGGCAGTTGGAGATAAAAAAGCAGCAATATCAGCATCAGCCACCAGCACCAATCCCAGGAGGAATGGAGGGACATGGGAGCAGTGCTGCTATTTCCCAGGAGGAGGGAAGGAGGGGCACCAGGGACGTGCCTGGTACTCATCCACCTGGTTTTGCCCTGCTCAAATTGTAATACATGCTACTAAGGGTCCTAAAAATGCTGTTCTCCTGCATGGAATGCGACCCCTTCCTCCTACAAGCTGTAGGAACTCATCCTCAGTCTTCTGCCTGTGTCAGGCTATGTTTACTTGATAAATGGCCTTTTTATTTCCTCTACACACTTACACACACTCATGCAGGAGAAAGAGGGATGCTGGTTAGGTAACATTTTTTGACTTCACACCAACAACCACCCCCACAATTTGAACACACAATTTTCATCTTGCCTGTCAATCACTGCCAACCAACAGTTGTAAAATAGGTATTTAGGCCAGAAAACTTTGGCCTAATGCTGTGTTTCAAGACTTTTCAGACCAAATGAGCTGAGTTTTCATGTACATGGAGGACAGGAAGACTCCCTTAGCCCAGGAAGATGACAGCTCACCACTGCTCTTCTCCAAGGGGCTGCATCCCTGGACGGTCCCGTTGGCTTGTGTGTGATGTGCATGTCAAGCTGACACAGGCAGGACCTGTGTCTTTGCAAACAGGACTAAAACACTACATGCACACGGAATCCAGCATTTAAAGGACAGACCAGCAGTTTTTGTTTGAGGATTTAAGGGAGTTTTTTGTCAGTCTGAAAAATGTTACCCTGAGCTGCCTCTGCACCTACTAAAATTTGCATTTCCCCATAAAGCCCCAGGGCATCCTGCTCTCCTCTGGCCCTCATGATAAGAGGGGAAATCAGGGATATACATTTAGGTGAGACACCAGGAAAAGTTTCTTCCCCCAGAGGGTGGTTGGGCACTGAACAGGTTCCCCAGGGTATGGTCAGAGCCCCAAGGCTGCCAGAGCTCCAGGAGTGTTTGGACAATGCTCTCAAGGATGCACAGGGTGGGATTGTTGGGGTGTCCTGTACAGGGCGAGGAGTTGGACTTGATGATCCTTGTGGGTCATTTCCAACTCAGGAGATTCTACGACATTGGTTATAGGGTGCTCTTATCCAGTGGTTCAGGAACTGGAAGGCAGTATGCAAGGCAGGGCTGCAGGAGGAAAAATATTTGCTGGCTAGGGCAGCTGAAGCTGGACCTGAAAGATTTTTTATCCTTCCATGAACCAGCCCCTGCCCAATGACAACCGACTCCTAAAACCCCAGGAATGGTTACCAGCTGCATGTTTCTCATTTTCCAAGTGCCTGGCTTGAGGCACTGCAGGCAGCTCACAGAGGCAGAAACTGGGGTTGGAACATAAAACGCTCCGTGTCAAAGGGATAAAACCAAACCACCCTTCAAGCCGTCTTAGAGCATCCAGACCATCTCACGAGTGAATTGAAAAGACCAGCTCATGCTTTTGATTCATTTGCACACAGGCATCACAGATGAACCTGGGAGGGGATTAATCCTGTCTTTGGAGCAGAGTTTGAATAGCACGGAATAAATACAGCCTGGAGCCCTGGACACAGTGGGATGGGACTGTCCCCACTTACACCCTGCTCACTCTCATATTCAGCCATACACAGGCCCCAGGGGTGAAAAGTCCATATGGAATCATGCTCCAAGGCCACGCCAGCACGGGAAGGCAAGGAGACGCTGTGGGACCAGCAGCAGCACACGCCATCTTCCGCCTCCAAGGGTTTGGCTCTGCAATTCTACTATAAAGCCATGTGAGCAGCCTAGTTATTTATTTAACTAAAAGCTTTTAATTATCTCTCTCACACACACACATTCCATGGGGCGGGGAAGGAGCAGAATAATCAGCCTACAACCAGTGATCGGCAGGTTCAAAGGAATTGTGGTTTTCATAGAAATAGCTAACTAGCCCAATTCTTCTTCCACCGCTTCCAAAGCGTACTCCCATCCCCAGGCTCCAGCCACGGCATGTTTTGCTGTGGTTACATCTCAGGCTGAGCTGATCCCTGTAAGAAGGACTCGATTTTGACAGAGCAAAGGATCCTCCACAGGCCTGGGCTCCAGGTTTCCTAAGGCAGCCATGGAGGGTTATTCCATGGTGTGACCCTGTCTGAAAGCCAGGCTGACATCCCATGGCACTCGCCCTCACCAGCAGATGGACTGGGCTGCTCCCCAGAAATACACGTGTGGGAGGGAAGCACCCAACGCCGTGGCCGCAGCCACGCAACCAGGCGGCCATGGAGCTCTCCCACCACCTGCAAGGAGAAACACTCCCCTGAGCTGCTCATCTTCCTACATCTTTTAGGCTCTGCACTGAGATCAGGGAGATACAAAATTCTCAGTCCCCTCCAAAAGCACCAGAGTTCAAGTGCTGTGAGACTTTATAAATTATAAATTACAAACCACTGCTGTCGACGTTTGCTCTGAGCACAGCAGCTAAAGCAAGCTGGCATGGGAATTTGTTTAAAAATCCCGGATCAGAAATGCAGCAGGGTCCAGAGGAGCATGCCCTGGAAGAGTATGATTGCTTGAACACACCCCGCAAGCCCATACAATTTCCCTCTCTGTGGAACTGCTTCATTTAAAAAAAGAAAAAAAAAAAAAGCAGAAACCCGAGAGAGAGAGAAAGAATTAGTCCATCTACACGGACAAATTAAAAGCACTGGCTTTTAATACACAATGTGAGTGGCATTACACAAGCAAAAATTCACATAAACAGAAAACAAGCGTAAACAACCGACTGAGCGTAAAGAAACTAATAATATTAATCTGGATTAAGTACAAGCCATGAACATTCCTACCTAATCCATCCGATGGACAAAGATAAATCCCTGATATGCCACATCCTACAGTTCTTTGCAACTTAAGAAACCACAATACTGATCAAAACAGTAGTAGGTAAGACATATAAAGGGAAATCTTTACGTATGCCTGCCTCCTTAATCTACACAAGATTAGAGCAAAAGTCAAGCACCAAGAAAGCAGAATAATCATTGCAAAAGATCCCCAGGCCCGGTCTGCAATTTATTCTCCTGCTGCAAAGCTTTATATTCAGCTTCCCTGGAGAAACACACAGCAACAAACACAGCACCAAGCCTGAACAGCCTGAGTATCTGCTATTCCTTAACACTCTAGGAAAGCTGCACAGAAGTTAAGAGGGAAGCCAATAGATCTGCAGTGGAGTTTAAAAGTACAAAATAAGGTTTATGATAGGAAATTATTTGCATCCACAGGGCTGCTGCAGGGACCCTCACACTCTCCTATTAAAGCCCTTTGATAAATCACAGCTTATTCCTAGGAATGTAAAAGCAGCTCCAGCAAGTCCAGATACTGACCCAGTGTGGCACACCAGTACAGCCCAGCTCTAGCTCCCCACTGCAGCCCCATGCACGCCTCCATCCACAGCGGGGTGGGAAGCTGCCACTAGCAGCAGGGATCCCTGGCCTGGATACCTGGGGAGAGCCCAGAGCTCTCCCACCCATCATGGACACAAGATCTCTGAGCATCACCAATTTCTAGGGCTTTTTCCAAGAAATAGGTGAAATATAGCAGTAAGGGGCTGAAGAAAAACCCAGCCTGCAGTGACACAGGTACTGTCACAGTTCCCCCAAATGAAGAGGCTCTTAGCACATACCCCTCATTTGAGAACACAAGGAAAGGTGTTTCTCCTCAAACTCCCAGTCAGATGCTGTGGACACTCAGCCAATACTTCCACTGAACCGCCCCAAAGATGAAGAGCCAGAGGTCCACCTGATGACCCCAAAAATCCAAGATTGCTTTGAAATATTATATGCCAAATAACTGCTGTGAAAACCTAGTACAGAGCCACTGCCTTCCATCAGCAACCCTTCTGTACACACAACTTTACTCCAGCACGTTATATGCCACACTCACATCATCATCATCATCCACCTTTCAACGTATCAAAGCACATGGAGCATCCCAACACCCCAGCCAGCTACCCCGGCACAGCAACACTTTGATCTCGAATGAATGAATTTGTAGAGGTGGCTGCTCACTAGATAAGCTGCACCCCCGCCGGCCTATGTCCCATCCATTCAAATATCTGCTCAACAAGCAGCAAACGGGCCGGCAGGAGAGACGTGTTTTACCACTTTCCGAAAATCAAATGCTGTCAAGTGAAAAACACCGTGGATGCTCATGCAGAGCACACAGGCACTTGGCAGGGAGATACTGGAGCCAGGAGCTGTAGGTTTGGAGTATCATTACCCAAAGCATTTTTAGGCTTCAGGAACATACAGTGTTTGGAAACAGGACGAGAGGAGTCCTTACTCCTCAGGATTGCTGCTTTCCCATGAAATGCTTTGCTTCTGATAAGATTATTTGTTTTAACTTGCAATTGTGAGATCAGATGAAAACACAGGTAATTCCTGTTCTCGTCATCTAAATTGATACAGGAAATAATTAATGTGTTTATATTAGGAAAAAAATCATCCCTCTCGCAGTTTCATAAGGCTCTAACTGAGTTTTCAAGGAAAGGAACACCATGTTTATCCTGATATTTATCTTCTGCAGCAGATTATGTTTCTCCATGGGAATCCTAGAAAATCCTCACCTTCTTTATTAAGGCCATGACAGCAGAGATATGCAAAGGACACCACTGCCTTTTAAATCAAAATTGCCCCAGAAGTACAACTGAAGATGCAAGATGATGTAAAATATAAACATCAAGTGTATCAGCATCACTGACACGCAACACACAACCTTTAAGAATCACCACAATGCTGCAGGAAAACCTTCAATGCATTAAAAATATGGCTGGACCAGCCATTAAAATAGAAAAACAACCTACTTTGGATCTCCACAAAGCAACCTTTGAAGTGAAGGGAGCAGCTCCTGGGGCAGCGACACACGAGTGAGCTAATTGTGAAAGGAACTGCACTCCAGAGCAGCAGCAGCAGCCAGAGCAGAGCCCCTCCGTGTCCCTCACACAGACCCAGCATATTCTCTGCCCCACGAGACCTTACAGGGATTACTTTTACATATCTCAACTGAGAATAAGAATCACTAATTCCATCCCTCCAGATCTAGCAAACTAAGGCAAGCAAAATCCAGCGTGTTTGAAAAGCCTTCAAATCCTAAATGGAAAGAGCAAGGTAAGGCAAAAATGGGGTTTGTGGTTCAGAAATAAGATTTTCATGGACTAGTTTGGGTTGGAAGGGACCTATTTTGCTTTGCTTCCCCAGTATCTTAATTAAATTAACACACAGAATTATAACTGAACCAGCTTAGCACCTACCCCAGAATTTGGACAATCTCTAAGAAAATTTTCTCTTCACCACCAAACGTGCAATTCTTAAATAACCATTTACACAGCCAAAGAGGGGAGGGCTGCCAAACCCTGCCCAAAACCAGCTTCCCCAAACCAGTGCACAAAGGGTGAACAAGTTCCTTTTCCCCAAAAAACACAGAAGTGAGGACTTGGGACACTTGCAGCTGCAGCACTCAGAGGTGGTTGAGGTGGATTTTAACTCATTCCAGTCCCTCTGGAGTAATTTTCATTACAAATGGTGCCTCGCTGGAGAGAGGAAATAAAAATACGCGTTGGTGGAAAATCCAGTTAGCTGAAGAGCATCACTTCCCAGCGGGCTAAGGTGTTTTCTTGAGCTAGAATTCAGAGGAAAGCAGGATGCGCACACAGGAAAGGGCCTTTGCCTGACTGATGCCAGACCACAGCATCTACATTTGTCCCATGGGTGGGTGAGCAGGCACTGGTCTGCAGAGCCCGAAGCACTTCCCCGACAGCCCTTCCCCACCATATCTCCTTCCTCCTCCTCCTGCACAATGGACTCTGGGCAGAGCTGGGGATCCCAGCTCGGCCACGGCAGCACGGGCAACCCCACCCCAGCAAAGGGGGACACTGGGTGCCAGCTCCCCTGAGCTGCGTGTCCCTATCCTGCTAACCCCATTTCTTGCCTCCTGCAGAATCCGTCTCGTGCTGAGCCTCAGCCTTTTGACTTCCAGGTCTCCATGTCACACACAGCCCCATGGAGCGCTCACACATGAGCCACACACACACGCACTGTGCACACACAGATACACTGGATTCGGTCACACAAACACACACTGCACACAGATACACTGGATTCGGTCACACAAACACACACTGTGCACACACAGATACACTGGATTCAGTCACACACACTGCACACACAGATACACTGGATTCAGTCACACAAACACACACTGCACACACAGATACACTGGATTCGGTCACACAAACACACACTGCACACACAGATACACTGGATTCGGTCACACAAACACACACTGTGCACACACAGATACACTGTGCACACAGTGCAAACACAGACACGCTGCCCACACACTGCGTACACACATATACATGGTGCACACAGAAACACCACGCACGCTCACCTGGTGTGCACACACACATGGTGCACACACACGCACAGACCGCACACGCACTGCGTATACATGCAGTGCTCACACGCACCGAGCTCACAGCAGTCACACCACACACCCCCGATACAAACCACACACACAGGGTGCTTGTGCAGACCACGCGTGCACACTGCAACACCCCACGCACACGCACCCTTTACACGCAGGCACACTGGCTGCACACACTCGCTGTGCAGATGCACCTTGCGCAGATGAGCGCACGCACTCACACACGGTGCACAACCACACACGCGCACATACACGTGCCCACCCGCACAGAGACCGCGGGCACGCACCGACCCGCCGTTTGCGGACAGGGACACAGGGACACACGGACACAGGGACACACGGACCCCGATCCGCCGCGCAAAGGCCGCGCGCGCTCTTCCGCGCCGCGCACACGCTCCCGCGCGCACTTACCCGGCCGCCCCCGCGCGCGGCGCCCGCC
>VZRQ01000007.1:39995-58305 GCA_013397975.1 Machaerirhynchus nigripectus | reverse complement strand
AAGGAGGAGTGTATGAAGAACGGGGCGGGGGGGCGGGGGCATTGGGATTTTCTTTATGCTGTTATAATATTCTTCATTTTTTTTAAGCATAGGGCTACTCGTAATCGGACAGGTACTGTCTCAGTCTGTGGCAAGCCAAAAAAGCGACAGTTTAGGTGGCGAGCGCTTGGTCAACAAGAAACCCCCCTCGAGGAGCTCGCCCTGCCCCTGCTCTGGAATCCAGCACCTACAGCATGGACTGGGTTTTCCTCGCTTACAGCCAAATTAGAATCAGTTACTTCTGTCAAGCAGAGCTGTCCAGCTCTCCCTGCTACGTACATCAGAGCAAAACATGCTGCCCAGTGCCTCTTGAGCACTTCCAAAGGCTCCGGCAAGGCTGCTGCCAGCCTGCCCAGCTCAGGAACCAAATCCCCCTCAAATATTTGCACAATCCCAAAATACGCCTGGCACCAAGGCATCTCCGTTTGTCTCCCAAAGAGAATTAAGGTCTCAGGCACATTATTCTGCTTGGATTAAGAGCAACTACCCTGCCTCTTCATCAGCAGATAATACCCGAGGCGGATGCACACCCTGGCTGGGACGGCTCCACCACCATGCTGAGCCCTCACTGGTACTGACCTAGCAAGAGCCACTCACACTCTGAGGGGATCTGTGCTATACGGGAGCTAAAAATACCCAGATTTTTAGAAAAATTAACATGCTTCTCACAGCTATTTACCTCTTCTCCTTTATGCGTCCATGACACTCAGCTCTGCCAAGAAGAATGCGGCAGCTCCCCTTTCTCTCAGTGTTGAGGCCACTTGCAAAAAGCTTCTCAGTGAGAGGGAAGACAGATGTTTTTGCCTTAAATCTGGACTACTTGGTGGTTTCCTTGGACTCAGATGAGCACGTTTGATTAAAAAAACACAGGCTGGGAAAGGTCTGGCAGTTCTAAGTCGCTGCTCCTCCATTAGGGACAGGTATTTCCCTTGAAATACGCCCTGAAGCTCTGACTTCAGTCCCCGGTGCAATAAATTAACACATTTTAATAGCCCAAGTAGTGCATGGAGGAGCATCAGATGTTCAGTGCTGACCCACCACAACTGCTGCCTTTGCTACTGCTCACCCACAGGCGGGCTTAAAACGCTGCCAGAAGAGAAATACAAGTCCAAAAGGCTTTGAGGAGAAAACCATGGAACAAAGAATCCACAATTTTTGGTTGGCAACAGCTTCTCGCAACTAAGAAAAACAAGCAAACAAACTCATACTGCTTCACCGTACACCACACACAGCAGATTACCTGGAGGAGAGACCAGGGCAACAAAAACTTATCATCAAAGTGGTGATGTAACACCACACAGTGCATCATCCACCGCGCTCAGATCACCAGATGATCCCCAACTCTATCTGCCAGCAGCTGAGAACAGAGAGCAGCAGCTCCTGCATTTTGAATTCCCAGGTGAGGCATTTATCCACAGGGAGCACTAGTGCAAGCTGCTGATATGCTGTCAAGGGCAAAGGATGCTCTCACCTCTTCAGACCCCAAACAAATGGCTGAAAGCTTGGTTGGCTCCAAAGCTAAAGGAAGAGAAACTAAAAAGTTATCAGATATGAAAAGAGGCATTTGGTCTATGCCATGAGAGCCTGAAAAATGTTCTTCTGGGGCAAAGGGATCTGAGCCTACACCAAAGCACTTTTTATAGGGAGCAGAAAATATGGGGGAAAAAGGAAAAAAGAAACCCAAAATCACCACTCTTGTGCACACAGAAATACACCCATCACCACCAAACTTCTGCTGGAAGTCACTGGCTTAGCTTCTTTTTCCTTCCTATATAGCCCCAAACTGACCTCTGAAATCCCATAGGAAGTAATGGAAATTTCTTAAATTCTTCACTGTAAGAACAGTTTGCCCTGTGCCAAGCCCAGATTGCAACTATTTAAAGAACTCTCCCAGTTACAGCTGGTTTAAGTCGCTTTACGGGAGTCACTTAGAGACTTAGAATTATTTTAATAAGTCAGGATTTCTTGGTATTTGCCCGCTGGATATAGGAATAAGGACAGGAATTATATTCATTTTAGGCATGTGTTTGGGGTCGCTAAGGCAGAGGTTGTTCCTCGCAAGGTGAAAGGCTACTGGGAGCACTCAGATCCTGATGGATTCGGTCAGTGCAAACCAACTGGGTCATGGAGAATGATGCCAAACCCTGCCCTCTGCCCGGGTAATGTGCAGGCACTTGCAAGCAGCTCAGCAGGACACACTGCAGCATCCTAGGAGCATCCAGACAGCAGATTAAATCCAGCTCAAGCAAGTTCTTCATAGAACAGATCTTTCTAAGGGGATCCAGCGCTCTCTAGGCCCCACAGGATACACTCTTGGTAAGAGTTGTTGTAAAACAGGGCTCCCAGTTTACACCAGTGTGGGGGAACACTGCCCAGAGCATTACTGGCACAACAATAAAAGGCACAGAGCTCTCCTCTTTGCCCTGAGGAGCTTCTCCAGTGAGGAATTCCCAATCTAAACAAAGCAATTGTTCATAACACTGGGGCTGTGTTCCCTCCCCCAAGGCGAGCGGGATTTAAGGTAAAGAGAAATACTCGGGATTACACCAAGTTCTAGGAAAACAAAGAAATTAAGCTGATCAGATGAATCCTTTATCCATCCTGCTCTAAATGAGCTGTATTATGCACACCTATGTGAACACACAACAGGCACGCTCCCTTTCTGTGCTCACACACTTTGCAAACAAGTGACAGTCTCCATTGCAGCAGCAGCCATTTCACAAGAGCAAACAAGGTGGGAGGAGAGCAGGTGGCTCAGTTTTGCCAGCTCCTGGCCCTCTGCCCTTGGCTCCTCTTCCAGCTTTGCTGTCACCATCAGCACTGCTGATTTGGCCGCGAGCAGAAGACAAGAACGAGGAGAAAAGGAAACCTCCCTTTGACTCAAGCTTTGTGCCCTTGTAAAATGGTGATGTAGAATTAAGATATTGTAGGTAAGTGATTCACCTGGAAGGAAAGGATTCTTCAACTAACGCTGCATTTCTTCCCTGCCCACCCCTCTCTCCAGCACAGAATTCACTGCTGAAAAAGCCTCTGACAGGCTAAACTGCAAACTCAAGGAATTTTCACTAAGGTCTAGAACACTGCACTGCTTTGCTACAACTTGTGTGTGCACAATGAAGGCAACCTGGAATATCTATACTCACCAGGCTCTGTATCAAGTATTTAACCAAAGATTAAATCTAGTCCAGCCCATCATAACACTCTCCAAAATCAACATTCATTGCTGAGATAGTTATTAAAGGGCCAAGGAGCACCCTCCATAGCTAAAGAGACTGAGTGATTTAGGTATTGGAATCACACTTGGCATCAGGGCAGTTCACTTCCAATTTTGCTAAATGCAAACTGCTTCTCCCATCGTTTTCTGTGTGGTTTTGTTCTGGAGAGTTTTCTTTTGTTGGGTGTAATTTATAGCCTTTAAAGACTGCTGTTGCTAAACTAAAGCCGTGTGTTCTTTCCCGTGGGCAGAAGAATCCAATTTTTGAGCCATTAGATCTTTTTGGTACTGGGCTGGCTCATCCGGATCCCTTTTGGGCAGATGGGGAAAGCAGAGGGGGCGGCTGGGAACTACGTCTGTACACCCAGGAATTCCCATCCCACCTGCAATCTGGTTAATTGATACAAAAAGCTCCTGTCATGGGTTTCATTGATTTGTATGAAGCTGATGTTCATTTGAGTCAGTGTCTTGCAGCACAGCAGACAAGCTCAAAGAAGAAAGAGGAATAAAACAGAAGAGGAGCTTCAGTTCTCTCCAGGCTGTGTGCCAGTGCAGGGAAGAACTGCTCCTGGAGAGTCAGCTTTGTTTAGACTTAGGGCTTAGAGTCAGCGTGTAAAGCACATATCTTCCCAGATGCACCATTAAAGATTGGAGGAGGTCAGCTGCAGCCTGCAGGATCGAGTGTTCATACACTGAATGTTTCTACATTGACAGAGAAATACCTTTCCTCTCAAGTATGAGTAGGAAGTATTGAACACACAAGTGGCTACACTGAAAGGATCTAGAAAGAGCTTAACAAATCCTGGAGAATAGATTACAGGTGATGCTGTGAGTACAGGTAGTGCAGGCTCAGGAAAAAGCTGAGCCAATGTGGCATGAGCCTGAGCTCCAGAAACAACCCAAGAAACTGACTGAACCATGGAAAGAACCACCACAGGAGCATCAGACTGTCCCACAGCACACTCATCTCCATCACCTCGAGGGCTCACCTTCCTTCCAAGCATTTACCGGGACTTCATTCCCTGGCAGTCTCAGTAAAAGATGACACAACTAAAACCAGAGGAGTGTGCTCACAGACAGCACTTGACTCCCTACCCCTCTTTAAGGAATGCTGCTGGAAACCCCTATGTTTGGGCAGCAGGAAGAAGTTCAAGCCCTTGCGTCAGCCTCCTAAACCAAGCAGGACCAGCCAGCCTGGCCAGGGAGGCAGCTGTCCCTTCAGCGGGGGACAAGCTCAGCTATGCAGCCTTTCTTGAAATGCACCCAAAAATAACAGTGAGTGCCACCTAGAGACCAGAGCTCCGGCAGGGAGGCAGCCAAGCCGCACTACAAACAAAAGATGTCAGGGGCTGATTTACTCCTTGCATGGATGAGGAGTCAAACTGCAGCCAAGAGAGGCTCTGGCTTCTTTAAATAACACGAGGTAGGTGTGTTTTGAACTGCAGCTTCTCCCCAGAAAGGCACCAATTCAGTGAAGGAGATCAGACTCCATACTGTTACACGGTTGTTGGGCAAAGAGCATCCCTTGGCTTCAAAATGCTCAGAGCTCTTTGGTTTGGGGAAGGACAGTTTCAAGATCAGGGTTTATTTAGGACTAGTGTGTACCTAGCAGTTAAGTTTGAGGCAGATACTTGGTAGAGAGCATTCAGGTCTGCACTAACACATCCCATGTAATCCAAAGGCCAGGCAGCAAATTCACGCAAGCCATGAACCCAGCACCAGTCAACAGACCCCAACTGGTGATCGAGGGCTAGACCTGTGCATCAGTGAGGGACACCTGGCAAAACCTAACATTTATTTAATTAAAACTTTACCTATGGAGAACAAATACAACTTCTAACCATTACTTTTTCCACAAATAAGAGCCAAAGCTCTGCACCACCTTGTTCAGCGCTGCCTCCCCTGCCTGACACGTCCTTGGACCTCGCAGGGTTTGTCTTGAGCTACTAAACTGGATCAGACTCATCACTCTGAGTCCTGCCTGTGGATGTTCCCAGAACCTAACAGAGCACAGCCGAAGTCTGCCCAGAGGCATTTCTGCAGGTGCACAATGATTAATTGGTGCACATTTCCATATCACAAATTAAAAAGATCTCAGCTTGCCTGAAATGCAGTATATTAAACTCTGAAACTGGCAGTCATGGATACCAGCTTCAAAAAGATTAATATCAATAAGACAGAATCCCAACGGATAGTATCCCACTGCTGCCAGTTTTTCTGGAGCTCAAAATAAGGCATTTTGAGGCTTTTTTAAGGTAGTAACTTTCCATGCTTATTTTATTAAGGAAACCCAAAGCGGTTCATATTTATAGACAGAGTCCAAGTAATGGAGGAGGGAGAGGGGGATAAGTTGCCAAGGAAAGCTGTGGGCATGGATGGGGAGACACGGAGGCGAGGGCAGGAAGCATACTGCCATTGTCACAGTTAATTGCCAGAGTCTGAAAAGGTTTGTAACTAAAATAAATAACAACTCTGTTAGTTCAGGGCGTTCTGCAGGTCCACTGAGGCTGCACAGTAACAGTGCACACAGTAAATCTTTGGAGCAGGAGATGCAGCAGCAGCTTGGAGACGCCAATCTCACCCTGCACTCACTGCAGGCTGCGTCAGAACAGCTAATAATTATTAAGCTGCCATCTTTTATTTCTAATTATTTGTCTCCACAGCAGGGTTTCTCCAACCATCAAGCAAAAGGGAAGCAAGTCTCAAAGGAGTAACTGTTTTGAAGTGGGCTCACAGCTGCCACGGCATGAATGGCTCTCCAAGAACAGTAGCAACTGCTCTGCGCGGCGCACGGAGCTGGGAGGGAAAGCATCCTCTGTTTAGGCTGGTTTTCAATGTCGGTTTTTAGGTCAACTAAAACAGCTTTTCTTATGCAACAGAAAGCTCACTTGCTTTGGAGTTTTTGCTTTCATTTAATTAGATGGTAATTCAGAGGGCAGCACTGCTATTCTGAAAGCCACAATGAGAACTGTTTCAGTGCTTTACAAAGCAACAAAGTGAAAACACTGAGCTAAGCCGGCCCTAGAACTTGACACCACATCGGAGTCTGATGGTCTCCTCTGAGGGGGTGGGACAAGTGAAAGAGATACCCTGCTGCCACATTTCCATACAATCATGGAGTCTTTTTGGTCAGAAAGGCCCTCCAAGATCAAAGAGTCCAACCATTAACTCAACAATGCCGAGCCCACCACTAACCCATGCCCCTAAGTGCCACATCTTACAAGGATTTTAAACCCCTCCAGGGATGGGGACTCCATCATTGCCCTGGGCAGCCCGTGCCACTGCTTGATGACCCTTTCATGAAGAAGTTTTTCCCTAATATCCAGCTTAAAGCTCCCCTGGCACAGCTTGAGGCCATTTCCTTGCCTCCTGTCCCTTGTTCCCTGACCGATCCTCCCCCGGCTGCCCCCTCCTGTCAGGGAGTTGTGCAGAGCCAGAAGGTTCCCCCCAAGCCTCCTTTGCTCCAGGCTGAGCCGTCCCAGCTCCCCCAGCTGCTGCTGGTGCTCCAGACCCTTCTCCAGCTCCGTTCCCTTCCCTGGATACTCTCCAGCCCCTCAATGTCCTTCTTGTTGTGAGGGGCCCAAAACTGACCCCAGGGTTCAAGGTTTGGCCTCACCGGTGCCCAGTACAGGGGGACTGCCCTGGTCCTGCTGGCCACACTAGTGCTGGCACAGGCCACGTGTCATTTGCTTTCCTGCCCACCTGGGATCATGTTCAGCCATGGTCGACCAACAGAAGAGGTTAAAGAAGAAAATTTCACTGAAAGATGCTGGAAACCTCATTTGTTCTTCCTCTTTGGGCTATATGTAAACAAAAACTAAGGAGAGACCCAAATTCACAACACAACAAGCTGTTCAAGGGCTCCGCAAAGCAGTGCCCTTCTCCAGGTCACCCACGAAATCTGGGATAGAAAGAAACAACATGTATAGATAAAGATGACAGCACGGGGCTTCCAGCAGCACCAGTGCCACCACACGGAAAGACAGAGCCCAAACGCAGCCCGTGAACGGACAGCCTGCACCTACCACCACAGACCCCGCTCTCAGAGCAACTTCTCAGCCACCACCTCACCTTGGATTTCTTGACAGGCTTTAAATAATGGCAACATACGTGAATCTCAGCTTGAAGGTCAAGAGCAAAACCTCCAACAGAGGCTCCTCTTGCATTTTCAGCATTTTCCTTCACGGTTTCTGCCCTGCAGCTACTCGTGGCTTCCCTCCATGGAAGCTGCTGGTGTGTTCCTTTCAGGACAGATGCCCAACACTTACCAGGTCAGGAGAGGAGATTATCTTACTAAAACTCCTATGCATTTTATGTTTACCTACAAGATAAGCCAGGCTTAAAGATGGAGACGCAATCTGAGCCTGCTGTTTTCTCTGCTGGGTGAGGGTCAGGGCTGTCCCTAAAGGCAGTGAAACTGTACCACACCCCCATTATCTTTGCCATCCCTAACAAGGTACCACTTGGCTTTCTTGTTTGCTGACAAAGATTAACACCAAGTATTCAGCAAGCAGCAAATTTCATCTCATATCAGGATCAAAACCTCCAAAGTCTGTAACAAGCAGAACCACCAAAATGCAGTTCTCTCCCCTCTGTGCGATACGTGCAAGAAAACAGGTAAAATAACATGGAGACTGCTCTGGGGAGAGCAAACCAGGGACTGTCTGGGTTATCAGTGTTTCCCAAGGGAGAAATTCACCCTTGACCAGGGACTTGTCACACAGAGATAGCCAAAGGGTGACTGTCCTGAGGGTCTGCTCAAGCACTGAGCAGGAACACTCTCTGGCCAAAGACCTGCTCCAGGCTACCCTGGCACAGCTGCAGCTGCTGTGCTGGTACAGCTTTGCCTCTTACTAACCCTTTCCGACCATCATGCAAGTGAGCACTTGTATCTTGCTCCACATCCAAGCTTGCAATAGCTTCCAGCTCTACCTTCCATGTGGAGGAGTTTTATTCTGCATTCAAATGACTGCTGGGTGTTTGGTGGGCTTGGAGCTCAGCACCTCTGACCAAGGCAGGCTTTCTAGTTAATTAATGATCCTGCTTGTAGAGATTTGGTAGTAAAACTCATTCAGATCAGGAGGCAGTTGCTCATCTTCCAAATATAGTGCTCACTTCTGAGTAAGAACAACAGGTTTATGCTTGGATTTGATTCATCTCTCCTGCCCCGCCACGAGGCATTGTATAATGATGTCGAGTTTAAGAATAAAGCAATCTGTTCCCAGCACCTTCCTCTCCCTTCCCTTCAAGTCTTTCATCAATGACTGGCAGCACATGGAATGCTCAGGCGCAGAGCAGAGCTGGTCTAAATGTGCTCAGCCCTTTCCCTTACTGGGAGAGGAGCGGATGTTACTGGGGAAGAGGAGTGATGGACAGGAGAGGGGAAAGCTTAATAGGAGGATAGTTTGAATTTAAAAAAAGAAAAAAATTAAATTAAAAATTACTGAAGTTTCCAGAGATCACAACCTTGATGCAAAGGCACCACCACATCCAGAGAAACAGCTTCACCAAGCAGATCCCTTCCTTCCCTCCACCCTGAGCACACACACCTTGCCCTCAGAGGCTTTAATACACAAACACCACCTCACAGCCAAGTTCAGGGCAGGCACCAAACCTCTGCAGGGAAACCATCAGAATCCACCCCACCAGGGCAACTTTTCCCCCATGCAAAGCAGGCTCTCCATGAACACCAACTGAAAATATCAGTGCCTGATGTTCTTCTCCAAGCTTGACGTGGATTTCCCCTCCCCTCCTGCCAGAGGGGCCTCAGGCTCCTCTCCCTGCCCTGCAAAGCCCCAAACATCCACGGCTTGCAAAGGGCAAGGTGGTCCACTGCCATCAGAGAGCCCCTTTCACAACCACAGCACTGACTTGCCACCAACAGATGTCAGGAGACATCCTGGGAGGAACAGGAAGCATTGCTTTCCATTCCCAAAAACATTTTCCCTTCCATTTGCTTATTTGCTGGCACTTAGTGTGTTTTTATCCCCAGATCAGTGCTCCACAGCCCAGGCTGGTAGGAAAAACTACTGCTGGGGGTTTCCTCATACTATAAAATACAGCAATTTCCAGGCCAGCTAAGTGCTTTTCAATATCCAAAATCTTCACACACACACGGACAATAAATCATGCTGTTTGACAACAACCAATGCTTCAGAGTTTAAGATGGAATAAACAGGTCAGTTCATTATTTAAATAGGTCAGATCATTAAGTCGAAGCAACTCAATTCAACCATTTCCTCCCACTGATCTAACAAAGCAGGTACTCACCCAGAGATGAGACAGCCGGGCCAACCGCGCAGGTGAAGCACCAAAATCCATCGTGGGGCGGTGGATAGAAGAGAAAGGAGAAGAGACACTGGTTAATAAGCAGTTCCAGCAAAACACGAAAAACCCATGCACCCACCAGAAAAACCCCTCGNGAAAACCCTCGCGAGCCACAAAGCCAAGTGCTCACACTTGTACCCACATGAGCAAGGCAACAGAGAAAACTTCAGTATCTGACTCTTCCCAGAAGTGAAGGTGGAACCGGATGTTCACGGTCAGCCGCTTCTCAGAAACGTAAACACCAAGCGGGGAAGGAAAAAAACCCCAAAAACATCAGCCCGGCATTACCTAACGCTGATAATACAGCGAGCAGTGACGCAGGCCCCCCATGCCTGCCAGCCGCCACTGAGCGCAGCCTCCCGTGAGAACAGCCTTCGGGGCCGGCCNGCCGAGCTCCGGGCACTGCCGGGCTCCGGGCACTGCCGAGCTCCGGGGGCACTGCCGGGCTCCGGGCACGGCCGAGCTCCGGGCACTGCCGGGCTCCGGGCACTGCCGAGCTCCGGGAACGGCCGGGCTCCGGGCACTGCCGGGCTCCGGGCACGGCCGAGCTCCGGGCACGGCCGGGCTGGAGGAGCAGCGAGCTCCGCAGAGGCTGCGGGCTGGCCCCTGCACTTCTGCGCCCGTCCAGCTCCTCCGGACTTACATAACTTCTCATGCAAACTTCTGGAGGCCGGGACACAGCCCAGCGCCGCCAGTCCCGGCTCTACAGGGCTCCAACTGAGCCCTCTAGTGGGCTTAAAAAACTCCACAAAACACCAAGAGCCTTAATTTAATTAACACTCTGCCAGAGGCCTCTAAACCCTAATCCTCTCAACAAAAGGGTCATTAACTAAATGAAGAGATTCAAGAGAGCAGCGGTGCTCCCACCCGCGGCAAGGCTGGCTGTGTGCTGTGGTGGGCACGCACCAGGGCCCGAAAGTCAGCCAGATCCTCAGCCCGTACCGCATCCCCACTGAGGGTACAGGGACCTGCCTCACACGAGCACACAGTCGAGCACTCGTGGCACAAATCTGGCATGCTGCCGGACTCAACGGTCACCCTGCCATGCCAGAGAATCACAGCATCATGGAATGGTTTGTGTTGGAAGGGGCCCTAAAGTTCATTTCATTCCAACCCACTGCCATGGGCAGGGACAACTCCCACTAGACCAGGTGGAGAGATGGGCACAAGCCCATACCCATCCTTTGGGATGCACCATGACGCCGACAGTCCCAGTGCCATCATCTCTGTTGAGACTGAAAACCCAAACTGCTGAATCAGGAGAGGAGCTGGAGCACCATTTGTTTTTTAAGTGTAATTATCCAGCCTGGATGCAGGTAGAGAGCAGCTCTCCTTTCTAGAGGCAGCCTCAGTCCCGCAGCTGAAGGCTGGGAAAACATCTCCATCTTGCCCAGCCCTGCCAGCATGAACAGCAGGAAAGGCTCTCCTCACCAAGGAGCTGGGGTGTACCTTGGCAGAAGAATTCACAGCACGCAGGGTGTAGTCAGGGAAAAGCCTTCACAGTCAAAGGTTCCCAGCCCACGTGCCTCACCCCACTGTGACAGGGATGGAGATCTTGCCCTTTGCAGGTGGCTCTCTTGGAAAGTCACCTCCAGCTTCAGAGCCACACAGAGGATCCAGGGCAGCTGTGAAGAGCACATCCATGAGACAGCTCATTAGTGCGGTGAACAGGAACAGAAGAGCTTAATTACAGGTCAGGAATCATTCCCTCTGGGTTTGGATGCCAGCAGCAGCCTCAGCAGGGCCGTGCAGCCCCATGGGACAGGCGTTCCTCAAAAGCACCCGCAGCCAATGTCACCTCTGCCCCGTGAGCGGGATCCCAGCTGTGGCTGTGAATGGCCTGCAGAGCCTCAGGATCCAAATGTGAGAACCCAAAACAAGGAAGAATTCAGGTGCTGCTTGCAGAAAAAGCTTCTCTGCCAACAGCAGCCTGCACAGGTCTGGAGATGCTAGCGCAGCTCACCTATAGGCACTGGTCCCCTGCTTTTGGTGCTGTGTGTGAGCACCCCAGTCCCCGAAGCAGCTTCTGAGGCTGAAATCAAGCAGTTCACCAGGACAGAGACAGCAGTGGTTGCTGGTGGGGCAGTCACACCCCAGAGGCTGCCACAACCTGGGCAGGGTTTTTGGGATGGCCAGGAGATGCTTTAGTGTGCTATCTCTCCTCAGACCAACACAGCCTTCCCTGGGACCTCAGCTCTCTAGGGTGCCAGCCAAGCTGGTCACAGACACTCCATGCTTGGGACTGGATGCTGGACAGCATTTGCAGAGGTTTCCATTTTTAGCTTTTGCCCCCATCTCCTCCCTGCATCTCCTCAGATGTGCCTCCAGTATGGAGCTGACACGTCGATGCCTCCTTGCCCAAAGATGCAGGAATAACTGTTCCCTGAGCTAATGAGGCTGCCCTGCTCTGACCCAGGGCAGTTTTCAGCACACACAGAATAAGCAATCCTCTCCATGTTCACCTCCTGGGAAAATCCCAAGAGCTCCCATCTCCCCAGCCTGGGAAAGAACACAGATGGTCATGGAGATTAAAGCATACAGAGAATTAACCACCCCATGCAAATGAGCTTCTTCATCCAGCCCAGCGCTGCCAGGTGGTTCGAGGTCCAGCACTTGGATGTGATCATCATGGCTTGCTGAGCTCCCATAACAGCCTTGTATTGACCAGGACAGGGGCCAGGAAGCTGAGCAGGATGAAGACAATTTGTAGGGAAGGCAGGATGCAAACTGCCAGAGCCAGGCAGTTGCTGAAACCACATTCACCTCCTGCTACAGCAGAAGAAAAAGCAGCAGCACCAGAAACAAGCCTGGTCAGCAGCACAGATCAATTCTGCACTTGGATATCTTGTGTGTTTCCACGCAGAGCTCAGATGGAGCAAGCTGCAACCACAACGTGAGCCATCAGACGCTGCTCACACAGCACCAGGCGCCCACGGGATGGCAGAAGAAAACCCTCACCAGCTCCTGCTGCCTTTCCTAGAAGGCTGAAGTCTTGGCACCTAGCTGAGGCACGGGATCTGTCAGCACAGCACACTGGGATGGGGCCACATAACCTTCCCAAGAAAGGCAGGGTTTCTCCAGGTTACCTCCCAGGGAGGAGCTGCACCTGAAACCCACCAGCAATAGGTTTAAGTCTTATTTCACTTTTACTCAAAACCATGGAAAAAATTCCAACAGGCATGGACATCTTGTTCAGCCAGTGCCCAGCTGCCAGTGGATCCTTAGGGCCAAGTTTCAGGCCATGCCATGATGCAGATGACTGTGTTTGCTATTAAAAGCCTCCACTCTGCACCCGAGGAAATCCTCAAGCAGTGCTGACCCCATCTGCCAGCCTGTGAGCCTCTGAGCAGCCACGGATTGGCCGAGGCCACTCCCGGCCATACGGGAGAGGTTCACCTCCACGTCAAACACGGCACCTCCAGCACAACAGCAACACAGATGCACAAAGTCACGTTACAGCTCAACGTGGCTCTGTGCCGAGCTAACATCTGCCCTCCCTCGCTCCCACACTCAGCCTTTGAGTTCACCCGGGGGCAGGGAGGCAGCTCGTGCTGTCCTGTCCAACACATACACTCAGCACAGATGAAGAGCTCCCCTCAAGTTCTGAAGTGCCCACAAACAGCTTACCCTATCTCCAAGGGGTTTTGGAGAGTGGATGTAGAAATACAAGCCCTTGGAGGGCTGGTGCTATCCAGTGAGCACCTAAACCACCATGGCCATCTGAGGGATCAGGTCACGGAGGTCAGATACAGCACGATACACAGTTGCCTTAACACCCTGGTGATGCTTCCAGGCATCAGTCCACCCCATGCCCGCCAACAAGGCTGAGGTCAGTGCCAACACCAAGTTCTACAGGCCCTAAGGCAGCTCAGAGCTCCCTCGTAGCTGCCCTGCACTGCCTTGTTAGCAACACCTACCAGATTGCTGTAATGCCACTGCAGTCAACTCCAAGGGCTCCCAGCAAACGCCAAGCCTCACATCCCTTCCTTAAATCCAGCTCTGGTCAACTGTGGCCTACAGTTGATTAATTACCTAATTACCTACATAAAAGGCACTCGAAGCCGCCTCTAATAAGAGGATGTATTCATGCCGTCAGGCTGGGGTTCCTCCTCCTCTGCTGCTTTCCAAGGCTCAAAAACTTGCCTCACATTAAGTGGACCAGCAAGAACTTCACCTCATTCCTTGTTACAAAACCTGCCTTTCTCAGGGATGGCAGGAAAAGTCAGGTTTCTCAGTCATCTATCCACAAGCAGGAGAGGAGAACATTTTAACAGGATTCATTCATTTAATTGAATAGCACACGGGGGCTTTATTGGTGTTGGCAAAGGGCTTTGGGGTGAGCAAACAGAGGAGCAAGGGCAGGCCCCATGCCCCAAAACACTTCTCAGGGACCAGCAAACATGTCAAAGTTGTGCCCATGGCCTTACACAAGCCACAACCTCAGCATCCTCCCAGAGGGGTTCCCAGCTGCCCCAAATCACCAGAAAGTCACCACCAGCCTGGGAGACACAGCACAACAAGACACCCCAAGTTCCTGTCAAACCTCTTCTCCTAAAATCTGCCAATGAGCAGCAGCTTTGGAGCCTTCCCAGAGCCTCAGGGTCCGACTTGAGGGGGTTCAGACAGCACAAAGCTGTTCCGACACGGCATTTGTGTCCCGACACAGACTCCGAGCCGGGAGCCCAGATGGCAGTTGTGTGAGCCCTGCCCATGGCGTCCTGTCCTCATCTGGTAGTCCAGGATTTTCTCAGGGGGCATCAGGAGGGGACTAGACACAAACCATACTAATTGGATAGACGGAGAGTCCTGCAGCCCTACAAAGCTGCAAGCAGCTGCTCAGAACCTCTTGTGAACCACAAAAATAGTTTCATCTACAGAGCATGGATTAAACGCCACAAACACCCTTTTCTTCCCTCTGTGCAAAGTGCATTTTCCCCCACTGCGCACCCAAAACAAAATCCAGCCCCGCAGATCAAACCAGGAAATTCAGCAAACTTTGAGCATGAACAATAGCAGGAGGATTTTCCAGACCTTCAAGCTTGTTTGGCAAGACCCAGATTATGTAAAGCGCTGCTCTGCCATTGTCGGGGAAGCCGTGCCCGGTGCCAGACCAGCTGGCACCACACTGCCCACCCGGCACTGCCTGTACCCAGCAAAGGCAGCAGGGCTTTTGCAACTCCACAAACTCCTTCCCAGGCACTTCCACTGCAGCAGCCACTGCCTTTCATTTTACACCTCATTGTTATGTTAAATAATCATCTTCCCAGGGTCCTGGTTTTCCAGCCCCTTTACCACGGCTGTGCCCAGCGGTGTAGGATCCCTTCCATGGCTTAACTAATGCCTGGCTTTTCTGACAGTTGGGCCACGCCAGAGGGCTGAAGCTCTTATCGCTGTGCCCACATCCTCTGGGAAAACAATAGAAGAGCCTGAACTCATTCCTCATTCAGCACCCAGCTGGAAAAACCCCTGAGGCAGGCAGGATGGTAGCCAGCATCCCTGGTACCCGGCTCCATGCATGATCCATGTCCCCTGGCAATGGCCTCCCACATGGTCCCGGTGCATTTATCTAATTAAGACTTAATGAAGTGGGGAGATCTATTGTGGGCCTGGCAGGGGAGCAGATGTGCCCTCTGAACCCAGCCACTGCCAAGGAAAGCGCACTGCTCTCTCCAGGGTGAATCAGCAGGAAAAGCTCAGGCTGGGATGTTCAGCCCTGCAAATTCCAGATCCCGCTGCTTTCTCAGAGCAGGGACGAAAATGCTCTGGTCATCAGCAGCCTCTAGCGGGGAGAGCTGGGCAGCCGGGGTGGCTGCTTCAGCCAGACCCCAGAGCCCCAGCCAGCCCACCCTGGCTTTCCCCACCAGCTCAGAAGGGGGTGACATGACAAACTCCAAATGTCATGGCATGAGGGACCTGAACCATCGTGGCCTCACTGGGATAACCGCTGTGTGAGACTGCTCATCCCTGAGTGCTGGGCCCAGGCTAGAGAGGGACAACCAACTGCAGCCCCTCCTGGTGAATCCCAACTCAGAGCTCACACAAATCACGGCATGAAGCAAAACTCATAAAAAGGACACCTGAGACATCCCCCTCTTTCCTGGGCAGCTCACCTCCGGGCTAATGGTGGGTAAGTCCACCCCCTTCCCAAATCACACCTCCAACTGCAGCATCCAGCATGGCCAAGAGCCAATTATGACCCTAAACTTCCAGCCACCACAGCCTCGAGCCTCTTCCTGCAGCTGTGAACACAAAGGTGAAACACTGCTGAGCAGAGACAGGACAATTCCTGCCCTCCCGGACAGGGACTACCTGCAGCCTGCCTTGCCCTCTGGGCAATAGCTGTGGAGGGAGCTCAGAAAAACCTTGCTATATATTAAGTCAGTGACATAACTTCAGAGTGGCCTGCTCAGAGAACAGCTGATGTTTTGCCTTCCCTCCGAGAGATCCTCTCCCCGCCATTGGCTCCGAAAGGACCGTGCCAGCCTGGGGAGACGCGCGGTGCGGAGCGATGCGGCTGCAGGCAGTTCCAGCAGCTGCCAGGCTGCGTGTCAGGAAGAGGGAGCCTCATCCCAGCAGCACCGCTGCAGATGAGAAGGCAGTTTCTCTCCTCAGCAGGTTTCAAGCCCTCTTGGAAAGGCCTGAAGTTTCTCCTAAGCGCCAGGAAAAGCAAAGTGAAGGGACAGGGGAACCCCACATCCACAGAACACGTTGAGCACCACCATGGGAAGCAGTTTGATGCACAGATCAACTTTTTGCTGCTGCTGACTCGCCGTTACCAAACCCACAGGCAGAAGCAGCGTGTGCCCCACTTTGTGAGAGAAACTGAGGAGCTGCCAGCACCATGAGCTGGAGGAGACCCACGTCTACACAGGCCATGGAACTAGGAGAGGAGCTGTGCTCCTGGGGGAATGCATATGGCTCCACAAGTTTCAGCTGCCTCCTCTCAGAGACAGACATGGTGCAGCTGCACCACCACGGGCACAGTGGGCATGAGCAGGGCAATGGCTCCAAGAAAGGATTAAGTCAAACGTGAAACCTTGGTCCCATGTCACCCCAACTCCGGTGCAAGTTACTCCCACGGACTAACCGGGTTACCCTGGCAGAAAGAGGACACAAAAGAGAGCTGACTCCAGCTCTCTTCTACAGCTGCATCTGTGCCTTCACTAAGCCTTAGGAAGGGAGCACAGAGATGGGAACGTTCTGGGATGGACCTTGCAAGAACCCAGCTTGCTCCTGCGCCCCAGAGCAACTTCTCTCCCAGGAGGCAGCAGAGATTCCCTGCACCACCAGCCTTTCCTACGCTGGCCGTTTGCTCCGGCTCAGCTGTTCCCGCTGCCGGGCAACATGTGACAGTGCCGGGGGCCGACGGTACACCCCAAACCTCGGCCCTGCGCACCTCACACAGCCTGACCTCATGCAGGGCACGTGTGACCGACATCAGCCCCCGACACTGTCCGACCCCTGGCTCAGCCTCACAGCCCCACCACAGCCCCTCCTGCTCACACCAGCCGTAGAGCATTTGTTGGTTTTCCCCATGCGGGAGCCTCGGCGTAAGTCAATCCTCGGGCGAGGAGGCGGCTGCCGGCAGCGCCGAGCCAAGGCACACCCCTCCATTGCAACACAGCCCTAAAGATAGTCACTGTCCCCCGCTGTCCCCTGCCACCCTGCCAGCCGCTCGGACCCCGCCAGGGAGCGGGGAAGGCAGACGCCACAGGCACAGCCGACGGCACGGACTAACGAGCAGGTTCCCCAGCCTCTCGTCCCACCTCGACTGCAGGAGGGCGAAATTCAGGAGAGGAAGAGATCGCAGGCACACCGCACACGCCTCTGGTTGCAACATCAGCGCAAAGTGTGCCCGTCGAGGAGGGGACGTGAAGACACCGACCCCCCCACGGGCGCGGGGAAGTCGATGGAAGGTTTCAGCGCGGCCCCGATCGGCGCCGGGACAGGGATCGACGGCAGGAGCAGCCCCCGCCGCCCCGCAGCTCGGCCACTGCCGCCGGCCTTGGGAGCCGTCCCGGCGGGCGCAGACGGGGTCTCGGGGAGAGGGGAGAGACCGCGACCGCCCAGAAGCCATAGGCTAAGCTGCTGCACCTCGGGCACAGCCCCGGCAACACCGAATGCTCCAAGAACCAAAGCTGGACCCAAACGCCAAAGCGGGAGCTGACACCTCCCAGGAAGGGACACCAGTGCTGCTGCCGTGGTGTGGGATGCAGGGGGGACCCCACTCCCCGAGGCTGCACCTGCCTTTTCCCCTCCACTGCATCAGTGGAAACAACAGTACGGGCGGAAACATCCGAGTCCCAGGGTTGTCACTCCCCGTGAGGCAGGGCCCCATCCACCTCCTGAGCATGAACCCACTGTGGGTCCCCTCAGAGCACCCCAGCTCTCCCACCCCACATCCTCCCCCTCAGCCCCACTCAGAGTCCCTAGGACAGCCCTAGTGCATGCCATTCCCCCCACACCCAGCCTGACCCTTCTGGGGATCCCCCCACTCCAGAGCACTTCACTTCTTTTCTGCCCCACAGGCTTCCTGACAATGCTGCAGGTGCTCCCCTGGTCCCCCCCAGCCCCTGAACATCCCTCATTTTTCCATAACCCTCCTGCTCCACATCTCAGTCGCTGTGGGTCCCCCACACCTAGACTGACATCCCCATCCCCCCTCAAACCCTTGAGCACCCTAAAACACCTCACATCCAGCTTGACCTCTACGGGTGCCCCTGGTTCCCA
>VZRQ01000007.1:0-39322 GCA_013397975.1 Machaerirhynchus nigripectus | reverse complement strand
CACCCTTTCCCTAAGTTTTCTTACGGAAAACCCCGTCCCTGCTGGGCGCTGGAAGAGCCGGGGGTGTCCCCGTCCTGAGCCTACCGCAGGAGGCTGCGGCGTGGCCGGAGCCGGTAACGGCGTCCGGGTCACTGAAGTGCCGCCAAACCCGACCCCATCCCTGGGGCCGCGCCCGGGTTATCGGTGCCGCGCAGGCGGCTGCTGCGGAGATAAGGGGGAACAGGGCCTCCCCGAGGACGGGGATGGAGGTGGCGGCAGGATGGAATTCGGCCGCAGCACCAAGGGCCTCGCTGGCCTCTCCGCTGTCCTGGCGGTGGTGGCCCTGCGGTGGCACTGGGTGCCGGGACTGGGCTAGAGTAGGCGGGTGCTACCCGGGGTCACGCTCAGCAGCCGGGTCCCCCCAGCACCCCAGGGCCCCCCACGTCCCCGTACCCTGCCCTGGGGAGGGGGTGTCCCCGCGGGGAGGTGCCCGGTGCCATCTAATGGTCACCGCCCTGGGGACACTGGCGAGGGCCGTCACCGTGTGTCCCCCGCTGCCTTTCCCAGGGCCTTTGCAGCCCCCCGAGATCCACGGGCCGGATCCGGCCCCGAGCTCAGAAACTCAACACCACGCAGCTCAAGCGTGACAGGGGTTTGTTCCCCCGTCACGGGCCCCTCCCCGGCAGCCCTAAGCCTTCCCCGGAGAGGATGAAGGTTTGGGGGCAGGAAGAGCCTCTCGCCCGTGTCGCAGGGCCGGGGTGGGAGAGGGGGGAATCCCTGGCTAATGTGATGAGAGGGGGATGAATCCATAAGCTGTTAAGCCACTGCAAAGCCCCTCGCGTTCTGGCCCTGTTATCACCGACTTCTGCTCACATCTGCTCCCGGGGTTATTTTTAATCGGGTATTAAGGACTCGTGGGTCCTTCTGCAGGCGGAGGGGGGCTCTGCTTGTCCCCGCTCCAAGCAGTGGAGGGAGGAGCTGTGTTTTGTGGGCTGTAGAGGTGCCTGTGAAACACTAACATCAATCCTGCTGCTATTTGGGAAGGGGAAAAGAACCCCGTCATCCCCTCCCCTCCAGCACCCAGCCATCAACTCTCCAGAGGGTCCCAGCACTGGTCCCAGCAGGCTGGTAGCACTGGGGAAAGGTCAGATGGGGAACCAGGCAGGAGCCTCACACAAAGGGATGATTTCGGGGTATAAAAAATAAAGAGATATTTATTAGCATTGAGTAAAGTGCAACCTCAGCATGGTTTGAGGCTCAGTAGCTGTATGAACAGCAGGAGAGAAGCTCAGAGAGGGGAAACAGCCTTAGCAGGGCTGTGCCAACAGGATACTGGGACTGTACAAAGGCCTTAAAAACAGAAACAACATCAGAAAAATTATTTACAGTTCAAATCAATTACAGGAGGCTGAAGGCTCATGAGCTGCCACAGGCTGAGAGAAAAAACAGGGCCTGGGATGGGACATGAGCCCTGAGCTAGTGTCAGCAGAGTCTGGAAGTTCAGGGCAGCAGCTAGGGACAGCTGGGACTGCCCCTTGGTATCAGGCTCTGATTTGGGGGAGGAAGGTATGGTGAGGGGAAGCCTTGGGGAAGCCTTCCTGCCTGGATGGAACAGGAATTCTTCATGATTTCCAATGGTGATAGGCTGTGATGATTTAAGAAACAGGATCAGGTCCTGTACCTGGATGTTTCTGCTAAAAATCAGAAGATTTTTCCACACCTGACAAGACCTTGGCAGTCCCACAGAGCTGCCAAGGTGCTGCTGGACACACCACTGGCACTGGCTACTGGTGGCCTTTCCTGGAGCTATGGGCTGGCAATGGGGGGTCTTTAATGGCAGAGTGACTCCGCCAGGTCTGTGGCCAGGAGGGAATCCCACTGCTGGACACAACCAGGGCCAACAGCTCTCCATGGCACTGCCCCAGTAATTCCAGAAGGGATCTTCTCCATTTACAAATATGAGAATTTCTCTTGCCAGTGCCTTAAACTCTCCAGGGAAACCGGAGCTGAACAGTGTTCCTCCTACTTAAAAACATCCAGAGCAAAGACTCCAGAGCTGAAACAGCTGCAGCCTCACTGTGCATGTGTGAGCTGGCGGGGTCCAGTCCCTCTCCCACCCCAGAGCCATTTCTGACAAGATTAGGAAGAAATTCCTCCCTGTGAGGGTGGGGAGGCCCTGGCACAGGGTGCCCACAGCAGCTGTGGCTGCCCCTGGATCCCTGGAAGTGTCCAAGGCCAGGCTGTATGGGGCTTGGAGCACCCTGGGATAGTGGAAGGTGTCCCCGTCCATGGCAGGGGGTTGAAATGAGATGAGCTTTAAGTGCCTTTCAACCCAAACCACTCCATGGTTCTATGAAATGCTCATCAAGCAAGCCACTAAAAGCTGCCCAGAGCATCATCTGCAGGGGACACATCTTGGTCTGGCAGCCTGGTCCACCCCCAGCTCATGCTGGAAGAAGTCCCGGGGTCTGAATCAGGAACTGTGCTCTGGGCTGGAGACAGGCTGGAGTCACATGACTTTGATCCACTCTCCCCTCTGGCCAGTGGGAATATGGATCAAGTTTGCAGCTCAAGCCTGTTTCTGACAGACTTCACTGACCTTTGCACCACTGTGGGTGAGGGTCAGGGCACTGGGGCAGCTGGGGCTCTTCCCCCTCGGCTCGTTGGGAAAACCACAGGGACCACTGGTGTGAAAGGTGCTGCTGTGGAAGGCACAGCCCCTCAGAGAGGGAGAAGAGGCTGCATTGTCCCGGGACACAGCCATGAAAGCATTGCAGAGCCCTCCTGGACACCTTGGATCTGGCAAGACAGGGCTATTGCTGCTCGGTCTTGACGTGGTCTCCAATCATCCGACGGTGATACGTGGCCAGGAAGATGTCGTTGTCTCGGGGGCAGTCATAGTGGCAGGAGCACATCTTGATGAACATCATCTTCCTCTGGAAGAAGTCCCCCTCGGGGCAGCGGAACTTCACGTCCATGGTGCTGGTCAGGAACGGGGTGCAGCAGCGCCCGTCCGAGCAGCTGCCGCAGAACCGGGGCCGGTAGGAGCGGGTGCTGGTGCATCCCGAAAACTCAAAGTGGAGGCTCTGGCGCTGCTTTGGGGTCCGCACACACCTCTTCCCCTTCTAGGGAGAGAGCAGGTGGATTAACATGGACATGACAGGAAAGATGCACTGAGGCCTGTGCTCTGACCCCATCACCGGGCAATGGGACACAAAGGAAGTGGAAGCACATAGCAAACCCTGTGAGCCAGGATCATTCCCAAGGCTGTCCCTGGCATTTGGGGTGCTGTGTCCCCTCTCCTCCAGCACCATACCTTGGTTTTCTCCATGGAGAAGTCGCAGGGCCGGACCATGCAGAGCCGGGTCTCCTTCTCCAGGCGGCACTGGGGGTTGTTGTTGGTCACGCGGGCGGAGATGCCCATTCCGCAGCTCCGGGAGCACGCGCTCCACTCCGTGGTCTGCACCAGGCAGTTCTCCTGCAGGTTGTTCAGCTCTGGCTTGTGAGCTGGATCCTCCCTGAAAACTGAGCCATGAGGAAGAGACACAAGGCAAGGCTCAGGGCTTTGGACAAAGTGTGGCAGCTCCATGGCTGCTCCCGACTCAGTCTAACACTTCAGGAACAGCAGTGAAGGTCTGGTGCATCCCATGAGATGCTTGGCCTCTCAGCAGGAAGGGGATGCAGGTGAGCAGGGGCCATTTTCTACATAGCCCAGCTCCAGCCAGGTCTGCTGTGACACTTGAGGACACAGAAGCCTTCCCATAGCACCACTGAGGTTTCACCTTGTGTTGGGTCTGGCTGAGCTGGAGTTGATGTTCCCAGGGCAGCTGTCCCGGTGCTGAGCTTTGCAGTGGGAGCTGGAAAGGTGCTGATAACACACCAGTGGTTTTGGCTACTGCTGGGCAGGGCTGGCACAGCATCAGTGCCGTCTCTCCAAATTCCGCCCCCCATCAAGGGGTTGGGAGTGGGCAAGATCCTGGGAGTGCCAAGGCAGCTGACCCAAATTCACCAAAGGGATATTCCAGACCGTATGATGTCAGCTCAGATATAAAAGCTAAGGAAAGAAGGAGGNGGGGGGGCATTCACTCTTTACAATGTTTGCCTTCTGGTGCAACCACTCATTATGCTGAAGCTCTGCTTCCCAGGAAGTGGCTGGACACCACTTGATGATGGGAAGTAAAGAATAAACCTATTTCTTTTCTCTTTGCTTGTGCACATGCAAACTTTCACTTTGGCTTTAGTAAACTGCCTTATCTCAACCTACAAGTCACTTTCCACTTATTTTCTCCCCGCTGTCCAGCTGGGAAGGGGAGCGATAGAGCAGCTGGGTGGGTTGGACTTGGTGTCCAGCTCTGGAGCCCAATACTTGGTACCCATCCCCACCATGATGATGCACAAAGCCACCACCAGCCCCAAACCAGCTGGTGCCCTACTCCACCCCTCTTCCTCAGCAAACAGCTCCTGGCCCCATCCCACGTGCCCCACTGACCCGCCATGGCCGTTTCAAAGTGGTTTTCCTCACTGCCCTCCTCACACACCCACTCCTCGCAGCATTTGTTGTGGAACTTCACCCTCCGGGGGTTGGGGCACTCTGGGGATGGCAGGCGCAGGCCGTCGGAGCAGAGCGGGATGCAGCCGATGGCCCCATCCATGCAGATGCACTGCAGCTTGCACGTGGGCTGGAAGTTCTCCCCGTTGAGGTAGATCTTGCCCAGCAGGTCACATGTTGCACCCTCATGAGCTGGGGGAGGAAGAGGAGGAGAAGGAGGGGTGAGCAGAAGGCTGAAGCCCTGCCTTGGGGACACAAAGCTCCTGAGGAGGGACAGAGCCCACCCTCCCCTGCTCTGCCATCCCAGTGCTGGATATTTGCCTTTTTGCCTCCCTGGACCCAAGGCTGTTCCTGACACTGATTTTTCAGAAGTGCTAGTCCTCCCAAAATTCTCTAGAAAAATTTCTCCTCCACTTGAATGAGCTACTAAGTGTGGTTTTGTCTTTGGAGCCTCTAAAGAGCCCGTTTCCCCCTGTCAGAGTTCTTCCCAGCCAGCTCGGAGTCACCGGTCAGTGGTGCTGCGCAAGACACATTCCTGACATGGCACGTGAGCATGGCTTTGCTCCTCAATATTCCTGGGATACCAAAAGGCAACACTCTTCTAAGAACAGCTGGTTCCCCCATGGCAAACAGTACTTACAAAGGAAAATCACACTTTGGGTTGGTGACCTTTTTGGCCCCTCTGTGATGCAGATCTCTTCCTCCTTCCAGCCCCAATTTTTTCTAGTTCTCTCCCTTCTGATCTCTGGGTCTCTCATCTCCAGACATCCTACCAGTCTCTTCCTCCTTCCCAATAAAACTTAAATGGGCAAAAAAAAGAAACTCAGCAATATCTGACACAGAGCAGCAACCTTTACCCTGCAGGCGTGACAATGCTCCCAGGTAGTTCTAATGACTGCATTAGCCAGAACTTTCCCAGTGGAAGTTTTCCAGCAGAAACCTCTTACCTGATTCAGATCAGGAATTAAGATCAGTTTTCAAGAAGAACCAACTGAACCATTTCAATTTGATATGAAAGATTTCCTTTATGCTCAACCAAAATACTCATGGGATAGTATCCATAGAGGGAAGAGTTTTGCTCTGGTAATTATTTTAGATACTATAAAGATCAAAATGAAATATTTTGATAGAATGGAAAAGGAAAGTTTTGACACAATCAAATTAGTATTCTAAATAAGTCATGGAAAGTTTTGAGATTAAAAAAAAATATTTATATGTATATATATTTAATGTATTTTTTTGTCTCAGCCTGAAATTAAATGTTGAAATCTCAGAGTTGTTCACAGGACAGAAATACTGATTTTGGACAGTTTTCAGCAGCTGCTGCTTTCTGCAATCCTGAATCTTTAAAAACCATTAAAAAAACCCCATGCAAACCTCTGTGGGGAAGTTATCAAAAGAAAGGATTTTTGGCTGCTTGTGGAGGCTTCCCAGGAAACCTCATCTGTTTTCCCCTTAGTCCTGCTTGCCCAGGGGACTCTGTTTCAGACAGAAAGTGTTTGAATCAAACAAGGAGTGAGAATCTCTTTCCATCCCATCCCCATCCCTTGAGGGGACACAAATCCTTCTGGTCGGTTCCCATCCAGACCTGCATCTCATCTTGCAACTCTTTTCAATGTCATTGGCATAAAAATACTCCCGTGCTCCAACTTAGACATTTCAAAATCCTCACTCTTTCCGTCAAAGTGGAAGGCATCCATCGACCCTCCCTCTACACAACCATTCATACTTATTTTTAAACACTCTCCCTGTTTTTCAGCCTGAGCGCTCTCCCATCCCGCTGAGTGGATCATGCTGTTCCCTCTCCTCCCTCCCCTCCCAAGGAATAGCAGCCCGCTCCAGGGGTTGATTGTGTTTTCCAAACTCAGTTGCTCTGTTGTGCCCTTCGTTACCCTCCATGACCTCCCTTTCCCACTGACCTGATCCAATTAAAGCTTCATGACAGCACTTGTGGAGTGATCCAGCTCTTTATTCCCCGGCTCTGCCTGGCACCCCCCACCCCCAAACACCAAGTCCAGCCAAGGAGACTTTTGCCCTTTTCCCCAGGGAATATGGCACTGCTGAAAGAGCTGCTCCAGAAAGCTCTACCAACTCCCTGCACCCCCTACCAGTGGATGGGGCCCACAGGCCATGGGCTGGATGGGGCTTGGAGCAACCTGGGACAGCAGGAGGTGTCCCTGCCCATGGCAGGGGGTGGCTCAAGAAGAGCTTTAAGATCCCTTCCAAGTGAAACCATTCCATGATACTCTGATTCTGTCTCAGGCTGGTGCTGGATCATTTCCAGAGATATCCAGTGCTGTGGCCAAACATTTCCCTAAGCGCTCACACCAACCTGCCAGCTCTCAGGTCTTCCTGACTATTTTGAAAAGCTTGAATTTAAGAAAAAAAGGTCAGCTCCTGTCAGAGATGGGGCAGAGGAGTCCTTTTTTTAAACAAAGACCAGGAGGTTGAGGAAGTACTTTATTTTCCTCTAGACCAAAATAATTTCTGCTTGCTTTAGAAGGAGCTACTAAATTAAAAAAAAAAAAAAATCAAAGAAGATTTTTCTTTTCTAGCTGAAAAGAGGCATCAGGAGAGAAAGCAGTTTCTGCATTTCCATTACCTGGCTCAGGAATTCTCATGTTCCACACAGACACAATGTGGTGAAGGAGCTGTTCAGCTCTTCCCACACACACACTTCATGCAGAAATACACTTTGCCTCTTTCATGGGAGCAGCCAAGTGCAGAACACCCATCCCTGGCACAAGGAAGAAGGATTTGGGGTGGGATATTCCAAGAAAAAGTACTTTCAGTAAGAGATCAGATTGCTGATATTTACCCAAAGGGATAGAGGATGTCCCCTCAGGATGTCAAGGACACAGGAGAGTCCCTCAGCCCCACTCATGCCTGGCTGGAGCTGTGGGAAGGCAGCTGTGTATGTGCCAGGGGATCTGCTGTTCCCGGGGCTGGCATTCATCTCCCAGCTCGACACTGGATGAAGCTCCAAGGAAATTCTGATGGGTGTTCTGGGAGGCACCACAGAAAAACCACACAAGGACAGAACCTGCAGCTCTCACCTAAGCAGATCCCACTGCCTCTGTGGATTTTAGAGAAGTCGCAGTAGAGTCCCTTGTGATGGTCACAGGGCCTGTGCAAGGAGCAGAGCTCGCCCAGCTGCTGGGCACACACCTTGCAGCAGCCACAAGCATCCCACACGTGGCTGGTACCCGCAGGGCACTGCAGAGGCTGGGAGGGACACTGGCATGGGAATGTGCAGGCCTGTGGTTCTACCTGGAAGGCAAAAAGCCATGGAGAGAATGAATCTTCCGCAAAGCAGCCAGGCAGGGAGAGGGAAAATATGGCTCTGCTGCAAGCATAGACACCCCAGAGAGGGGGGGACAGCTCCCAAAGACTCACAGGACTCATGTTTTCCTCATCCCTATTACATCTGGAGCTCAAGGGGAAAAATGAAAAAAGAGGCCTCTGGGAAGCAGAGCCAAAACAAACAGGACAAATGGTAGCTCAGAGTCCCCTGCACGGCTCACCCTCTGCTTCCCTGGAAGCAATAAAATAGTAATCATTAACAGCAAGAAATTCCAGCTTTTACACAGGACAAACATCAAAGCCTCTGCAGCAGCGCCAGACCCAGTGAAAGCTGGAAAAGCAATGTGCACAGCAACAGGACTTGCCCAAAGCCAGGCAGTGGGACTGTGGGGATGCTGAAAACCAACCCAGAAACTCCTGAGGCCCATTTTGTCCCCGCATCTCACACTTTCTTCTTTATTACATGTACCCTCTCCTTTCCATTTTCTGAGGAACGCAGCATAACCAACCTTCCTTGGGACCTTGTGGCTGCACAGATGCCCCCCTTTGGCAGCACTTCACTGGACAACCCTTGAAACGCACCCCTGGCTTTATGACACTTCAGACCCTAAACAGAGACCGGGCTATGGCTGAAGGGGGGTTACCTGCTCTGGAAAACCCAGATGTGTCCAGCATCCCAGTCACTGCGTGTGTGCCGTCCCTGTCCGGCATCAGCTCAGAGCAGGAACACCAGCTCAGCTCTGGCTGTGCCCAGATCTGGGCAAGATGTAACACCCTGACTGTGAACAGAGCAGAATGGGTGGTCTCTAGAGATCCTCTGAAACCTCCTCAGAAACATGACTGCCAACTCCAGCCTGGTTTTCTGTTCAGATCCTGCCCATATAAATTCTCCCTTTCCCCACTCCATGCACCACTCCACCACTCTGGACATGGCTCAGCTCCCATCCAGGGCTGACACAACCCTCGCACATGGATGATGCCACCAAAACACTCTGCGATCCTGCACTGCTGTGACAGGGTGGAGAGGGAAGTATCCAATGGGGCAGACCCCTCACAGCTCTGCTGTCACCCCAGGAGAGCGGCAGCCAAGCTGGGAATAGCCTTAAGGACAGCAGGGAGGGGGACACACCTGAACAGGTCAAAAAATGTATCTTGTTATGGCTCTGTTTGCATTTGTCAGATCCCATCCAGCTCTCGCTTGTGAAACAGCTTCCTTGGAGATTGTGTTTGTTACCAATCACAGCAGGAAAACTTTCCCAGCTGTTTTGACTGTTGCTCTCACTTAAGCTCATGTGGGGTCAGAAGGTGCCAACTTCTTCGTACAGCTGTGTCACCAACACAGCACTTGTGGGACTGGGATTGGGCTAAACCTTCCCTCAAAGTCATGGAATATCCCAGGTCAGGAGGGATCCACAAGGATCATCGAGTCCAACCCCTGGCCCTGCACAGGACACCCCAGCAATCCCACCCTGTGCCTGAGAGCATTGTCCAAACGCTTCTGGAGCTCTGGCAGCCTTGGGGCCATGATCATTCCCTGGGGAGCCTGGGCAGTGCCCGACTGACCTCTGGGGGAAGAACCTTTTCCTAACAGCCATCTAAACCATTCCGGACGCAGCTCCAGCCGTTCCCTTGGGTGGTCCCTCGGGGTCAGTCCTTCCAGAGTCTCCCTGCTCTGCAGGAATCACCATGTTTCTCCGGGATAACTCCTAGCATGAAGTATTTTGGAAACAAGCCTCTCCAGCCTGCAGCCCAGCTGTTCCCAGCTGACTGTCCTGGAGCCGCTCACCAGGACATGGCATGTCCCAGGAATCGATTCCCGACTGCTGAAGTGCATTAAAAGAACTAAAAATACAGAAATCTTCCCTACTTTTTTCCCTGTAGCTGCCAAGGAACGTGTTATTCAGCCCCAGATGAGCTGGGGGGGTGTGGGGGGGGGACGTGAGCTCACACAAGAGACAAAGCATTCCTAACATGGGATCTATATTAAGATGCAATCCATGCACTTAAGAAAAAATAATCGTAACAAGCATTTTACAATGGAGTGTCAGCCACAGGCCATAGAAAGAAACACTCCCAAAATAGCTCTCCTGCTGAAATCCATGCCAAAACAAGCGCTTTTGGGATAACAGAATGCAACAGTTTTAAGCCCAACTGAGTTGTCCCATCCCTGGAAGTGTCCAAGACCAGGTTGGACAGGGCTTGGGAGCAACCTGGGATAGTGGAAGGTGCCCCGCCCATGACAAGGGGATGGAACTGGATGGTCTTCAAGAGCCCTTCCAACCCAAACCATTCCATGATTTTACAATTCTGTGTGTTTTCTTTCCCACTCTCATTAATCATTGCTGGCACTAGTTATTTCCTTAATAACTCACCCACACAAACCAGCCTACCTGGTTTTACCTTCTGTTCACAGCAGCTTCACTTCCTCATTGTATCACAGCTGCTTTTTAGCAGGAGAACATCTGGATTCAGATCTCTGGTGTATCAGAGACCAGCTGGGTGACCCTGCGCCCACCTATGTTTTTTAGCAGGAGAACATTTGGATTCAGCTGGGTGACCCTGCACCCACCTATGCTGTGCCTCAGCTCCCCCAGAAGTCTGCTCAAAAGCCCAATTCATCATGATTTTCAGGACCCCTCTAAATACTCCCAGATGCTCCACCAGTTGGCTCAGATGTGTCTCCCTCCATTGCCCAGGAGGTGTTGGGGCTCCTGTTTGCTGGTTTTATTGCTGAGTGAAGTCAGCCCGAGCTATTTATAACTCCTGCTGCTCTCCTAGGCCTGGTAGAGGAGGGAATGAGCTCGAATGAGGTTTGGCTCACACACACCCAACAGCCAGAGCACTGAAAAACTGCCTGGCTAGGGAGCCTCTCAAGTTGGGAACAGCTGGGAGAAAGTCAGTGTTGAACCGACTTCCTTGAGCCCTCCATTACTGAATTTTCTTTCAGAGAGGCTGAATAGTGGATTATATTGGTTTTGCATGGGGCACCCCTGCACTCTGAATTCTTTCCAAGGGCTGCTTCTGGTTCTTCTGCCCAAAGAACTGCCCTAAAACTGCCCCAAAGAACTCCCCAAACTGTTTGCAAGAACTTCCAGGATTGGAATTCAGGGCTTTGTTGCAGACCCAAAGGCAACACAAAGCCCAACACTTCCACATAACCTGCCACTGACCTGGGTCCAGAGGGATTCAACTCAGAGAACATTTCATTTTCTTCCCTCTGTGGAAAGGGCTGCCCCAAAACTCACTTCTACTTTCACTCGGCATGCTCCTGACTTAAAGCCTTGACCTGGCTTCTGTTGAGGTTGGCAGAGCATTTCTACGGGCTTTGAGAGCAGCAGAACAGAACCAGTGTCAGAGATCAAGGCTATGGATTTCAGATGGTGCTAACGCCTGGAATGTCGGCTCTCCCTGCTCCTAGCTTTGCTGTCAGCTCTTGCATCCATCACAAATGCTGTGTGTGAGGCTGTGGGACTTCCAGGACCCCCGAGTGATGGCCAAGCCATCTCAGAAGTGCCAACACTCGGACCAGGGGATTCCCCTGCTCTGCTCCACTGTATTCTCCACCTCTGACTCCCCAGACCCATCTGCTCAGCTGACAAGCCAGAACAAGCTCCCTCCCAACTGCCAGCACCAAAACCAGTTACCTGCAGGTAAGAGAAAGTGAGAATGTTCTTCCTGCTTCATATTTACAAAAAACCTCTTCCCCTGCACCCTCAGGAGGGCACGAGTGCTGCAACATGAGCTCCCACCACTGCAGCAGGTCCATGGCACTGTCAGGATTTCTCATTCCTGACCAATGTCCACAGGAGCCCAGGGAATCAGCTAAGGGAGCCAAACCAAAGAGGATGTTTTAAAATGTGTTTGGGCTCATGACTGCACTCAGAGGGCAGGGAAGGGTGAACTTTGAGCTGAGCTGGGTGTTTGCAAAGAGCTTATGGAGCCAGGGGTTAATGCTGCAAGGTAGAGGTGATATAATGAACACCCAGCTGGTTCTTTTAGTGCTCCAAGACTAAGCAGCCAAAACACAGCTACTCATCCTTCAAACACCAAGTTACTGTGGATAACCCCTGCTCTCGCTCCATCTCAGGCTCTCAAGGAGCCTTCCTAAGGCTGCTGCAGCACATTGTACAACAGCTCCTTTGGAGAGACAAGAACCACTGACCCCCTTCACAGACAGAGCACGGGGATATGGACACTTGCCCAGGATGAGCCTAAACATAACTCCCAGTAATCCTGGAGCTACTCCCACCTCTGAACAACACAGGAGGCAGATTCAGAAGCAACAGCTCTCATTTCCTGCCTCAATCCACAAAGCATCACAGAATCATTAAGGTTGGAAAAGACTTCTAAGGTCATTGAATCCAACCTAATGCTCAAAGGAAGTCAAAAGCCACATTTCCAAAGCATTTGGCAAGTTTAGGGAAAATTACCTGTCTCAGAGTGGTAACCAAGGGTCACAGGGGTGGGAGTGACTGTTATTGTTTATATCAGCCACATGGTGCTGCCAAAGCTGAGCCAGAGCAAGAACCAAGACGTCCACCCCAAATGGCAGCAGTTTCCCTTAGATCGCAGCCCAGGACATGTTCTTGGCAGGAAAGGGATTGGCACACACTGAGTGCTGCCAGGAGCAATCACCAACCAGGAGCTGATTGCTTCTCTCAGCACAACAAGCCCTGCCTGGGGCTCTGTGAACCCAGTTTCACTGATCCAAAAGGCAGTTACAGCAATTTAATGATGGCAGTGACGTTCCTGATACTGCTGGCACGAGACCAGCACACAAATGTCCTAAGAGGAATCAGCTGCTCTCTCAAGAACTTGTATTAACAGGAAACCACGCACAAGTCCTGCTCTGGAAAGGCTGCAGTCTAATTTTCCCCTCGGATCTCTGCTTTTGGGAGCTCATGGGTGGATTCAGTGACAGCTGGGGAAGGATGGTGATGGTAAGGAACTGGGATATGAGACTGTTACTCTTTGCAATGACATAAACTCACTGACTTCCCCTCTCTCTGTTCTCTTCTCCTGCTTCTAGACCAGGGCCGATTTCTGGCTTCCAGGAGTGGGAGGAAACAAAATCCATTCCCATGTGCCAGGAGCTCTGAGAGCCGCGGATGACACGCGTTCCATGGGGCAGCCTCCAGCGTGGTTTAGTTACACAGCACGTTTGCATCGCTCTGCTCCCAGCCCAGCTTCCCTCGGAAACTCGGGAGCAGGTGGCAGCCAGAGTCTCTCAGCCCAAAGCCCTCGCATGCATCGAAGCAAGAAGCTGCAGTGCCCAGGCAGAGCTGCTGCAGGGCCGTACGTACCCAGCCAGGGGCGAGGAGGAGCAGGAACAGGGTCCGGGTCACTGTCCCCAAGCTGCCAGGCATCCCGAGTACTGGGAAGGGCAGGGATCCAGGCTGCCGGCTACTCCCGCCCCCTCCTCCGGAGTCTCCCGTCTCTTTGGAACAAGTTGTGCATCAGCTTCTCCTTAAATATCCTCTGGAAGGGGCGGGCCTCGCGCTGAGTGACAGGCTGGAACCGAGCCCGACAGGGTGCTACAAAAAGTGTCCAAATTCCAAGGAGCACGAATGGATTCCTGCGGCTCCGGCGGTTACGGGGCTGCCACCGCTGCCTGCAGCTTGGTTACTTTCCAAGTGGGTAAATCAAACCCCAGTAAAAGCAGGATTATTATTTTTTAATTTTTCCTCTTTCTATCTCCGAGTATGAAGCCTGGCACGGCTTTCCTGACACAGACCCCCTTTCCCTACCTACAGCCGTTCCTGTTCAGCTGCAAGTGCTGAGGAGCGATTAAACAGAGATTTGTGGTATTCAGAGTGTGAGCAGGAGGCGGGGATGGGTAGTTCGGTGCTGTCAGGTACCACGTCTGGCTGTGCATCATCACCTGTCAGCTTCGAGGAATTAAAGTTTCATGATTAGAACTCCTGCATGAGGAGATGCATGTTTTACAAGGCAATGAAAAGCTCCTGGATGAAAGTTTTTTATAAAGGACAGCAGTTCCCCAACGTGCTTTGGGATGGATGCAGGATCTCACACATCTTTATCTCGGGTCATGATCCTTTCTGTTTGCTGCTGAAATACAAGCAGCAGGCTTGTGCGCGGCCAGCACGGCAGACCTTTAGAACATGAAAGAGTTGTTTTGTGTGTTAAAAGAGTGGTTTCGTTTATTCCCGAAGAGCAAGCGGAGCACTGCCGCCATGGAAGGCGGAGGAGTGCAGCAGAGGGCACTCTTAGTCCTCGCTGGCCAGGGTGGGACCGAGCAGCTGGGCAGCGGACAGGAGCCTCTGTACACACGCAGTGACTTGAGAAAGATGGAGCCGTTCCTTAGGGTCAGGGAGCTTTCCCGGGGAGAAGCAGTGCAAGGGATGGTACCTTCTTTCGGCTGATACAAAGCCGGGCCAGGAGCCCAGGCGCTGTGCAATGCACTCCCAGCACATCCCCGTCCCAGCTGAGCGCTGGGAAACAACACAGAAGATGAAAACCAACTACAGGGAGTGTGTAGTGGGTTATTTAAATTCAGCCTCCTTCCTTCCTGCCTCCAACGGAGGGCATTTTAGCTGGGAATCAAGCCCTGCAATTCATCCAGGTCCTTTCAGGTCCCTGTGCAACACCAGATCTGCCTCCACACTCCCTGTGTGTCCACACTGGGACATACTGGAAACAGAAAACTCTGACTCTTAACTAATTAGCACTTGGAAAGCCCCTTGGAATTTGGGGCTGGAGAGCATTAGCACAGTGCAAACCACCCCAGATGGACCTTCTTCTCCTCTTCCATGAGACGGAGGATTTCACAATTACTTCCATGACAGCCACCTCTGCTTGTGACACACCAGAGGATTATGTCTGCACACAAAAGATTTCATGTTCTGGAGGTGGCATAAACATCCCCTGCCCTCAGGCACTTCAGAGCTCCAGGCAGTCTGGCTGGAGATACATTCCTTCTCCTTTTGGAGGGCCTGAACTATGCTGTCACCTAAAATCAGCTGCTCACATTTCCTAGGCCATTCTCCTGCTGCTTGCAAATAAGACAGGGATAAAGTGCTGCACACTTCTGGTCTCATTTTCTCACATGGCAAGAATATAAACCCCAGCTGAATCCTGAGCCCTCCAGGGCATCTGAAGATGGGAAAGACGGCATATTTGTGGCTTTTTAAAAGGACAGTGTGTAATGTGTGGCTCAATCAATTCTTCCTTCTCCAAGAATAAGACATTCCTCTTTGTCCAGCGATAGGACAAGGAGGAATGGCTTTAAACTGTAAGAGGGCAGGTTTAGATTAGATATTAGGAATAAATCCTTCCTTGTGAGAGTGGTGAGGCCCTGGCACAGGGTGCCCAGAGACGCTGTGGCTGCCCCTGGATCCTCAGGAGTGTCCAAGACTAGGTTGGATGGGGCTTGGAGCAACCTCGGACAGTGGGAGGTGTCCCTGCCCATGGCAGGGAGTGGGAGTGGATGAACTTTAAGTTCCCTTCCAACCCAAACCATTCCATGATTCTCTGATTCTTGAAGAAGCAGCAGCTGCACCTCAAACCGTGATCTTCCAAATTCTGCTTCAACATAAACTTGCTGTGTGACCTCGGATGAACTGTTCAGCCAAAATCCCAACATCAGTCACCTGTCAGGAATTCCATCAGGAATATTCAGCACTGAGCCACCATTATGATGGCTGATTAAGTTTTCACCTTACAACAAAAATAAAGAATAATTCGATTATAAAACATCCTTTCCAAGCTGCTCATCATCATCCACCTGAATGCTTCCACCTTCCCAGGGCACTAAAACATACTGAATTCAGTCCTATTCATCCTTCAAGCCACTTCTTGGATTATTAGGAGCAGGATGTGAAGAAGCATCAGCTGGAGATCCATTGATTTTGGGAGCTCACTCCACCCACGGTCCAATATTTTCTTAGGGCACTGGGACAACCAAAACTACCCCTCATGCTAGAGCTGAGCTGCTAGCCTCGCTAGACATGCCAAGAGGTAAAAGAAGAGCTTGATGGTTGAGTGACTCAGAATGATCAAAGGCAGGAAACGCCCAAGTTAGCACCATTTTTTATCTCTTCCTTTTGCCTGAGCTGCCTCAAGTAAAGGGATAAAGATGTCAACCCTTCTTAAAATCTCCCCCAAGCAAAGAATAGTGGGTGTTTAATATACCTTGTTACATTCTTCTGGGTTCAATCACCATGCCCAACCAGCAGCTTCCCTGGATTTATAGTAATTTGAAAAGCAGGCAGTTAAATAATTGCTAAAAATCACGTCAGGCCAAAGAATAAAATGCAGGCAAGCACACACCGTTTTTTTGGCTCAGTAGGATCTCTCCCCATGGCACTCTGCCTGCAGAAGCCAAAATAAAAAGCTGCTACAAGCAGCATGGTACAGGGAATTGTGCTCACCCAGTTCTCAGTGACTTCAGAACTGTCCCCAACCCTTTGTCCCCTGTCCCAAAGCTGCTTGGTCACCCCCAGGACACACTGGTGGCCTCTGGAGCCTTGCAGCAGGTTTGTGTTCTCACAGCTGGTCAGTCCTGGCAAAAGTTACCTCTGGAGTGGATGACAGGCTCTCACTCCCATTTGGGACTCCTTCAACTTGATGATATCAAACTCTTTTAACCTTATGACACCAAACACAAACTTGGCCCAGCAGAGATGGTGAGATCCATCCAGCTTGATGGTCGGAAACACAGGGGTTCCATTTCCTTGGTAATTACCCAGCCACAGCTGCCTGCTTGATGCATCCTGCTCCCACACTCAGGCTGGTCACAAATGCCAGATCCAGGGCCATGGGGGAGTCCTTTCCCTGCTTTTTGTTCCAGTCTGAGGATACAAGGCAATTCTTAAGCTGGGCTGGGCCCTTTCACTTCTCCCCTGCTGGTACAAGGCTGCGGGACTCAAGAGCCACTGGTGGTTTCTCCATCTGTGGTTTATTACTTGTAACAGAACAAAACCCACCAATGTCTCTCAAGGCTCTGTGTTTGCTGCAAGGCTGGGAAGGAGTTCTGCTGGTCTGTGTGCCCTGGGGCAAGACAGATAAACAGCCCTGGATACTTTGGGGGTCAACATGGTTCCCAGAGAATTGACAGCTGAGAAGGGCTCTTCCAGACCCGAGCTAGAGTTCAAGTTCAGAGCTAATTCAGCGTGTCTAGAGGGACATTTAGGGTCAGATTCACACTGTCTAATTGATAAACAATTAATTAAGGCATCTCCATTTCTAGCCTAGTCGTCTGAGGCTCCCTTTAATAAGTGGAGAAGAGCTGGAGCCCATGAACAGCCTTCTGAGATCTCTGGCTCTGTTGTCCAAGTGCACCAGCTGTGGCACCACATTAGTGGCTGTAAATTGTCAAAAGAAAGTGCCGCAGAAACGCAGCACCAGAATTCAACAAAGGCTCAATGCTTCATCTTGTCTAACTCCAGCCTGGGTGCAAAGGCTTCCCTTCCCTATGGATGGAAAGGGCAGGAAAACAACCCCCTCCTCAGTCCAGCACAGCCCTGGGATGAAATGCTGACTGCAGAGGAACACCTGCTGGTTCCAGCGGAGCTGGGATTCCCTCTGCCTAGCTTGCCAGATACACAGCCCCAAGACCACACTGCAGTGCTCACAGCATAAGAGATGTTGGGCAGGGGGCAAATTCTGTCCCTGGTTGCAGAGTTGACTTTAAAAATCCACAGTTATATTAGTTCTGGGATGTGACGCTTGGGATGGGTGAGGTGGCTGCTGATGTCCTTGTAAATACAATAAATATATATAAACAGTCTTAACATGGTAAGTTCAGAAAGAGATGGTGCTCTGACAGAGCTGGCCAGCAAAAGTACATGTTCTCTTCTAGGAAATAAATAAATGCCACTCTCGAGGCTGATCTTGGCAGGATGCAAAACTCAGGTCTGCAGTACCAGAGTTACAGCCCAGAGCACCCAAGGGAAAGGCACCAAACCCCATTTATCAAAGCATGGGATCCTTGTTTCAGAACAGTGAAAAACTCAGCACTTCCAAGGACATCCGTGCAATAGGACTGTGGTATGACAGCAGGTGATCCCCTGAGACCCTTAACAACTGCAAAATTTGGATGTTTAGATACAAGTGTGAGTCACCATCATGGCCAGGAGCATTTGTGCCAAGGCACGGGCTTGCACAGAACTGCAGGAGAACAAGCCCTGGGAGGAAACAGCTGCACCCACCTGTGAAACAGATGCTTCCTCAGGTTTTTCCACTTCTTAACTTACGGAATGCTTAATTATCTCGAAGAAAAAGTGCAGGGAGGGAGGGCATGTTTAAGGTGGAGTTGGACAGGATTGTTTAAGGAGGCTGCCAGTGCCACAGGACTCCTCTGGAGCACAGCTCCAGTGTCTGTGACCACTCTGTGTCTCGGGAGGTTTGGTCCTCAACACCTGCACAGGTGAGGCACAGCAGGATGTGCTGGAGGTAACACGGCTTGGGAAAGAGAAGGGGCTGAGGGACATCTCCCCAGTTACGGGCTATGAAATGACATTACGGGTTCTGCCTGCAAGTGCTGCATTTTCTCATCCCATTTTACGGACCCTGGGGTCTGCCACCTCCTGCAGAAGCTGCAGCTCTGCCACAAGGAGCCTCCTCTAGTGCCTGCATCTTCACAGCTCCATCCAAAAGGGTGCAAGGGGGAATTCTCCTCTGGATCCCATCCCTCCAAAGACTTCTGGCATCACCTAAGATCTCAGCCCTAAAATCCAGGACTCAGACAAAACAGCTCTGACATAGTTCTTCTGTAATTCACACCAGCTGCACATCTCAGGAGCCTCAACAGGCAGCAACAGGTCCCTGAGCTCTGGCAGCCTGGGAGGACCTGGAGGGGTGGGTGGCCTCCCAGGACTTGTGTGTAGCTCTCATTAGGGGTTTGAGATTCCAACAGGAGCCTGCCCACACCTTTCCCATTCAGGTTTTGGAACAATTCCAGCTCATTACATGGAATCAGTAATGTAAGTTGGAAGGACCCTCGGGTCATTTGGTCCTCCTGCAGCCCAATGCAACCCTGAGGATAGAGAAGAGGGGTAGATTCCAGAGACCAGGAGAGATGAGCAGGTCAGTGGGGTCCCCAGCTCAGCTAGGCACTGCTCTGCCAGCCTTTCCTATACACAGGAATCTCAGCACAGGAATCCTTTATTAGCTTTCAGCCCCCCTGTAACTGGAGTGGCAGGGACTTCTCCGAGCTGAAGGGATTGTTAACCTTGGAATGTAACACAGACACCTCCGAAATCAGCTGCAGACCTGCTGATTAAAGAGCAGCATCTTCCTCCAAAGGGCTGCACAAACTGAGTTACAAACCTTAAAAATTATTTGCAAAATGTTAAGTGTGAGACTTTCATTTGCCTGTTCTTAATTCTTTTTGTTGTTGTGGTTACAGACAGACATCTATGAGGTTGGTCTTTTTTTTTTTTCCATTTGTTTCCTTACTAATAGATACTTTTGAAGTTTCACATCACAGATGTTTAAGACAAGTCCCAAGCTCCATAAAGAGCCTTGTTATAGGAATGATGGGATTTTACAGACATTGATAAGGAAATCATCTCTGGTTAGAGCCATCATTGCCTTCAGACAGACCAAACTCACACAAGCTGAGTTTGACTCTTCTCCAGGGAGGACTCTCTTCCTACACAGTTCTCCTGGCTGACCTCCCCAGAAACTTGTGTGGTGGTAGAAAACCCCCTTGATATATTTAGAGGTGACAGTTTTATTATTAGTAGTGGAAAGTTATTACAAATGCTGCATTTTTCATACCATTTTATGTATAGCAGTGTTACTGTTACAAACCTGCTTAAACACTTTAAGTTCAGAACCTCTATTTTCAGTAAAGCTTTTGCCACACCATCTTTTAAATACCCCATCACTGTAAAGCAACCTCTGACAGACTACTCAAACTTTTACAGTTTGGGCCATTCGACTTCAGATATGAAATAACAGACATTTTCAAATCAGTTTTCCAAAGCCTCAGTCTGTTCTTTTTGCTGTTTTAAGGAAGTTATTTGAACTGATAATTTGCATCTCTATATTTTAAATTGTTTCCCTTCAGAAGCATGATGTCTTTTGGCAACAGATGTGCACGAGATGGGTTTGAAGGCAGACTTTAGGTGAATAATAGTGACTTGTTTTTTTCCAATCTGATCCCTGCAATATGGCCATGAGTCAGGTAAAAGAAAAGCTGTAGCTCGTTCCATTTCTTGACCAGGCAAACAGCCCGAAATCACCTTTACTCCAATGCTTCTTCATGCACAGTCATTTCACAATGTTCTCCCTGGTGTATTAGACTGGAAGTTGATGACCTGCCTGGCAGAGAGAGACAAGTCTGCAAGGTCAAGAGGCTTCATTAAAGAAAAGTTTTGGGGGATTTTCAGATTTTTACAAAGTTGAGCCCAAGGTGAGGCTTGGGATGGGGGATGATGAAAACTGTGGGGCCGGGCTCTGTTTCAAGGACATAAGGCAAAAGGGCTTTTCCTGCCAGGGCAGCTGTTGGTCACTTGGCACTCAGCACCTTCAGAACCCACAGAAATATTCCTGGCTCTGGCATTAATCTCTAGGGCTCCTTGTGTGTTCCCTGAAACATTCTGCCTGGACAGCACAGCTACTGTTTTAGCTGTAGTGGAAAAGCTGGTATTCTCCTGGCAGGATTTGGGCTTTCCCCGGGGCATGGGAGGGAGGGTGAAAGCTTTTCTCCTGCCCTTTCCTTGCCGAATGGAGAGGCAGCCAGGATCTGTCCCTGCTATTCCAGTCCCAGATAAGTGAAATAATCATAAAAGTGTGTGTATGAGAAGTGAGTGGATGTGAGGGAGGGTCGGGGCTCTACAGTGGCTGTATCATCCTTCCACATCCCATACAGGATGACATTCACTCCAGAAATACCCTGGATTGTGGCTGGGCCCAGAGTTCATGCTGAGTTTGATAGACAGCGCTCAGTGGGCAGCGTGTACGGGAATGTGCACATGTGGCTCCTCTCCCTTCCCAGAGGGAAGCTACTCTGCATTCTCCAGAGTCAGGGAGCTCTGTGACTCTCCTGGGGCTAAATCACCATTTCAAAACGGTGCTGGTGTGTTTCAGGAGGAAGAGAAGACAAAATCATCCATTATCAGGCAATCTGGAGTTTCTTCATGAGCGCTACAGGAACCTGAGCTCTGGAGAGAGCTAAAAAACCTGGATCGGAGGTAGGACCCAGGAGGGCCACACCATTTATACACCAGTTGAACATCTGACCTCAATTCCCTTTTGGCACTCTGGAAGATTCTGGAAATAATTCTTAGCGTATGTCTGCACCGCAGACCCCCAGCTACCTCCGTCTCAGCACTGGATCTTGATTCCTTCTGGCAGCTGGGCTTGTTTTGATCAAGGTCCTGCTCTGCCTGAGGGCCCTGAGCCAGCAGAGAAGCTGCTGTCAGCATTTCCAAAGCTCAATCCTCTCATGATAGAGCATCCTGCTCCTCCACATTCCCGTGGGATGCACATGGAGCTGCTGTGCCCGATGAATGCCCAGTCACACCACACTCCGAACTGTCCCTCTGCCATCCCTGTGGCATTGATCCACACACTCCCTCCAAGGGCTCCTTCTTTGTTTACAAACTAAAGAAACACAAATTCTTGCATTACTGACAATTTCTGCTCAGCTATGGGTCAAATTTTAAGAACCCTGTGTTTTTCTTTCCAAGTAACAGATGTTTGTTTTGCTGAAGAAAAGGGGAGTGAACCTGTTCCACTTGCATGGGTGTATATCAGGAGTAATCCCACTGAATCCAAAAGGCCAGGAGCAGGGAAAACCCAGCATGAACAGTGTATCCTGTCCATTTCCATGAGCATATGAAATCCACATTGCTCATTGCTTCTTTTACCCCCCACAGCTTTTGTTCTTTTCCCACCCTTGCCCAGTCTCCCTGCTAGAAAGAATGTCATGACCAGGATGTCAGAGCAGTTACTACTGGATGCTTGGGTGTTTTAGTAAATCTGTGATGTTCTCCAGATGCTAAAGATACGAGAAAGCTTCAGATGGTTGCCTCTGCTCTCATTCACACAGCTATAAATTCTGTGTCACGCCACTTCCTTCATCAGACTCATGCCAGATGCAAGCAGAGGAACCAGACCAGCATCCAGCCTGGAGCTACTAAAAGCAAACTGACCAATGGCATTTATTAGGGAAAGGCTCTTCCAGTGATTAATCATAGACAGACAAACAATAGAGGAGCCTTGGGACACACTTCTCTAAGTCACAGCAATTTTCACTTTAGCAACTGCGAATTTTTAGACCAACACAAGAGACAAAATTATTCACTGTGTTCAGCTTACCCAGTTTATTTGTTTTGCTATTTAAGAAGAAGCAGCCGTACTGGGAACATGAATGGAAAGATCCTCTTCACAACTTGGGCTTGACTTTGCCTGAACTAAAAGTCATTTGGGTTTAAGTCAACATGAGTCAGGCAAAAAGAATGGTTCCCACAGCCCCAGATCAGGAATTTAAGGATACAGAATATCCTTTAATAAAACTGCTGTTGCTCTCAGGGCTTCCAAAAGTGCAGGCAGAGTCTGAGGGGCTTTTCTAAACCATGATTAGGTGTGGCTTTGAGATCCACCTGATAACGAGTGGTTTTGCTGTTGTGTACAGTGAGGTGCAACTGCATTTTAGTTTCAGTGGGCCATTCATAACCCTGGTGGGAGTTTGAGGTCTGATGAGCACCGATGGGAAGAAGTCTTGCAGGAAAGGCCTTGTGATCCTCCCAAAGGAGGGCTGAGAAGCAGGTTTCCCTGCTTCTCAGAATGTTTGTCTTTGCACACTCACCCAGGTCCTCACAACAGAGAAGTGTTTGACCAGTGCTCTCAGGTGGTATTTTTGTGGTTGTCCTGTGCAGCTCCAGGACTTGGATCCATCCAACTCAGGGCATTCTATGATTCCATGAACTGCAAGATAGCTTGCACACTTATTCTAACTTAGGTTTGACACACAGCTAAGTCTCCTGGTGATGTCACTTCTGAAGTGAATTATACTTGTTTTGATCCAAATTTACAAAGTTATTTGATTCTTCAAGTAGTTCCTAGATCCTGTTTATAAATTCCTGGATACTTTAGATCAGATGTGTCAGCAGGAGCCAGGATACCTTTCCTTTTTCTGGTAGTGCAAAGCAGCCACCAATCCAGTTTAGCTGGCCAGTTAAAGTGGATTTACTGGTGCTTTGGGCTTGAAGCTGCTCAGAGAGTCAGAGTGTATCCGTGAATACTTGTCTGCATGTGGTACATTTCCGGGGGATCCTTACAAAAATGCATACTTTCCTCAAAGAGAAGTTTTTGACACTTTATGGTCTCTTGCTTCCATAAACATAGCTCATTTTATTAAAAACAGCTGGATTTGCACCAGTGGCACAGAGATGATGGTCTGTGCTGGTCTTGTCCTGAGAATTACAGGTGTCAAAGAGGGTCAGTAAAGGACTGTTTCATTTGGAGGTATAAATTAGATGGGAAAACCCCTGCATTTTAGACACACATTCAACCTCTTTTATCAGAGTGTCTGGGCACATTAAAATCTTTTTCACATGGCTTAATGTTTCCTGGGGGACAGCCCCAGTGCAGCTGTTGGGCTCACTAGCTTTCAGACATGGAGAATATTTGTGCTGGGAACAGTATTTATAACCTTCCGAGGCAAACCAGAGCCAAGAGGTTTCAAAACACAGTTTGTACTGGAGTGATAACTCTGCTCCCAGATATCCCACTGCAAAGGTTTCTAACCAGTTACTGGGATTACCAAGACAGTAGGGAATCCAAAGCAAAAAATGTATTCTAGACTTTGTAGGCCAAGCTTGCTTTTGGCAAGAGTAAAGAAAGAATTACTTCCTTGAAGTGACAGATCTGTGGTGTTTCCTGGCCAAGTCAAGATAAGAAAAGTTCCCATTCCTCTTTAATGAGAAGGAAGTTTGTGCAGAGTGAGAGTGAGGATCGACTGTTTCTAGTGCAGTCTTTTATGGAAAGAGGTTAGGGAAGGTCCATGTGGGAGTTTCTAATGGGTTTAAATGCTGCAGGGTTTCATAAATCATAGAATGTCCCAACTTGGAAGGGACCCACAGGGATGGAGTCCAACCCCTGGCCCTGTACAGACACCCCAACAATCCCACCTGTGCCTGAGAGCATTTTCCAAACGCTCCTGGAGTTGTTGGATCACAGCCTTGGGGCCGTGGTCATTCCCTGGGGAGCCTGGTCAGTGCCCAACTACCCTCTGGGGCAAGAAGTTTTTCCTGATGTCCAGCTCTTCGCAACCACTTAAGTCATTCAGGTCTCATCAATACAAACCTACACAACAAGACAGAGAAGGATTTCCTGCAGAACCCCTTCCCTATATTTCCCTTGCCTTCTTTGAGATCTAGGAATTTCAAACCATATGGCCCAAAGGAGAACCAGTTTCATATAAACTGGTAAATATCTGTCTGGAGATCTCATGGCAAGTTTTACAGTATCACAGTTTTTTAAGAAGTTTTTCAGTGCTGGAGAGAACATAATTTCTTTCCCTGCAGAAAAGCTGCAGCTATTTGACATTCCACTGCTCCAGGTGCAGTTCCTGCTGCACTAACACCACGGCTCTGAATGATGGATTGCTGTGACCGGCACTATCCAAATAAAGGGAACTGCCAGGCTTTCCCCGAAATATGAAATGGCCCCTTTCAGGAATGAGAAGACTCAGAAGATAAAATAACTAAGCTACAGTGAATCAGGTACAGTCAGTTCCATGAGATAATTCCCACTGAATATTCCTAGCTTGATTTCCAGTCACGTGAAACAGTCCGGTCACTTCTTGGCCTCACACACTTTCCTTTTGGTGTTTCCTGACATGTTAACTACACACATGAGTTTTTAACTCAATTGTAACTTCTTAGGATTGGCAGGAATGGAATCAGATGGGAACAATCTGCTACTACGTCATCAGGAGGGATGTGAGTTGCATCGAGTCTGGGACTGGAAGCCATGATAAATTATAAAATAGACAGATTATAAATTCCAACAAGGGATGCTGGAAAAGCCCCAAGAAGGAATAAAATAAAAAACAGAAAAGTCTGTTTTGAGGAAGACCTGGATCCAGCATGTTGTGTTTGTGGAGCCCTTGTGTGGGTCTGTATATTTTCATATGAGCACCTATCCAAGATTCATTCCCTCCTTCTAGATGGCCCACCCATAGGAAATTTCCACGCATACACAAATTCACAGCTCCATTAAAAATGCTTTGCTGTGTCTCTGGGATACCCCTAAACCATAAAAGAAGGTTTCAGAGCATGGCTATAAAATCTTGTCACTTCCCAGACAGGTCTGTAGTGTTCAGGTGTAACAGGAATGATATGGTTGCTTTGCATAGTCCTGCTGAGAATTACATCCCAGGATTGTACAGGTTTAGGCTTTTCTTAGCTGGTTCATTCTTACCATGAGACAATCAGCTGGCTGCACTGGATATAGACAGATCTGAAAGAGGTTTCCATATTCACAGGGGGAGAGAACATCACTATGCCCTTAAGTTCAAGACTCTGACAGTTATTCCCACCTTCTGCCTCAATTTATTTCTCTGAAAGGAAGGAAGTCCATGAATCCAAGGAAACAAGTGTTTATTTCCTATGTACATGCCATGAGACTTGACAGCAATGTGCAGAAAGGAGCAGGAAGGGGGCACCTGACACAGCACAGCCTGACCTGACTCCTCCTTTCACTCCTTTAATCCAAACTCGCTGCTGCTCTCACACTGGAGCCACTCTCAGTTCTGCAGTCCCACCCTTCCTAGCCGCAGCCACCTCACCCAGCCGCCACTCTGCCTGAAACACAAGTCACCTTGTAACAATGTCCTGCTTTCAGGCGGGATAGAGTTAATTTCTCCACGACACAGAGCCAAAAAGCTGAACTCACAATGCAGCAAAATAAGAGAAAAGCATTTAATGTGGGAGAGGCCAAGCCTGGTCCAGTGTCACCTTGCTCATACCCAGTCTCTTTATCTCTTTGCAGAATTTCTCATTTTCACTGGTGGCAAAAAAAAAAAAAAGGTCTTGTAGCAAGTTGAACTTTTGGTGGAACTTCTCAGCTCCTGCTCATCTTTGATGATGTAAATAATTAGACCAATATTGAACATGTAGCTATTCTGAACACAGTCCCTTCCAGTTGCACCTTGCAAAGTTTAAAATCCCTGCCAAGAATCCTCAGGGAAGCAGCTGCCTATCCCTGACCTCCCCACATGGAGAAGGATCTACAGTGCAAAGGAGGAACTTGCTGGAGGGCACAGAGCCTGGGCATGGCCAAGCCAGGAGCACAGGGCAGTTCTGCTCACTCTGCCGTGTTTCCATCGGCATGGACAGGACAGATATTCCAGCGATTTCAGAGAACAGAGGGCCCTCTCTGAGCTGCCATGTACTGCCATGTGTTTCCCTGCTGTCAGTGATTATCCATGGGATTCCCAACAAGGACCTACAGTCACTGACAACATCTACTGCAGGGTTTCTCAAGGGGGCTGAGGACGAGCTGGTTTTAGCCTTTTGTTTATTTGAACAAGTTCACTGCTTGCCAGAAAAGCTCCCCTCCAAACCCCACATGCTCTCCTGAGACAGAAGGCAAGGCCCTTCCATCCCACACTGGCTCCTCTGTCCACCCAGCTCCCAGCTCCTCCATTCTCCCAGCTGCTAAAAGCAGCGCTGAGCTCAGACAAGAGATTTCACCCACCATCCAGGCTGGGGAACACCAGGGTGGCTGTCCCGAAGCCTGGCAAACCCAGCATCCTGTCCTGGCAGGAACCACCCGCCCATGGCATATCACAGGGATGCCATGTCCCCTTCCATAGATGGATCTTGCCGGCCACGCAAGGCCTGATGCAGTACACGGATAAAGGTTTCTTTTTCGTGCAGCCAACTGAGTTCCTGCTGTCCAGTTTTGTCCCAAAACTCCCAAATACTGGTTTCAGATAGAGCCAAGGTGATGTGCTCAGAGTTAAACGAGCTCTTGAGATTCCACATGGACCAAAGAGAGCAAAGACCTTAATTCAAAGATGTTGCAGGATGTTGGAAAAGCCCCAAAACAAGGATCTGCTCAAGAGGTGGATGTTCAACACACATCACAGGATCTGTTCTGTCCTGAACCATGGGATCACTGCTGTGACTCAGAGGCACTTCCAGGTGAGATGGGGTAGTGTGCTGGGCTGCCAGCCCTGTTCAGAGTCTGTGACAAGATCCAGCTCTCCTTCCACATGGGAGTGTAGGATAAGGCTGAGGTAGAAATCATGGAGAGCACACAACACTGGGTCTTTTTCACTCTGCTCCACAGCTGCTCTGGTGCTCTTAGGTCTTCACTTCATTGCTGTAGTTACCAGCAAAGAAATTAGTTAAATGGCAATGGAGAAAATGTAGCTCTGTGAAAAAACTCAAATAGTCGTTTCATGGGTCTCAAGGGAACTCAAGAGCCTTGTTTCCATCTCATCTGCTCACCACTTTAAAGGGGATCCATTTACCTCCACAACTAAACTCTTATAATTCAGAGGTTTAGCTCCAAGAACAGCCTATTTTGGAGATTTGTAGATGTCTTGAGGTGCTGAAGTTGACATCCAAACATCTCCAACTCACTGAGCAAACACATGCAGTATTTGTGCAGTAAGCCATAATTAGGGAGCACTGATTTGCCCATACTCCATATGAGAAGGCTGGCTGCAGTTACATGTATTCCAGGAATATTTACAGTTCTAACCCTTGTCACATTGGGTGGGACCTTAACTGCTGTCAACACTTAACTGGGGATAAGCAACCAACAGATGGATCCAAAATCTGACCCCTATGGATCACATGCCAGAGGCTTTGGTGTACCAGTTCACTTCCAGTGACTTCCCAGTCAGTCTCAGTGACTCCAGCAGCGAGGCTGCCAGGCCAGGGCAGGCTCCAGGGCTCTCAGGTTGACACAGCCGTTGAGAGTGAACCGAAGGTCAGCAGCAGCCTCAGAGGAAAGGAAGCCTTGTCAGGGGTTGACTTTGGTCCCGGGAGGGAGGTAGAGTTGCTCTCTCAGGCATTATGGAATCAGCAAAAAGAGAGATCCAGCCTGACCATAAGGAAAGAATGTCTCTGATCTCCCCTTCCCAAGTGCTATGACCCCACACAGAGAGGGGGAGGGTGAGCAAAGACAGAGCACAGCCCAGGCACCCCATCGAGGGAACTGGAGGTTCCAGACCAAGAGACTAGCCCCAGGTTTGTTCACATCCTTCAGGGGTACCCTGACTCTGCACTGGAAACCAGAGCACTTTGTGTTGAGGGTGGCCATTCAGAGCCTGTGCTCTGCTGTGGCTGTTGTTTTGCGTGACAAACACAAAGCCTACAGTAAGTGAAATTACATGTTGGGCTTGTTTCTAAAAGCATTAACGTTTATGGAAAACTAGGAACTCGTACCAATTTGGGCTAAATCTGAACAACAGAGAAAATAAATCAGACCAGGCTTCCTGCACATACTTTTCTATGTTTACAATAGATATTACACTCCAGAATAAATCTGGAATAAACAAAGTTGAACTTTTAATCTTTTCAGTCCATCTTCCTGTGAAAAAAAACCTGTCGCTGTAGTACTCGGGACGGAGAGATGCAGCACACACAAATCCAGCGAGAAAATGGAATGACTTTTATTATTTACAACTTCTGCTTGTATGCTATAATTCCATAAGGTGATTGATCAGTGATCACCCACCTCCTGGGGCGACTGGCTGAAGTCCTACAATGCCTATTTCAAAATATTTTTTGCCTTGTACCCAAACAGAGTAGAAAAATACCAGGTGTCCAGATACTATTTACAAGAACCCTCTTATTGCTTTCATAGCTTGCGTGAGAAAGGAGAGATTCTCACAGAATATTGCAAGAAGTTGGGAAAACCTTCTGCTAGCAGCTTTTCAGTATCCAAAAAATCTATTCAAGAGAGAACCAGCCCACCATCTACTCACTCCACCCTGTTTAACTCCTTGTGAGGATCAGTGCAGATGTCATGGAGGACAGAATGCTCCCCATCCTGCACATTACTTGGCTGCATTAGTGTTTCTCAGCACTCCTTCCCTTGCTTTGCTAGGCAAAATAACACCTTTCTCCAAAGGCAGCAGAACAGCTTGCCTGTGTGCTAGCTCCAGATCCTTTCTGGCAGGCACCAAGCACCAGCAACTCCAGCAGGAAGCAGGAGAAGATGGAATGATTCATTTGCAGGAAGGGTTTAGCACTTTTAAAACTTGCACTTCTCTTCCCTGTGTCTGAATCCTTGTACTGCAGAGGTTTTATGAGAACACCTTTATAAGGTCCCCAGTAGCCAGCAAAACATCACCTGTTGGGCCATCAGATACACCTGATATTCCACCGTGGATAATGACCAGTTCCTTTCCTAAATTAGCACACACAGAGATGCCATTTAAAGAATGAAAAGTCACACACTACCTTTTGAACTTGCAGGACTTAGAAAGTCACACTCCTGAAATCTAGGGAACCTAGCACTTTCCAATCCCTACACCACCTTTTTTCCACTGCAAACCCAGAGCCAGTCTGGGAGCTTGCTGGCTTTGGCAGAGCTTTATACCCAACAAATACCAGAACCCAGTGACCAAACACCAAAGACACAAACTGTCTCCTTCAACACAAACACCCAAACACATACGTGCCTTGCAGCCAAGACTCACTTTGAGGTCCTCATGACTCAAGGAGGAGCACAATGGAGCTCCTTTTGGTCTGGCTCAGCCTCCAGTCACACAAACTCCTGTATTTCCACTCCTTGTCACCTTCTCACTGTCTCCACAACTTTTTTCTGCAGCTGAAATATGTATTAGGGAACTGACCTGAAATAAAAATAACCTAACAGGATGAAAAAACAAAAACAAAGGGGGATTTTGTCCTGGTTTTCTTCTGTAATTGAGATAATTCCAAAAGCTAGGCCATCACATAGCCATGCAAATGGTAAACAGAATGAGAGAGGGGAAGAGTGGTGGTGCAGAAGGGATCAGTCACAGAAAGAAGGATGTGACTGGGTTCTGGAACAATCAGCCATAGCAAGGAGGACATGGCTGGGTTCTGGAAAAATCAGCTGCAACAAGGAGAACATGACTGTGTTCTGGAAATGTACTGCTGCTGTAAAGAAATACTTGTGAAACCCAATCCTGCCCCAGTTTGGAGCTATTTGTTTTTCAGTGGAGACTTGACAGCCTGTCCACTGCTGACTGAGAGCCTCCCACACAGACAAATCCCACTTGGCTGCCCATTAGCGACAAGGGATCATTGTCCTGCAGGACCACCACATTCTTGGGTCTGCCTCTGATACTTTGAATAAAAACAACACAAAAGTCTCAACTGAATAACTTGGTTGACAGAAGAAGAAAAACACAAACCTGTTAATGCAACCAGTGCTATAAATAACCTTTAAAGACCCAGGCTGAAAGCTGGGTAAGGCCCACAGGAAGGCAAGAGACAAGCTCCAGGTCCTTGTGGTTCAGGAGAATTTCCTGTCTTGTCAGCGCGTGTTTCCTCTGCTCTGGGGAGGGAGCAATGGTGTCCAAGGCCATTCCTTTCACTCACTGACCATGATATTGGCTGGAGGAAGGGCTGGCTGAGCAGTTTTAATGCTGACAGATGGTGACTTAGGAATTGAATGACCAGGAGAGATGACCCAAGTTGGATTCAGGGCCTCAGGGATACTGGGATAACTCCAGTGAGGTTGTTCAGATTAACTCTGCTCCTTTCCTGACAGAGCTGTTCCAGCAGGACCCGTCTGCACCCACCAGAGACCATCATTGCATGAATGACCTGGGCTGACCATTCCCCACCTGCCTCTGGAGAGCCGGGATGGAGACTGCAGGGGTCACACCTCACTGCTGGGAGTGAAACCCTGTGGGATGGGCCAAGGCAAACGGCAGGATCCCTAGTGGGAGGGAGTCCTGTGATCCTTCTGTTTTCACAGTCCAGCGAGGAAACACTCCCCATCATGTTCTTTTCACCAGCAGACAGACCTCTGGAAATCAGACCCTTTCCAATTAGATGGCCCCACATGGGTTTAGCAATCTGGGCAATCAGGTTGGGAAATGTTTAGGGCAGGGTTTTTCAGAAGCAGATAAAGCATGTCCCTGCAAAAATCCCTCCTCCAGCAGTAACAAACACAAGGTGCTGTGGCAATGTTCTTTAATTAGTGTGTGCACTCTGTGAGGTGGGATTCCTTTCTTAGCCCGTTTTATGGCTGGGAAAGCCAAGGTACAAATGAGGCAGCATTTCCCAAGGCTCCATTGCGTGCTAGTGCCCAAGCCAGAAACAGACCCTACTCCTTCTGACTCCCAGTTCCTCCTCTAATTACCAGAAAATTCCTCTCCTCTATGGCACAGCCAACTGGTTCCAATAATAAATCCAAGCTGCTGCAAAGATCAAGTCCATTTTTTCACTGCTTAACCAAAAAGCCATTTAATTTTCAAAACACAGGTTTGGCTTTTCACCAGAGAAAGGATTTGGTTTTCATTAGTCATCTGTTTTTTGATTTTTTTTCCTCTCTCTTTTTAAAAGCCAAACATTCAATCACTCTGTTCAATATAGGGTTCCTAGGCCAGGAGCACTGCAACTATCGTTACCCTATAAATCTTCATTATTCTTACTATAAATACACTTCTGTATTTTTCATTTTGTTATTTTTATGACTAAAAATGGCACCTTTAGCAAACCTCAAAATGCTTTCCAGAATTAAGAACTCTGAATCAAATCCTGTCATTCTGACTTCTGAGAAGAAACTTTTTTTAAAAAAAATTGTGACATTCCTTGGTTTATGTCCAAAGCAATAACACTGACCTATAGCTTTCCAACACTGCTTTAATTATGCCAGTCTGTGGTGGTAAAGATAATATTGCTTTACTTAGACACAGATTGTCATAATGGTACCTTATGTTACCTATTCCTATATGGGAATAAGCCAAATCAGGATAAAATATATGTATTTTTAAACTGTGCCCACTCAAGATATGTCAGAACAAAAGATTTGTGAAGGAGCTTTAATGTTAACAGGTACTTCTAGCACATACAGTAATCACTGCTGGGCTAAAAATGAATACAAATGCACACAAAAATCACATTTGTCCTCTCATAAAGGTAGCAGAATAGTATTTCTAGCTTTTCTTTTATATATTTGTTTTCTTAACCTGGAAATTCAGATTCTGTGGAGGCTGGAAGATGCTCAGATGAGTGGAAAGTAACTGAAAATAGTTTTATCACCAAGTTTATGAGTGTAAAGACTGATCTGTTGAAAGGAGAAGCAAATGCTAATTAGATCCTTAAATTCTGTTTTTCATTCCCCATTGAATGAATGGCACAAATGAGTAACTAACTTCACAGAGAAAGGATGCTTTTGTTGAAAAACTGAATCACACCAGACACCCATTAAATCCCACCTTGTCCAAAAACTTGTAACTCACTATAAACAGGAGAACAACTCGGGGATTACAATGACTGAGTCTATCTGGGATGGATCTTTCATCTCTGCTCCCCTCTTGAACTGCAGTCACAGATTCCCCTTCATCCCATCAGATGGAGCTGGACTCAGTTAGTACAACAACAAGAGGCAACAAGAGGAGCAGAAACTTTAAACTAGGTGCTTTCATGGATGTTTTTGTTGTATTTCCTCAGGTCCAGAGCCCTGTGCTGAGCAGGTAGGTGTAATTCTGAAAGCAATACCACTTCATGGAAAACCCAGGAGCTTTGGGGCTTCCAAGCAATTCCAAAGCAGTCAGGGAGATCAAAGTTCTTCACCCTGGGCCAGCTGCAGCCCTGGTGGCCCCATTAACCTCCCTACCACACGAAAGAAGCAAATTATTAATTTTTTTCCTGGGTGCCTTTGATATGGACACTAGTTCTCTTCCATCAAAGCCAAAGAATACCTGGAAAACAACTTTAGAGGATTTGAAATTATCTAAATATATCTTCAAAACAAAGAACACTGGAACAGGAGAAAATAGGTTGAAATTTAAAAATCAAAAATCCTGACAAAACCTTTGTTGCAAAGCCCAAGCCTCTGAAAACCTGTTGAGCTTTTAGCCTGAAAAAAGAGGGGATTTATACCTTCCCTTCAGTTTTTCAGCATTCACTAAAACAAGGCCAAGATCAAGAAAAATTGTCCCACTGTATTCCTGTCCCAGAGCCTGATGAAAACCTTGCAAGCAGAAATAAGGAAACTACAATTTACTTCTGGAACCCCAAGCCAAAGAGTTCAGACAGCAAGGTTTTATCCTCTTTAAACTTTGGAGAAAACTTTTCAACAATCTGACCCAAATTCCCTGATCCATGTTTGTTGGAATCAAAGAAGCAATGTAAATGTTTGACTGATTTCTCTGATTTTTTTCAGTGACAAAGCACCTCTAAGAAAGCAGCTCTTGGTAAACTGGACTATTGGCATTCAAGAAAACATTCAAGTGTCTCTCTGCTCTCTGAAATAATCCATTCAGCTGGCCTCTTTGGAGCAGAACATTCCCCCACTGGCACCCAAAATAGGTACCACTCCATCAAATCCAGAGAATTTCAGGGGTTTATTGCATTTACTCTGCCCAGATAATCTTAGCTCAGCCTTACAGTCTTAATATACCCTGCAGGGTGAAAAACCACAGGTATTCCATCCTGGAAGAGGTGTGGATATCATCTTATCTTCCCTCCCTTTCTCATTCCTCAGGACTGATCCAGTTTTTTTAAATATAAGGGTTAAGTCCCTAGAAAATTCCCTTGAGATCATCTACCCAGTGATTGTAACTGTGATGGTCTCATTCACAGAAATGATCAGTTTGGGAATTTATTCTGGTGTATTCTATGTAGTCAGTTCCAGTGTTATGTTGTAAATGTGAAAATTCCCTGAGTCCATGGGAGATTTGCAGATGGCACGGGACATTCCTGCAAGCCAGATCCTTGTGCACACCTGTACCTCTCCCACCCATTCATATTCCCTGCTTCCCAGTGCCACTGGATCTCATCCCAAGCCCAGAGGAGCAATCTTTTCCTCCCTGAAAGACGTGATCCAGTCGCCACATGCATTACCCAGCACACGGACACCATATTCAGGGGGTCTGCTATGGTAAAAAACCCACAAAAACTCCCATGTGAAGCCTCCTGTCTAATAAGGGAAAACCTGGAAAAACCTTCTTGAAATGTGTTTTGCTGGAAGTTCAGCACCTCCCCATCCTCTCTGTAGCAGTCAGAGAACAGATTCAGCCACTTACCTTTCACCACTGGAAGACGGTTCTTAGCAAATCCTACCCTTCGTCTTTGATTTCTGGATTAAATCAATCCAGTTCCTCCAGCTTCCTCTGTAGCTCCAGAGTTTTAGACCTCTGGTTGTTCTTTTGGGTCTCCTTTGTTCTCCAGTGTGTCCTTCTCTCCCTCAGTGCATCAGTGACTCCCAGAGTGGCACAAATAATCAGCCTGTGCCTCACGTGACTTTCCTGCTAATACATGCTAGGATAAAAANCAAATTCCCATTCCTACAAATCCACTTTGGTTTTCCTTGCTTGTCTAGGAGAACGTGATCTACCTTTTCCAGATTTACAGGAAGAAATGCACCAAAAATAAATATTAATTCAACTGCACAAGCTTCTGCAGAGACAAAAGAGATGAAGGATGGGGCTCTGAGGAGCTTTCTTGGTGCATCTCCAGCACCATCTGGGCAAGGATAGATTTGTAACTGCTCCAGAAACTGATCCATGAGCCCTGCAAGTGTTATTTTTCTGCTCAGTGACCATTTGTGGGGTCATGCAAGACCTTTCCAGTCATCTCCACTTGATGCTGTGTTTCCAGCTCAGTTTTAAGGCTGCAGGTAGAGACAAATGTCCCATAACTGGGACGAGACCATAACATGCTTCTGCTCTGCCAGCCCACGCTCAGCTTTGCTGTGGCCTCGTGACACGGGTGCCACGCTCTACCACAAGTCCAGATTTTAACTTACTGTGCAAAATACACACAGTCAGTGAAGAAAAAACTGAACACTCCACACACTGCTTGGAGCTTGGTCAAACTGGAATGCAGAGAAAGTGCTTTTAACTGCATTTTTGAGAAGGGATTAAGAGAAAAGAGCCCTGATTTAGCCCCTTAACTCCAGGCATCTTTTTTATGTGTTTCATTTAGAAGCGTAAAGTGATGAGCAGCCCTTCTCCCACCCATCCTGCACTGCTACACACATACCCGCACAGACACACACACACAGGTGCCCACCTGAGAGCCAGGGGTGCAGCAGAGACTTGTGCCAGCTCTTGCAGTGAAAACTGATCACCTGGTACTGCCACCTTCGAGCCGTGCTGTTTTCAGCATGGACGCCCTGATGAATCCAGTCTCAGCCTCCAGCTCTCCCTCGTTCTCTGCCAGCCTTGCACAGTGCCTTCCCCTGTGCTGGCTCCATTCAAACAAGGCACTTGCATGACCTACTGGGTTTTCTGTTGCCTTAGAATCAATTTGAACAGACTGGGGCTTGTTTTCAGCATCAGAACTGTTTGTACCGGGCCATTAGCTGAACACTTTGGGATGTTCACTGGTGGGGTGGAAAAGCTCATTTATTTATTTAATCTTAAAACATCATTAGTATAAGATCCCACAGCTGACTGAGTATGAACTAAAACATCCCAAAAGATATCCCAAGAGCTACTCACAATCAAATATCCAGACCCAGGATTAAGTCTGTTCCATATGGAGGATGTAAACAAACAAGCCCTGCCAGTTAGTAAATTATTCCTGTGAACATCCAGAACACTCTTATTTGACCAACTGACCTTTTCATAAATTCTCTGAGGGTGAATTCCCTGTATTACCAAGGGAGAAAACAAGAAACAGCCCTCTTTTTGACCGTGTTCCTGGTGAATTACATCCACAATCTGAGATGGCCCTTGCTGAATCCTGGTGAGACACAGCAGTCTATAATTCGATCCCTGTGGAGGATAGATGAGGTCTCCAAAGAAATTCCCTCTGAGGAGTAAGTAAGGATATCCCTCAGTGAAGGTATGAAGAGGATAAAAACTACAGAGGAGTGGGGATTGACTGCTGGTGTGGGAATAGGAACACAAAACCAGGAAGAGGAGCACAAGTGCTCCTAGACGGCAAAACTGACAGCCCTGGGAATAAGTTCCTCTGGCCCCACTCGTTCATGGATGTGCTCAGCTGTTCCCCACACTGAACTCCTTGTGTTGTTACTCACAGTCATTCCACTCAGAAGCCACTGAAGCTGGAAATACATTCCTTTAAAGCAAAAAGAATGGACTGTCCCTGTCCTTCGATCTTGGCTTTGTCAGGGAATCTCACAAAACCTATGAAATATGAACATAGGACTGTCACATTAATGACTACACTTTTTCTTAAACAGAAGGGAAGAGAGGACATCAAGTCTCTCCCACTGCACTTTGATTATATACAAGAGACTGGGTCTGGATAAGAAAACTAGTGGGCACAAATGTATCAATATGAGCTTTTACCACAACATCTTTCAAAAATACCACTGGCAGCTAGAAATCAGTCAGAAATTATTTTTACTTGCTGTGAGATCATGACAGGAACAGCAAATCATCAACAAATAAATAAGAATGTCAAATCTACAGTAATTTGTTAATGCTACATTGAAAAAGACCCCAGATCTCTACATCACTATGAGCTGCATTATCTTTGTCATGAAAAGATGGATTTGATCAAATTTTAAGACATACCATCTCATGCAATAATGGAAAACAGTTCTCATGGCATATTTTCTTCTGGATTACTTCAATTACTTTCAGAATCTCAGAAGGTATTCCAAACTCAAAGTTTTGCTTTATGCTTTGTTTTATTTTATTTTATTTTATTTCTCATTTCCATTATCCCTGGCCAAATTAATCTCTGATGGCAGTCCATTGGCTACAGTTGCCTAAGACAAAGGACTGACTTGCATCTGCAAGACCAACAAAGGGAAGGTTCTAACACAGTAACATCCAGTACCCCATTTGAGTCAGTTTCAAGCTCAAGCTAAAACCAGTAAATACAAATTAAAATCTCCCAGGCCAGATTCTCAAGATCAAAACCGTTAATTTTAAAAGTTGAAAACAGTCAGGGCCTCCTCCCAGGAGGTACTGAGTGACCCTTAACTCCACTCAAAGTTACCAAGAGTTGAAAGAGCTCTGAAGCCTTCAGGACCGGGGTCTCCAACAAGCTACAGCTCCCAGAGACCAGGTAAAATTTGGCTCAGGGATCACCCTTCCACTGGATTCCAGTAAACACTAGCTGGAATTTACTCAGCAATTTTCAGGACCAAGTTCCTAGATCCAGAAAAACCTGCTGTCGCAGCAGAGGGAACAAGGGACATATATGTTTTGGCTGCTGACTGCTGACACTCACACTCAGGACAGAGGAATGCCCACATCTTCTTTTCATAGCCTCTTCACCAGTTCATAAATTTTTAAAGGGGAATAAACAGTTTTTCATGTAATAACATGCTCCTGGCACTGTTTTTGCTCTGTCACAAGGTTAAGCACATAAACAGTGGTCACTTCAGATATAACACTGAATATAAACCTCTTCTCCTGGTCCAACACAATCACATCCTTCTGCATTTTCATTGCCCAACATCCATCTCTATGGATTATCCTAGGAAAAGCAAGTTTGTATTACTCAGTTGGAAGGAAAAAACCAGAAAGGAGTTATCAAAGGCACTGGACTCACTTCATCAAATGACAAAGAACTACTGGATTTTATAAGTAGTAACAGAGAATAAGCGACAGCTTTGTGGGCTCTACCAGTGGATAAACTGCCATGTTGGGAAAATAAAACCATTCTGGAAGCTGACACCTAACAGGCAGACACAGCAGGGGCTTCAAAGGAGGTGAGTTTACAAGAGACCAGGTTGCCAGTGACACCAAGGCACAAAAAGTGCAACTTGACAACCCAAGGTCTTCATTCAGCTGAGTTATCAGCTGTGGGTCTTGCTGCCTTTCTGATTTCATGCTAGATTTTACATTTTAGGGAAGAATTTGGAAAAAAGTACCTGAAGGTGCTCTAGGGACTCAGAAAACACATAAACTGTGTTAATCTCATGTCTTGCACCCCCCAAGACTTGATATGATGGCTCATACTGGCCGTGCTGCAGCATGATGAGAGGTGTAGATCCTGCTCAGAATGAGGATGAAGATTCTCAGTCTCCTGCAGGAATGTAGAAAGGATCAAATGTTCAACACGCTCTGTCCACAGGGAGAAGCAGGACGAAGAATTCTCCATTCCACTCCCGGTGGGTTTCAGGCATTAGTCACGGAAGAGGGATGTTGTGGGGCAAGATTTGAGCGGACACTCACACATCTCTTCGGAAGGAGTTCCAGAACGGACTCCATCACGCGAGGCTGCCCAATGCCAGCATCGGAAAACCTCCACCCGACATGCGGCGGGCTCTTGCTGCCCTCTCCCGGGGTGCGGCCGGCGGGGACAGCGCCCGGCTCGCCCGGAGCCCGAACCACCGCGGCAAAAACAGCGCGGAGGCTTTGGAGCGTCCCTGTCGCCAGGAGCTGGATTTATGGCGTGCGGCAGCGCCTGCACAACCACAGCCAGGGACTCAGCCCATGCCTGGCGTTCCGTAACAGGGCACAGGGCTCACCCGTGACGGGAGATGCCAGAATTCCAGCTGGCTCTTGGGATGCCGAAAACACCAGCCAGCTCTCGGGCGCGCTCGCCTCTGCTCCGTCGTAACGAAGGGGCTCATCTTCTCCAGGAACTGCCATCCTCGCTGTCGAAGGCCTGCGGAAGTAAACAAGAGAAGAGGATCACATTGTACCCAATCCAACCCCGCGTTCTGGGCTGATGACGCCGAGGATGGATCTCCTCTCGCTATGAAGAGACAGTGGTCTAAGCTTAGAGCCCCATTTTGGCTGCGATTCGAAGCTTCTGATGCAGCTGCTGCCCCGCTGGGTGGAGGGGAGCCGGGATCATGGCCTCTCACAAATCTCCCTACCACACAAAAAAACCCCACGTCAAGTCTTCGGCCTTTCAACATTGCCAAAAACTGTGCAACTTTGTAAACCCTGTGCCAGCTCTGACAGCAGTGGTGTCTTGAAGAGATGACCAAAGTGCTTGTTGCAGCATGGAGCTGTATCAGGGGAAGGTTAGGTTAGGTATCAGTGAAAGGTCCTTCCCCCAGAGGGTGGTGGGGCACTGTGCAAGCTCCCCACGGAATGGTCATCACCCCAAGGCTGCCAGAGCTCCAGGAGCATTTGGACCATGCTCTCAGGCACAGGGTGGGATTGTTCGAATTTTCTGTGCAGGGCTAAGAGTTGGTCTCAAAGATCCCTGTGGTCTCTCCCAAACGAGCATATCCTGTGATTTTTTTCTAGTATCTGAATCTCCTGTCTCAGCTAAAGGCCATTTCCTCTTGCCCTCACACTGCAGGCACTGTAGAAGAGACCGGTCCCCACCTCACTACAATCTCCTTCCAAGTAGCTGTAGTTGCCCCAAACCCTCCTCAAGTTGCCCCAAACCCCCGCCCTCTCCCGCCGGCTCCCTCCCGCGGTGTCGCTCCTCCTGCCGCCAGGGG
>VZRQ01000004.1:64592-87956 GCA_013397975.1 Machaerirhynchus nigripectus | reverse complement strand
GCATCAGGCACAGCATCACCAGCCTGGCAAGGGAGGGGATTGTCCCACTCTGCTCTGCACTGGGGCGGCCTCACCTTGAGCACTGGGGGCTGTTTTGGGTGCCACAATATGAGAAAGATCTAAACCTATTGGACTGTGTCCAAAGCAGGGCAACAAAGATGGTTAATGGCCTTGAGGGAAGACATATGAGGAGCAGCTGAGGTCACTTGGTTTGTTCAGCCTGGAGGAGACTGAGGACAGACCTCATTCAGTTACAACTTCCTCATGAGGGGAAGAGGAGGGGCAGACACTGATCTCTGTGGTGCCCAGTGACAGGACCTGAGGGAATGGCCTGAAGCTGTGTCAGTGAGGTTCAGGCTGGTATTAGGAAAGGATTTTTCACCCCAAGGGCAGTTGGGCACTGGAACAGGCTCCCCAGGGAAGTGGTCACAGAGCCTGACAGAGTTCAAGAAGTGCTTGGACAATGCCCTCAGGCACATGGTGAGACTCTTGGGGATGGTGCTGTGCAGGGCCAGGGGCTGAATTTAATGAACTTTCTGGGTCCTTTCCAATTCAGGATGTTTTATGATTCTATTCTATGAGTCTATTGTTGCAATCAAGAGATGCATCTTTTATTTAATAAATAAGAGACCACTATTACATCTGAAATGTGGACTAATTATTCTAAAAGCATTAATCAATTTGTTAAGAACTTTTAGGTAATAATATAGAGTCTTTGTTGCTGCCACAGTAAGATTTACCTCACATAACCATAATCTGCTCACTGATACAAATATCACCTCCTTTTAGTTAATTCCAGGAAAACATTTTAGAAGCACTCTAGGCCAAAAGGGATGATAAATGATTTTGAGATGGAAAATTGAAGTGGATTGATTAGGAACAATTTTTTATGTTTTACACAATAAAAAGATGAACTACATGGTTCATGGAGACAATTTGCAGAGCAACCTCTTCTCTCTAATTGCTGCTAGACTAATGTAGAAGCACACTCCTAGAAAGTAGAGAAATCCATTTACCCAATCACATAATTTAAGCAGTCAAGAGAAGTAGTGAATTTTTCCATTACCTTTCATATTAGCTTTGCTACATTCCACCTGTGACCCTCGTTTTGAGAGTGCTATGCTCTCTAAAACAATTTTGTAAGCATAATAAAGTTCCACTTCAAAATTTTTCAAAGTAGATTAGGGACATTTAAAAAACCCCTGTAATTAGGGACATAACCAATCTCACTAATTCCTGGTAATGTACTGTAAAAACCAAATTATTTGCTAAGAGGTCTAATAAATCCTCATCTTCAGGACCAGGAAAGAACATTTCCTGTATTTCCTTTGGAACAAAAACTAGTTACTATTCTCTTCTGACTACTTACTCTGTGGTTGTCCTAGGATCTGCAAATTTTGTTTTTAGTATTGTTTGATGGTTTGGGGTTTTGTAACAGGAAATAGACAGTCCTATTTAAATCAAGATAGGATTTCTTTTCTTTTAGCACTGTTCATGTGATAATAGATAGCTTTTTTGTTGCTGGAGAGATAGCATATGCTTAGCTCCACTCATATCAAGTCACAGTACACAGAATAATTATCTTTATGTTCCAGATGTCTCCACTCACGACCATTTCTATCAATTGCTGGAACTGCATTAAAACGAATAACGTCAGTAAAAAACAACCCTGGGAGAAGAAGTTGATTCTGTGCAGTGCTTTTAAGTTTTTTTATTGAAATAAGAACTAGTTTTAAAAGGTATTTTCAAAAATACCCAGAAGGAAAATGCAAACATATTTGAAGAAACTATTCTTCATTATTTCATACTAAAAGCAAACAACATCACTAGCAATTTCAGGTTTCCTAGGAAGCTTGAATACTTTTATACATTGTTTTCTAATCTTTGGATGAATGTATACAATAACTGCCGTGTGTTGTGACACCTCAAAATATTTCTTATGTTATAGCAAGACCAAATTAAAGAATTTTTTCAGGAATAACTGCTTGAATTCTGCTTCCTGAAATCTGTATTAACCTTAACTGCAGTAATTCAAAAGCAATGTTAAATATCAATTACTTGTCTAAATACTGATGTGAGTGCATTATTTAGATACCAAAATGGCAAGGCTAACATAGATACGTTAGTATTATGCTTTTTACTGGTATTTCAGCTCTACCTAGGGTTTTCAAACAGGCTTCACAATTACCTGGGCTGGGATGTTAGGGAAAAAGAAAGGAGTTAGTAAATACAAATTTTACAAAGGCACATTTTAATTAACATATTACACATACTTAAACACAGGACATAATTTTAAAGAAATAGTTAGTATCTTGGAAAAGGGTCAGTAGTTTTGATCTGCCTGATGCATATGCTGGTAATCCCACTAAATATAAGGATTTACCGATGATGTAGATAAAATGAGCTAAGTGAATCTTGAAAGGAGCAAGAATCTTGAAAGGAGTAAGACTTCTCCAAACTACACATGGCTCCTGACCTACTCCAGGAAAACCAAGAAACAAGTGAAAAATAGGCTATGATGTCCTATTTAGACAGCAGGAACTGTCAAGCAAGAACAAACTTGACTTTCAATGTCAAAAGGGATTCTGATAAGCAAGGTTTCAGATTTGCATGATGTAGATATACACATAGATAGATATAGCTATAGATATAGATAAAGATAAATGTATACTGACATTTAAAACCAATTTACTAAAGAAGCAGCTTTTGCAAACTAATAGATACTGTATTTGAAAATTAGATGGTGACTTTGGAGACCAGAAAACCTCCATTCTTTTTAGTACTGGAGGTAGTTGTCAGCAGTTAACATCGTTGTGGATTCAGTTCTGGATATCATAAAGGTTTCCCTTCCTGCTACTGTGACCAAATCTTCTTTTCCATTTCTTGCTAATGAATTGCACAGTTTGCAGACCTAAAATTAGAACCATGCAAAGAAACCCAGTTTATATTAGAGATGCCTTAAGATATAATTGTTAAGGGACAGAAGCTGGGCCAGCAGAAGTTCCTAGCATAAGTAGGACTCTACCAGCAAAAAGTGCATTAGTGATTCTAAGTGGTTAATACAGAAATTACACAGCTGTGGATAAGCAAAAATGGCACATTTGTAGGTCATAGTCCCCTTTTGTTAGGGTAAAAAAAGCATTTCAAATAAGCCCACTTTTTGTAAGTCTAACTGCATCCACCGTGGGATAGCTTTAGGAATATCTCAAGTGTTGATATTCTTCAAAAGGAAAATATTCTGTATTTTGACCCTAAAAATCTTTACATCTGCTTATAATTTTGGTCATAGGAAAATGGATTTGAAGTGATCTACCTTTTTATCTTTCTTCTCTCTCTTTTCTCTATGCTCTTAGGCACTGCATCTCCAGCCTGGCTGCCTGTCCTTTTCTGCCATACCATCGAACTTCTATTTTTGTCCAGCCCTGCCAGTTTCCAGTCTTCCAACTTTTAGTATCTGTTCATTTACCACCATCTTACAGTTCATGTCCAGATCCTTTCCCATAGCTATTCAAGTTTCTCACCTCAGTTGTTCTTCCCTTTTCCTCCTGCAGGCCTCCACGTAACCAGACTTCCTTTTTCTCTGTCTATCTTGCCTTCCTCTTACATCTCCCGCCTTTACTTTCTGTTCTGTCCAGGTACTCAGAAAGTCAGGACTGTGTTCTGCATCTGGACAACTCTTTACGAGAAAAAGACTTGTTGCATCTTTCATGCTTTCTTTTCCTCTAGCCTCTGCCTTTTCCTTACTTTCTGAAAACTCAGTCCTCTCCACTTCATTTGCCCATTTCTCTCTTTCAGAAGATGAGGTCTGCAGTGCAGGAAAAACTCCTCTCCTCTTAGCTGTTGTGCTAAGTGCCAGAGTGCCAGTGACAGCAATTACAAGGAAAGTCCTCAGCAGTCATTTCAGTTTAAGAGGCAGCACACAACGTGCAGTCTAGTTAAAGCAGAGAGCCTTTAAAGAGAGGGGTTGTGTGTGTAAAGTGGTTACCAAAACAGACCCTACTTTCAGTGGAGTAGCTATAATATAGCATATACCAGAGGAAGATGGTAGTGCTGCCTCTCTTCCAGCTGTTATGTGGTTACCTGAAATCGAATAAAACCCAGAATCCTTGACTTTGTAGGAAAGTGAGTGTGGAGAAAAGTTTGAGAGTATGTATCCTCAGGCTTGGATATCAGTAAGTAAACAAAAAACTTAATACTTTTGAGATGTAATATAAGAAAGTAGTTACACAAGTCTCCTGCTTCTTGGGGCAGAAATACCTACTCTACTCCTGCTGTTGTTTTCCCATTGACTTCTTATTCATCACTTAAAACACTAGAACAAGAAGGGAACATGATGGAAAACTGCTGCATTCTGATAATCCTCATCTTGTAAGATAATCAGCCAAAATTTTCTTCAGGATTGTACACCAAACAGCAGAAAACCTTTTTTTTTTTTGGACAAAGACCTTATTCTACTTGATTTCCTGTATCTGAAAGGGCAATAAGTTTCTGGGCTACCCAGCCCCCTGAAGTGGAAGACAGGGATAAGGAGCAGAATGAACCTCCCATAGTACAAGGAGAAATGGTCAGTGACTTACTACGTCACTTAGACCCACACAAGTCTACATGGCCAGATGGAATCCACTTGAGGATACTGAGGGAGCTGATGAAAATGATCTCTGAGCCACATTCTATAATTTGTCATCAGCCCCTGTTAAATGGGGGATCTTAGATGACTGAAGGTTGGCCAATGTCATGCCTTTCTACATCCTGAAGGGTCAGGAGGAGGATCCAGGGAACTACAGGCCTGTCAGTCTGACCTTGGTACTGGGGAAGTCATGGAGCAGATCATCCTGAGTGTCATCACATGGCATTTTCTGGACAGCCCAGCCAGGAGGGGTTTGTAAAAGGCAGGTCCTCCTTGAACAACCTGATCTCATCCTATGACAGGGTGATCCACTTAGCAAAGGAGGGAAAGGCTCTGAACATTGTCTACTGGGACATTAATAAAGCCTTTGACACCATTTCCCACAGCATTCTCCTGGAGAATCTTTGTGTTCATCTCTTGGATGGGTGCACTGTTCACTGGGTTAAAAACTGGCTGGATGACTGGGCTGAGAGTGTTGGTGAATGGAGCTATATCCAGTTGGTGGCCAGTAACTACAGGTGTTCCCCAGGGATCAGTACTGGGACCATCCTGTTTAATACCTTGATTAAGGACCTGGATGAGGGGATTGAGTGCATTTACTAAGTCTCCAGGTGACACCAAGTTGGGTGGGAGGGTTGATCTGCTGTAGTGTAGGAAGGCCCTGCCCTGCAGAGGGATTTGGACTGAGGCTGAGAACCACAGAATGAGGTTTAACAAGGCAAGTGTGGGGTCCTGCACGTGAGTCACAACAGCCCCAGGCAGTGCCACAGGCTGGAGGCAGAGTGGCTGGAAAGGTGCTTGGGGGAGAAGGACCTGGGGGTGCTTGTTGACAGCAACTGAATGTGAGCCATCATGGGCCCACTTGGCCAAGAGGGCCGGTGGCATCCTGGCTTCCATCAGAAATAGTGTGGCCAGCAGGAGTAGGAAAGGGATTGTCCCCCTGTATTTTGCTCTGACGAAGCTGCAACTCATTTTGGGCCCCTCACAACNCAGGAGAGGTTTAGATTGGATGTCAGTAAAAATTTCTTCACTGAATGTGTTGTCAAGCATTGGAACAGGTTACCCAAAAGAAGTGGTTGAGTCACCATCCTTGGAGGCATTTAAAACGTGTAGATGTGGAACTTAGGGACATGGTTTGTGGTGGACTTGGCAATGCTGGATGAATGGTTGGACCCAATGATCTTAAGGATCTTTTCCAACTGGAATGATTCTATGATTCTGAGTAAAGCATTGTTTCATATCTTAGGGTTAGGATTAAGGGTTAGGGGTTATGTAGTATGGTTTAGTGTGTTACAGCTGTTTTTCATTTGGGGTTCTTAGGGTTGGTTTGTTTCCTTGTATTATGTTTTATGTTTTTACTACTACCTACTTAAAAAGTTCCAAGTGAGTGTAGACAAACAGTATAAGACACTTCAGTTAAAAAAAATACAATTACAGAAATGTACAAATAATAATGAACTTGCAGTTCAAGAACACAAACCAGAAAGAATTTGAAAAACAGTAGTATGAGCAGTACACACTACAGTAAAGTCAGAAACTGAAAGATAGGATTACTTTATTGGTAAGGCTTCTGTGTGATTGAGATACTTGTTCTTTGCAATATAACTAGTTCTGTGTATTTATTTCTCTAACCTAATGAAGATTTTCCTTAGAATAGCTCTAGCTATCCTTATTGAATTTATCAGTTATCAAAAAGATCTTTCAAACAATACTGTAACTGCCACTTCATGTAGCTTTGCTATGAATTCCAAATGATAATTAATTAATATTGTGATGATTAATGCTACTTGTAAATGTTTGGTTAGTGTTTTAAATCAGTTTTCATACTTAGATTAACTTGTGTGGGGACTTTTGTTTGCTGGGTTTTTTGGTGTTGTTTTTACAGTTTAAGCAATACTAATGATATGTGGATTATGGCATTAACTGTACTTGTATTAGAGGCTGTGCACATACCAGATCTCTTAAAAACAGATTAACCTGACTAAGGTTTGTGTGGTAACAAAAAGGGGTAAGAATTTAAGAAAACTAGGATTAGATCTTACATTGAAAAAATATTTTTTGTTTTTACATAAGTGTTGCAGTACCTGAATCAGGGAGGGTAGACAAGAACTAAATTTTAACCACATTTTATATTCACTAAAACCTCTGATGTAGGCATAGTCTGATTATCTCATTTTCTTGATTTCCAATAAGGGACTATTAAGTGCAAAGATACAACCTCTGGCTGAGGATGTCCACAAGCCTAGGATTGCTGAAAGAATCGAAGAGGTAACACTTTACCCTTGCCATGCTACCCTCCACATCCTAAACTAGGCATTTTCAGAGACAAAATACTGGTTATTGATACCAATCTTTACAAGCTTCCTTTATTGTTGATTATAATATTAAAAAACTATTAAAAATTTCATGTGGTTGCCCTACTATTCCACCATGAGCTAATATTTGAATTCTTGTGTATGAGCATAGTTTGTTTACAAATGGTTTTCTATACACTGGAAGTGTGGAAAATTACATTTTTTGTTTACTGTATCATTTATAGACTTTTGTAAAGTATTCAGAGAACTCATTAGGATACATGGATTGAAAATTCTCATTTAAAGTCGAATAGTTGTTTAGCAACTTTAAAATTTAATTAGAACCCTTTCCTGCATTTCATTATGAAGTTATTTCCTAATTACTCAGCAGGTCCTACCTATTTATTAATGCAGAAATAACAATACATGACTGCTGAATTACAACTGCACAGATGGAGAAGATACCTTGAGAAATAAAGAATAGACAAATGCATTGTTTAAAAAACATCAGGGGAAAACTCAGCATTTGAGAATCCTTCTTCACACTTCACCCATGCTACCCCTCACTGTTGTAAATAGTGCTCCAAAATTCAGCATGGTTGTCTGTATTCTAATTAGTACCAGTTCGTTCTGTACTGATGCAGCTTAGAGGAACTGGGATGTTGGTACCTAGAAGAAAGCTATGTTCCTAACCAATGGAAGGATGGGCAAAGTGCTGCAGCAGACCCTGTACTCGTTGCATCGAGTTTAGTCCAGTGAGTGAAGACAATGGTGTAGAATTTGGTTCAAAATATACTAAGACACACCTAATTTTGTTTTTCTTTGGGAGTAAAGTCCTAAACATATAATTCCTTTTGCTTGTGTGATACCTGCACTGCATGCCCCTCTGAGTTCTGACAGGAAAAATGGTGTTAGCACCACGAGCCAAGAGTGTTTAAAGATTTTTACAGGTAATGTTTTATTATGTTAACAGTTGGACTGAAGATCTTAGAGACATTTTCCAGCCTAAACAATTCTATGATTCTGTTACCACCTCTCAAAAAGACAAACATTATTATTGTTATTGTCACATTATTTTTGTACTCATTCACAGAAGTACAGTACATACTTTAACACTTCTAGATGTAAGAAATTAAAGTTCAGTGGAATACTTACGAGAAAATAAGGATTCACCATGCCTTCCTTTCTCTTTTAAAAGGAAGATTTCAACAAGAAACATATTGCAGGTACTAAGCCCCCTCAAATTAAGCAATTTATTCCAATCATTTTTTATATCTTCACTGGTAGCTTTAACCAGTATTAATATGTATGATTTTCATTTTTAGCTGCTTCTTTAGTTGGGCTTTCTACAATCACTTACAATTTTCAACATCACAGAACACTTTGATTTTCCCTTTTTCCACCCTTCTTTGTTAATTATTCTTTACTGCTCCTAATAAAGACATTATTTGGTTCATGAAAGAAAACAAGATATAATCAGCTTTTTCTCATTTTGATATTCAGAGCTCTGCCTCTTAGCTTCCTTCCCTTCTGTTCTTGACTTCCCTCTTTGTATATTTTCATCCTATTTTCCTCCTGTTGATTCCAAAGGATGCCTGTTGGTATCCTTCAGCAGAACAGTGGCTATGGCTGCACACACAATTAACTGGCATATGCACTCTCCCATGTCCCTCCCCGTGCTTCTTTCCACCCCTGCAGCATTTCCTTCTTTGTGCCTCAGGAAAGTGATTCAAGCTAAAGTCCAGCCCAACAACTACAGAGAATTTTTAACCCAGTGGCTAACGGTGATGGTTTTGATTGTTTTTAACCCAGCCATAGAAGAGAGTATGCAAGCATGAAAACAGGGCCAGGAAAGTTTAGCACCTCCTTTGAGTGGCCAGGATGGTTCATACAGATCTAAAGCAAATGCAGAACTAAGGTATGAAGTGATCAGGTCCTTAATCTTTTTTCAGCCAGCCAAATTCTACCTAAAATTTTATGTGCAACATGGGCGTTATTTTATTAACTGGGGTTATTACACAGCTTTCTGCAAAATGGCACAGATTATTTCAGCTTAAGCACCTTTATACCAATACCACAATATCCAACAATTGTCAGCCTGTGTCAATCATACCACAAATAATTAGTTGCACTGAACCTGTTCCCCATAAAACCCAAACAAATTAACTTCCTGTGCCTGAAAAGCATGAGGTTCCCTAAGGCATCTAAGAGGTTAGCAGGCTTCTTCTGTAGAACTAACATACAAGTTTTTGCCTTCAACAACATTCCAAATGAGACAGAATGGTAAAAAAAAAATTAGAGCAGCCTGAAGTTTTTGGCAGATGCGTTCTGCTATGAGAGGGTCCAATAAAAGTTTTGCTACTGATTGGTCTGTGCATAATGACTAGAGCAACATCAAGCACACCATATGTGTAAAGCACATTGCTTCCCTGCCTAGGACAGCAACCTTAGTTTATTTCAAGACTTTTCTACAGAAACCAAATTAAATTAAAACCAGTATATGATGCTTGGGGTTTTTTTAAAGTTGTTTTATGTAAGCTTTTCCTTTTTCCCCCTCCACTCAAGTAAGGAAACGTCTTGCTAAAATACACTTCCTTCAAGATATCTGACCTTCTCTCCAACCACCCTTTCCTTTTCCACTAACAAATTCTCCTCCTCTAACCATCCCTTACACTCCCAAAATGAAGTCAGAAACAGACACACAATTTCCCAATATTAGAATATACTTCTGTCATGATAAAAATTTGTTTTGCTTACTTCCATCACAAAACATCTTTCTTAAACACTTAAATCCTTGGTATAATACAATATGAAAGTACTGGAAGTATTTCTCAGGAGGATGTAAAGTGGTAAATTACACTGAAGACATAATATTAGATTTTTAGATTCAAAACTATTCACTTCACAAAATAATAAAATATTATTCATAAATAATGAATAATAAATATTCTTATATTCATAAATAATGTAAACTGTGTATTTAAATAAGTTTTTTAAGATTATCAGAACATTTTTTTCCTTAGCACACATTTCCGTGTATCTTCAGATAAAAAAAACTTCTATAAAGAAAGCTTCCCTCTACAGAGAAGCAGCAACAAGAGGCCTTAATATTTAATTTCTATCTACAAGGTAGTGGTTTTGCAAAAGCTCTATCAATACATAGCATTCGGTTGAAGCCTAGTGTATTCTGTGTCACATGGATAAATTACTGCTAAAAAGTATGGAAAACATATAAATATGTAGGCATGCTATATTTTGTATATTTGTTTCTGTCTTTGCAGAGTGATTAACAATACTCATGTATGGAGAAATAGTACTGAGCTGTCAATATTCACAATTATGTTACCTCTTTATTTTTGCACATGTACCCAGGGCATAATTTACTGATTATTTTAAAGGCTGTTATAAGGATATCATCAGATCAAGCTAACTCCCAATTCTATTTTTCAAATAATAGAAATGGAAGAATGGTCACTGAATCGGGAGTTTTAAATGCAATGAGGAAAACAATAGTCACCTAACCAATATCACCTGATAGAAGAAAACCAGATTTTAGGGCTTTTTGGTCTCTCAATCAGTTATCAACCATCACCAGTATTAGACAGTAGGTAAAGTATTTTGCTAGAGATAGAGGATTACTTCACACTGCACTTTCTTATTTTACATTAAAAGATTATAACTCATATTTTACAACACTGGTATTAGAAAATAAGAAGGTCATAGATGAAAGATAATGTTGTTTTTAAAAATATCATGAGCATCAGCCTTATGTTCTTTCATGAATAGCAACAGGCCCCATAAGTAAGACACCTACTTTTCTCCTATTTTGTCATTGCCTACACTATCCAATGTGATCCCATAGCACTTAACAGCTGATGGTTGCCTTTGTATCTGACCAGCTGTAAAACAAAAAAGTAAAACCTATCTCAGTGCTCTTCCATATACTAACATTTATTTTAATGTAATATAATATTTATATAGGCCCTTACTGCACATATGCTTGGCAGAATATTCTTGGCAGCTCAAAGGAATTTTTCAATCTCTGCATTTGAGTTACCTATTTGTAAATAAAAGGTTTAAGAAAAAAGACATGTGCTTTCATAGAAAGGTATCTAATGAAAGATTATTTGAAGGTTTTAAATTACAAGTAGAGCCTTATTTACACTTTCTGTTTAATGGCACTTTCTAGTTTGGAGAAACTGTATGAGGGAATTACACTAACATCTGATACAAGGGGGTAAATTACCTAAGCATGTGCTTAGGCAGCCAGCAGCATTAGAGCTGCTGTTTTTCTTTACGATAAATGATAGATTTGTTGTTTAATAGCAATCATACTTACCCAAATTTTATATATAGTACCCATATGTTAAATGATGATTGTGCTGTAATTGTAAATATAAAAAGAAATTGTCCTAGGAGCAGGAAAGTCAATTGTGAATATTTAGGTTGCAATTACATTTATTTCCTAAACGCTGTTAGAGGAGCACAACGTTTCCTCTTAATTACCACTCACAATCTTTTCCATCAGTTTCTTTGAACATACATATATTTTCACCTTAGCATTTTAATGTTTTTTTAATTTGAAAGAATGGTTTGTGAAGGTTGCGTTTCTGTCAATACTTTATAAGTGAGATCAGAGTTTGATCTTCTGCAGTTAGTGCTACCATTGCCTCCTTCTTGGACTGTGATTATGAATATCAGTAAAAGAAATCCTTGACCCTTTAAGCAGAAATAATAATCTGCTTTTCATAGAATAATCATAGAGTTGTCAAGGTTAGAAGAAACCTTCAAGATCATCCAGTCCCACCATCCAGCACTACCACTGTAATCCTTAAATCACTAAACCACATCACCCAGCAACAGATCCAGACTCCTCTTGAACACCTCCAGGGATGGTGACACCACCACCTCCCTGGGAAACCTGTTCCAGTGCCTGACCACCCTAACAGTGAAAAAGTATTTTTCCAATATCTAATCTGAATCTCCCCTGTCTCATCTTCAGGCCATTTCCTCTGGTCCTCTCACTGCAGGCACAGTAGAGGAGACCGGCCCCCACCTCACTCGACCCTCCTTTCAGGGAGCTGTAGAGAGATGAGGTCACTCCCCCCTGAGCCTCCTCTTCTCCAGACTAAACAAACCCAGATTCCTCAGCCATTCCTCACAAGACGTTTTCTAGTCCTTCCACGAGGCTTTGTGCCCTTCTCTGGGCACTCTCCAACACCTCAAAGTCCTTCTTAAAGTGAGGGGCCCACACTGAACACAGGATTCAAGGTCTGGCCTCACCAGTGCTGAGCATGGAGGGACAATCACTGCCCTGGTCCTGCTGGCCACACTATTCTTGATACAGGCCAGGATACTATTGGCCTTCTAGGCCACCTGGGCACACTGTTGCCTTACACTGAACCAGCTTCAAGCAGTACCCCCAAGTCACTTTCTGCCAAACAGCTCTCCAGCCACTCCTCCCCCAGCCTGTAGCACTGTGTGGGGTGGTTGTGACCCGAGTGAAGGACACAGCACTTTGCCTTATTCAGCCTCATGCAGCTGTCCTTAGCCCATTGATTGAGTCTCTCTTCCCATCCTAGAATTGAAACCTACCAAGTATGCAAACAAAAAGTTACTTAACATGTCACGGTGGTCTATAACAGCTAATTTAACTGTATTGGGTATCTCTGAAGTTTATACAAGGAATTAAGCTAAAAAACTAAGTCAGTGTGCAGGGAGGTCCTCATTTAGCTACCAAGAAGCATTAAGTACAGAATGTCTCCCAGCTCCAATCTCCACCTACCAATGAAGGTGCTCAACAGGGCTGAAAATTAGATGCTCTCTCAGTCAGTTGGATCAGAATTCCTACTGTTTTTTGAATAGCCACAGAACTGAGGCAAATTTTCTTTGCCACAATGACTCTGTGACAGCTCCCCTGGTAAATAGGGAAATACCCTTATCCTGGAAGGCCACTAATCTGTAGCTCCTTCTATGAATATCTCTCTCAGCTCACCCAACTCAGCTCATCTCTCTGGTTTATGATGTATTAACAATTTAGATGGTATTTGTGAAGCCTGCATTTTGCCCTTTTCTATATGAAGAGAACTTTGCTGAAATCAGTTAGTTTTGTCCATGAAAACAATGTAAAACATGTTTTGTTATTCACCTGACACAAAGCAGTAAGTTATATATTATGATGGCTTTTAAAATAGCATCATCTAGCCAAACATGTTCTTCCACCATCTGCACTGCCACTACAGTAAAACTATTCTAAAGCCAGCATTAACTGTGACCTGTATTACAGTATGAAACCTGTGATACAGCCTGAATAACTTACAGCTTACACAGGCAACACAGATAGCCAAAGAAGCAGGTGATCCACGAGCAGATGACAAGAAAAGGTCCCATTTTCCCAAGCTGACTAACAGTATCTGTAGAAAGGTAGTACAGCCTACTGCAAGTAAGGTGACAGGGAATGTGGTGATGCTGACCAGATGATTACATGTTGAGGGCTCAGTGACCCACATCATGGCCAGCCTAAGCAGGTGCAGGTCTGTGCTGTGCACAGCCAGTGTGGCCTTCAGGTCCTGTTGTGCTGTGCAAATCTCTTGGTGGTGGGACAAGCTCAGGCAGCACACAGTGTTTGAGGAGCCTGCAGGCAGCTGCCAGTTGTACCAGAGCTTATGCCACCTGCATGGCCTTGCTTTTATCTGCAAGTGTTAGTTCTAGTAACTAACATTTTAAACGGTATTTTAGAGTCAGCGTCTTTTTTACTGAGATCGTACATACCGGCACCTCCTTGTAGCAAGACTACTTTACCCTGCAGACACATACAACTCCCCATGGAACCAGAGAGTGCTGGTTCCCACAAGGCCATTCCCAATGACACCAGAAAGGTTACAGCAGTACCTGATGAGTGATAAAAGGCAAGTGCCACACCCATGTTCAGGGAGGAAGATCCAGGAAATTACCAACTTGACAGTCTGACCTCAGTGCCAGAAGTTAGAGCAAATCCTCTCTGAATCCATGCCTAGGCACATGAAGGTGATGGTAGTTTGAAACAGTCAGCACAGGCCCACAATGTCATCAGGTCTGCCCAACCTTATTCCCTCTAGGAAGAGGTTTCCAATTGTGTAGATAATGGGCAAGTGGTAGAGAGGCTTCCACACATGGCAGGGAGGGGCAAGAAAAGAAGAAAAAGCAATTAGTGATGGAGAACCAGTACTGCACGTGTTGGACACGTGGACTTGTAAGTTCAACAAACATAAATGCAAATTCCTTCATCCTAGCAGAAATAACTCCATGCAATAGTATAGGTTGGGAACCAACTGGTTAGGAAGCTTTAGAGTAAAAGCTGTGTGCACTTGTGTGCAGCTTGAACAGAAGTCAGCAGTGTGACCTTGTGGTGGCAATGACCACCAGAGCCAGCAAGCAGGTCCCAGAGTGCAAGCTGCCCTCTGTTTTCAGCACTTGTGAGACAGCATGTGGAGTGCTATGTCCTATTTAGAGCTCCCTAGCACAAGAAAGCCACTGACAGTGAAGCAGGTGACCAGCAGACACTGCCAAGGTGGTCAGGGAGACGGAACATATGCCACTTCCTGGAAAGGATGAGAGAACCAGGTTTGTTCAGCCTTAAGAAAAGAATCAGAAGCTGGACAAATTCTAACAGCAACACACTGCAATTCCACCCTGTCAGAAAACCCAGTACAATTAGGAAAGAAATCCTTAAGGAAAAAAGACTGATACAAAAGTCTGTCATACATATACATTTAGATGAGCAGCTGATTTGTAAGAAACTTTTGCCTCCTCTGTTGGTTTCGGAGTTGCAGTGTCAGTTCACCTTTATCGTCTCATTTGCTGTCATTACTATTGGTATTCTGTTCCTTCTTGGACCATAACACCAGGGAATTGAATCTGAAATGAGAAGTGTTACTTATATTTTAAAGTCCTTTTTGCCTTTTCCTCTCAGATAAATACATTTAATTTTCCTTGCCACCAGATAATTCAGAAACACTGTACTATAAATCATTCTTTCCTCTCTATAGCAAAAAGCCTGAAGTTATTACCTTTTTATTCAAAACAGAAACGTTTGACATTATTACAGTGAGAAAATCAAGAAATAGGTCTTTGTATTTAGAACCAAATGTTATGTTTACTGTTCCAACTAATCATGTTCCACTACCATGAAAATTTCTGCTTTTGATATGACCTGAAATATATGATTCTTCTACTGAGAAGTAACATTACTGAGAAGTCCAGTAGGAACTTCTTAGGAAATCCCTTAACACCTTCACTCACGCTTTGAAATTACGTTATCTCAACTAGCTGTTGCTTCCTTAGAACACTGCCAGCATTCGAGAAGTTAGTGGGTTATAATGACATGCATATTTGTGGCCAAACTAATATCCAGCAGGATTAGACTAGTCATCAAGCTATTCTTGCTAGCCCAGTTTATTTGGAAACCTGCCATATCTCTTGGACTAGCCACGGCCTTGTTCTACAGTTTGAGAGTGAATACCTTGAAAAGAACTAGGGCACAGCAAAGTTTCTGAGCGCCTTCTGTTTTCTATTAGCTTGCCTTAATGACCGAGCTTTTAAAGGATATTTTGATGTAGGTACCTGGCACTGCCATAGCACATTCATTGGTTTAATTTTCTTTAATAACTGTAAGAAGGGCAAGAACAAACTTTCATTGTTAACAGAGTAACATCCATGTCCCTCTGTGAGAATATTGTAGGTTTCATATACTGAAATCAAATTAGTTGGAAGTTTTCACTGTGACCAGCAACAAAAAAGCAGCTTTTTTTCCCATTAAAAGGAAAACATTTCTGAAGAACACGGATTCTGAAACTGCAGTCAGATACACCGCAAGTGCAGAAGTCTGCTTAGCACCTGAAACAAAGGTAACAAGAAGTTAGTTTGTGATATAGTGTAAACAAGAGATGACAGAAAGTGGAAAAGCTGCATTCTGCCAGAAGGCTACATGTAACTTGTGAGAGCAGCTGCCATGACAACTGCCTTCAGCAGCTGGTACTGGAGTTCTGCTGCACTCTCCAGAAACGTGGCCATACCTTTGCTGGGGCTGCAGTCTGTGTTCCGAATTCAGCCTGTAAGGATAGTGGTCATCTGAAGGGGTTTGACACACCACCGCCAGGTACATTGAGGCAATATATGCACACACTGCATACACACAGCACCAAAACATCAAGACTGTTAAGAAAAAAGTTGATTCTGAGAGCAAACAAAATAGATAAGGCAGGAACCAATGACTGGTACGCACAGCCACGTAAAACATTTTCTGTTTGACATCAGCTCTTAACCAAGTGTGCTTTCTCAATATCACTAACTTAATTTCTCTTCTTGTTGGAAAAACTATGCAATATTTCTCATTACTTCCAAAAGCTTGAACACAGATCTGGAAACCTTATACACCAGAAAATTGCACTGAAATATCTGCAGAGCAGTCACACTGTAAACAGCTTTATTGAGATCTTCTTGCTTGCACTGGACCACAGGCACAAGACTGGCCTTCCAGAAAGCACATGTTGAAAATGAAGACAAGGACAATGCAGGGTGGGGGAGAAGAGAAAGTCAGGTGGGAAGGTGGGGAAGGGAGGAAGAGAACGGGAGACACATGCAATTATTGTAGCAGAGATGGCTAAACCTTAACGCAAATGCAAAAAGGGAGGGGCAGGTGTATGTCTTCATCTAAACCAAACACAACACTTAATTTGATTCTGCAGTTTGAATAACATAACTCTTGCTTTGCACAAGCAGAATAAAATCTGTGGCTTATTCGTGCCGTTTGAAGTTTAAAGACTCCTATCCTTTTACATGCTAAGGCAAAGACTTCTAAGGAAGTTTCCTAACTCAATATAGGAGAAATACTTCCATAAAATGGCACTTAAGTTTTACAGTCAGCTCTATTAACTTCTACAAGGATTACATGAAATGAAGCTTGGTCAGTTTCCTACTAACAAGCAATTTTTTCTGAAACTGCAATTTAAGATCCAGAAATGTAGGTTCCAGACAGGCAAAAGCTTTTGCTGTTATGGTTCTAAACAATGTACATTTCCAAAAAGCCACAGAAAATAAACACAGAGGTGGCTCACAGGGTTATAATTTGCTCAGGTTCTCTTCACAGTGGGAAGGGCAAGGAAAGAAAGGGACACAGGGATGTCTGTGTTTCTAAAATGTACAAAATAAAGCCTAAAACCCCTCATGCCTCAAGCATGAAAACCCTCAAGATGTCCCATGCTCCATCTTCCTCCAATTTGCCTTAGCAAATTACCTCTAGTTTCCCTTGGAGCCTTGAAGCATTCTTCTCAATTAGGGATTGAGCAGTAAGGCTATACTGACAATCTGTCACAGCAAATCTCAGTGGCCTAAGAGACATTGTTTGGAGAAAGAAAAGGCTTTGAAAAAAGATACTGACAGGTCAGTTTAAAAAAATCCCTCTCCTAGCCACCAATTTTACATTCTTTGCAAACACTACCAACACTGGGCGGACTGCTCCTGTCACGGGTTCCCCTACTCCTGCCAGAATATTAATTCTTCTAAATTCACAGGGAAACAACCCAACTGAAACCAATCAACCAAAGGAAAAAAACAAACAAACAACCCAAAAAAACAAGAGAAGGGGAAAGGATGGGAAGAAGAAGAAAGAAGAACGAAAAACTTAATCAAATAATTTCTCATTCTCTATACACCCAACAAAATAAATATTTTTCTTTCAAAGTCACTAAGCAGCATCCATCCAAATTTAAATGAAAACTTTAATATATTATTTTAGAAGAAGAAATTTAAATAAATCAATCAAAATTAAGACAAACATTAAATATATACACAATGTGTGCAGCACAAGTATTTGACTACTCTGTAGAAAGGTTAGTCAAGTAACCATGAGAGTTAGTGAATGAGTTTGCCTCTAGTTTCAAAACTATTAACAATGATTAACATTAACATGACAAAAAAATAAAATCCCCATGTGTTATAACAATTTTCTGCTAATAAAGATTTTAAAACACTTGTCTTTCTTTTTAATTATTTCTGAAACGATAGAGGTTTTTTTAATCTCCTTTTTATATAGGATTGGATTTTTTTCCTCACACGTGAGCCTTTAGAAGACAATCTTTCATTTCTCTATACTTTAGGTTCTTGCACAGTGAATATAGATTTGAGTTTCCAGATTGGCTTAGTCAGAAGGGACTGTATTTAAACAATAATTTGTTATTTAAATTTATTCAACTGATTTTCTTGAAGAAAAAACTGAGTCTCCTGTACCTTTCCTTTAAAAATCAGGTAAGTACTTGGAAAAGTAAAATAAGATGGTTTGTTCATTGCTATACATTTCCCGACAAATTCTGCCACTCAGCATTACCAGTCTAGAACATGCAGGATTTTGTAGAATGAAAAAATCAAGACAGAAATACTTCAAATCTTATTCCAGTACTGTCACCATAAGAAACAAACTGCCCAGTTTTGTTCCAACAAGTAATCTCCTTGTCTCACTTTCACATTATAATTCCTGATAAAAAACATACCACTCAACTTTAAAATTTAACTTTAGATTTTAAAGACACACAAATCTCCTTGTCTCACTTTCACATTATAATTCCTGATAAAAAACATACCACTCAACTTTAAAATTTAACTTTAGATTTTAAAGACACACAAATCTCCTTGTCTCACTTTCACATTATAATTCTTGATAAAAGACACTCACTCAACTTTAAAATTTGTCCTTCAAAGGAGATCTGACTTAAACACTTCCTAATATATAGTCTGTAAATGTGCACGTGTTATTTATTCAAACGTTTCTTCAATTGTTCTAGATGCATAGCATCAGCATCCTGAAGAATTAATACAGTAGCTTTAGTCTGAAATGGATTAAATTCAATAGTCATCAAACAACAGAGATCTATCAGTTGTTTTTGACAGTTCTCTAAACCATCCTTAAGTTTTAGACGTAAAGCTGGATCCTTTTTCAGCCTATTCATTTCGGACACTGAAAAGCCAATCAAACTTGTTAGAATATCATCAGCAAAATCCACTTCAAGATAAGCAGAGCCATCAGAAATTTTTGCCTTTATACCCCAGGACCCATTGCTTTTTGTGAGGTTTCCGGTGAGAGTGACGATAAAACATTTAACTTTCAGAATTGTAACAGTTTCTGGTTTTTTTGCAAGGAGAAGGGAAATATATGTGAAAGGTGGAGAATTTAAATCTAAATGTGCCTCTACTGCCTTGCAAGGAAAGATCTGTGAATCATGTTTCTGCTGATCTCCTTCTGAATCCATTTTTAAGGAACATACAGGATTATCATTTAATACCCTGCTGTCAGAAGTTTGCTGCTGTTCACATCTGTTCTCATCTAAGTCTGTACAATTCTGCCCTTCCTCAAGAGGATTTTCCAAAGAAAAGTCTGATGAACTGCAGGTATGATGTAAGCCCTTGTGCTGCAAAAAGTTATTCATGCTATTTCCATCTTCATCAGATATCGTTCTTCTTATGTTCTTTTCCTTGCTGATAGCTTCCCTGGGCTTACCTTTTTCATTCACATTGTCTTCTTCACCAGTGCCATTTAAAGATGAACTGCAGGAGCTTCTAGATGTATGTGGAAGTCTGCCAGTAATTAAACCTATGTTTCTGTTCATGACCACTGGTGGCACTTCTTCCATCTCCCTTTGCATCTCTTCTTCCAGAAGAAAGTCATCTTCTAAAGGAAAGTCATTTAAAAAGCCATCAGCATATTCTGTGGGAGGTGAAGCTTGTTCATCTGAATGAGGCAAAGGACTTCCAGATTTTCTTGGCAAAACATTTCCATTGTGTGCAGTCAGTGAACCTGAGGCTGTACTAAAATTGTTGGTTCTACTACAGTATCCACTTTCTAAAGATGTTCTGTTATTTAAAGTAAATTCATTATTTTCATCAAGGCTTGCTAAAAGCTCTTCATCTGAAGGTCCAAGAGTTTGTTCTAATTCATCCACATGCCTTGAAAAAATCTGTTCATGTCCAGCTTGTCCAACAGCATTAGGGTTCTCAGTTTCACCAATTAACCTAGCAAGGACTCTTTCCTGACAATAATCCTCAAAAAGAGCATCAACTTCACCCCCCAACAGTTTCACATTTTCTGGTTTAAGGAGAAGAACTCCAAGACGATATGCAATATTGCCCTGTACAGTGATTTTTGTTCCAGGAGGAAGATCACTGCAGAGAACAGGCACCGGTTGATACTCCATGCCCTGAATTTGATGTATGCCATCAGTTAGTTGTAGCATCAGCATCCGAGTAGGCTTTGCTTCCCAGGGCTTCTGAAATGCCTGAGTACTGGCTGTTACTTCTTCATTTACAGTGCTTTTCCCTCTTAGCTTCTGCAGCTGAGAATATGCTGGCTGGCTAACATCAACCAATGAATCAATCTGTATGGAGTAGAAGCCTGATAATTCTCCTTTGGGCGTATCTAAGATGCAGTTAGGCAAAATGGGATATTCCAAGTCTCTCAGATCAGTGAGAAGCCATTGCTCAAATACCTGCTTGTTAATCTGAGCTTGACTTAAGTTACTACCACTATTTTCTTCCTGGATCCAATTAATACATGCTTCCAGCCATGTCAAAGGAACTTTAACGTGCCATGTGGATGAAAGCCAGGTTTCCACTCTTGCTGCAATGCTAGATGTAGACATTTTCTTTTACAGTAAGAGACTGAATTCCCTATAATAGAATTCAAACAGACATATTTAATCTTCTGACAAAAACTTAAATTAGGACAAGTTTCACTCTCATATTATATAAAAAAATTTAAATTAAAAACAGTTCTACAGACAATAAAATTCACAGGCATTCCCAACATTTAATGTTTCAATCAGCACAAAAGGTATGTGCAAAATATAAGAAAAATATGGAGACTTACACAAGCAACCACGCTTCTTTTCTATTGATTTAACTAGAAACATGTAATTGAAATCCTTTTTTTATGGATGGAAAGTGAACGGACAAAAAAACCCAAACCAAAACAGCAGTAGGTTTTTAAATACATCTCCTCTTTTTTTTATGGTTTTCCTTCTGTGTGTGCTGCTGTTAACACCCACTTGACTTTAGAAATCAACCTGAGATGTTATTCTCCCACTTCACCACCACTGTTATGAACACAAGTAAGAGGATCTATGGAAGCAAGCTGTGGTCTATCAACACTTATATCAGAGGGGTGACTTTCAGTCTGTGACTGAAAGCTTTGTACCTGAGAAGAGAAAGCTGGCTTGAAACATTGTTATCTAGAGTACCAATGCAGGACTTGGCTGCAATAGCACCAAGTCTTGGCAGCTATCATCTCAGGAACATCAGTGGCTAATAAACTCTAACTTCTTGTTAGTTTAGGAAGTAGCTGTGCACAGAGTAGAACAGAAGTATTTCAGTTGGAAGGGACTTTGAATGATCATCTAGTCCAACCACCTCACCAATTCAGGGCTGACCAAAAGTAAAAGAACATTACTAAGGATATTGTTCAGATGCATCTTAAACACTAACAGGTTTAGGGCATCAGCCACCTCTACAGGAAGCCTGTTCCAGTGTTCAATCACGCTTTTAGAATTAGAATCATTCAGGTTGGAAAGGACTTCCAAGATCATTGCGTCCAACCTTTGACTGAACACCAGCATGTCAACTACATCATGGCACCAAGTGCCATGTCCAGTCACTTCTTGAACAGTTCCAGGAATGGTGACTCCATTATCTCCCTGGGCAGCCTGTTTAGTGCTTAAATACCCTTTCTACGAAAAATTCCTTATGTCCAACCTTAACCTCCCTTGGTACACTTTGAGGTCAGTCTCAGAGACTGACCCCCACCTGGCAACAATTTCCTTACAAGTAGTTGTAGAGAGTGATAAGGTCTCCCCTGAGCCCCGCTCACTCAGACACCCCTAATACCACTTACTCTCTAGGCCTTTCACCAGCCTTGCTGTCGTTGGTAAAGAAATTATTCCTATTGTTAAGTCTGAACCTCCCCTAATACAGCTTTGAACCATTCCCACATCTCCTGTTGATGAATCCTGGGGAGAAGAGATCAGTACGTCCCCCTCACCTTTCCCCCCTCAGGAAGCTGTGCAGAGCAGTGAGGTCACCCCTCAGCCTCCTCTCCAAACCAGACAAACGCAGAGCCCTCAGCCGCTCCTCACAGGATGTGCCTTCCAGCCCTCCCACCAGCCCTGCTGTCCTCCTCTGGACCATGCAAGGACCTTCCCGCCCTTCTCAAGCCGTGGGGCCCTGCACAGCCCACAGGACTCAGGGTGAGGCCGCACCACGGCTGAATCCAGCAGGATGACCCCGATCACGGCCGGTGCTGCTGTGTCGGATGCAGCCGGGATGGGGTTTGCCCTCCTGGCTGCCCGGGCACACACTGCTGACTCACACTGAGCTGCTGCCCACCAGCACCCCCAGAGCCCTTTCTGCAGGGCTGCTCTCTGCACACTCCTCTCCCAGCTTGTACTTGTGCCCAGCTTTACTGCATCCCAGGGGCAGAATCTGTATTTGTTCTTGTTAAATGTCATGCCACTGATAAATACCCAGTGCTCCAATCTATTCAGAACCCTGTGTAAGGCGTTTTGTTGCTTTGGGAGCAGCAACTCCCAGTCTGGTATCGCCAGCACGTTTGCTAATGGTGCATTCAACTCCCGCACCCATCTCACTGATACAAACACTGAAAAGACATTAGGTTGTCTAACTGCATGGATCATATTAAATCCCTTAGAAAGGGCGACCGAAGATCTCAATCTCTCTACGGAACACAACGAAAACAAAATCTACCATAGGAATATTTAAGAAACACCAGGTGTGGATTTTGTTGGGGTTTTTTTTGGTTTTTGTTTTTTTTTTTCCCCCATTAATGCCGTCAGAGCGAACAGAAAAACACCCTGCTTCCAAGCTCTCCCCCAAAGATCCACCGCTCGGAAGATACCGCTTAGTTATTTAACCCAAGTAAACTGACAGCTTTCAACAGGGGAGGCGAAGGGGATGAGGCAGGGAAGGAAGCAGAGGCAGGACGAGTAGTAAGATGAGAATAGGCCGCACCTCGCAGCCCCCTCGGAGGGGTCGAGAGCTCTAACTCACCGGGGCGAGCGAGCAGTCCTGGCGGAGCGGCCACGGCTCCCACCGGCCTAAGGGATGGCGCAGCGCCCGAGCCCGCGCTCCCCAAAACCGCCGCGCGCACCCACCAGCCAATGGGAGGCGCGCGTCGAATCATCGCGAGAGCCCCTCCACAGCCGGCGCCGGGCTGCGCGCACAAGGCGGGGTTTTAGCGGCCGCCATTTTCTCGTCTCCCGGCCGCAGCTGCTCCCGCATTCCTGAGCCGCCCCCGCGCTGCCTGCGCCGCTTCCAGCGCGGCTCTCACCGCCCAGGTAGGAAAGGCCGGCCGGCCGCGGCGCGGGTCTTACGGCGTCACCCTTTCCCCGGGCCCATTTCGTCCTT
>VZRQ01000004.1:0-32768 GCA_013397975.1 Machaerirhynchus nigripectus | reverse complement strand
CCCGCTGCGGCAGCAGAGCACGGCGGGCTCCCCGGCCCGAGCCGCTCCCGACACCCACGCGTGATACCGATCCCGGCTGCTCCTCAGGTTTGGAGACGTTGCAAACACGGAAAATGTGCTGGGCCGCCCTCGCAATATCCCTGCAAGTGAAAAGCTTGCCAGTATGTTTGCCTCTGCCTTATGGCAGCCGCGGGCACTGACACCGAAGTATCTCTCTAGCTTTGGGATATTGGGAATATTTCATATTCCCACGTTCTTTTATCAAATAGATTCTTAGGAATCTGGGATTCCCTCCCATACCTGGGACATAGTTTGTTTATTTGTTTCTTTGTTTGTTTATTAATATAACTCTAGAAAGAGAATAGGAAATGTTGGCACTTACGAGCAGCACTTGCTAGGCGGTAAAAAAATTATGCACCCAGGTAACTAAATTCAGTTATCAACCAGAATGTGCTTCTAATCTTTAGTTAGTATGTTTATGTATCTGTTCTGATTGCCATGTCCCTTATGATACAAGTCTTGACTCATTCTCATGCTTTGTTTCCTTGTTCTTATGTTCAGTCAATAAAATGGGGCTTTTCTTTTTTCAGACTTCAGATGGTTTCTCCCTTGTGGTCCTCAAACTAAAAGGAATAAAATGAAATGCCAAAGCACTTCTCTTTGCAGCTGCAAGACAATACTGTTAGTTTTCAACAAACTTGAATTTTGGGGACATAGCTGATTTCTGCCAGTTCAGTAATACAGCTGTCTTGAAGGCAATGTTCTTGACAGCAGGAAGTTCAGCAAACTTTACCTTGCATGACAAAGATTCTCAGAATTAGCAACAACAACAGAAAACGTTTGGGATCCCATGCAGTTTTTTGAATTCTAGTGAAAAACAGCTATAAAGAAAGGCAATTCCTTAGTATTTACAAGTGTGCTACTGTGCAATGCTTATGCTGTAAGAATGAATATGCACCAAACAGTATAAGGAACCATGTATGCTATAATTACTAAAAAATAGATACATATGTGCTTAAAGTTTCAGATCAAAATCAGAGGAATGCTTTACATGTAGTAACTAAATACATTTAAAATCACACTTCTTTGTGCTTGTTGAGTTAGAAGTGTTTGTTGCTTCATAAGTGGAGGAGGGTATTGAAACGTATATTCATACAACTTTTGGAGAAAAAGATTTTGTTTGACTGATTTGTGTTGCCTATGCAATATGAAAAATGAGAGGATCTGTTATAAGCCTTTGCTTTATCAACAGTGTTTCTTAACAAGCTCCTATGATATTGTTGCTTTGTATGGCTGTGTAATATTCAAATAGGAAATCAGGCAACTTTCAGACTTAAGTCTACTAGCTTGGAAATTAATAGATGCAAAATTAATTTATTAATTGATTAAACAGTTATTAATAGAGCTGCATTTATATCAGGTACTTTTCAAGATTGTAATTGTGCGTGTATGTTCCTTAGGAAATCTAAATTTTCCACTTCAGGAGATTCATTCTTTTGTATTATATAACATGGAAAACTTTTTTTCTTAGTTGCAGACAACTGTGAATGAGGTGAACAGAGCAGTGGTAACAGATTTCTTCTTGACTGTGTGAATACTGAGTGGGAAGCACAGGGGTGGAGTCTGGCATGGAGGAGATCCCAGTTAAAGTTGCAGTCCGAGTCAGACCTCTGCTTTCCAAAGAAATACTTCATAACCACCAAGTGTGTGTCAGATTAGTCCCAAATGCTAAACAGGTTATCATTGGAAAGGACCATGTCTTCACTTTTGATTTTGTATTTGGCAAAAACTCAACCCAAGAAGAAGTTTATGCTGTTTGCATTAAGCCTCTTCTAGTGTCTCTGACTGAAGGATACAATGCTACAGTGTTTGCATATGGACAGACTGGTTCTGGGAAGACTTACACCATTGGCGGTGACCACATTGGTAGGTTATGGAATGGTTTTTGGGGTTTTTTAATTTGTAAAGAGTGTATTTGTGCAAGTTAAATGTTTATTACGCAGCAGATGATGCTGCAGAATTTTAAGGAGCAAGGAAAAAACCTGTAGTAAAAAACCAAAGCTTCCAAAATTTATGTGATAATTATAGTTTTAAAAACTTCTCCATAGATTAGACTATACCAAAAATATCTAAGAAAAAACCAAATTTATTAAGTGTTCTTTCACATTCCACATTTTAACATGCAACTTAAATTAGAACTTTTTTCTGAAATGTAGTGGTTTTGAAGACTTTTGCTATGTTTATCTTACCTTGAAAATGTCTGCATTAGACACTTAATTGTTTGTTTGCTCACTCTGTGTTGGATTTGTTTTCTTGGGGTTTTTTGAGAGAAATTTGTGTGATATCAAAAAAATTTATTATTTAATTCTTCCAAATGGATATTAATAGAGTATTATAAAGATCTTGGTAGAGTCTTCCTTTTATTTAGAATCATAGGATCACAGAATCGTTTAGGTTGGAAAAGACCTATAAGATCATAAAGTGCAACCATTAACCCAGCATTTTCAGGTCCACAACTAAGCCTGTTCCATTGGTTGACCGCCAGTGAAGAAATTTTCCTAATATCCAATATAAGCCTTCCCCAGGTGCAACTTGAGGTCATTTCCTCTTGTCCTGTCACTTTTGTAGCTGGGAGAAGAGACCAACCCCCACCTGGCTGCACCCTCCTGTCAGGCAGTTGCAGAGAGCAGTAAGGCCTCTCCTGAGCCTCCTTCACTCCAAGCTGAACACCCCCAGCTCCCTGAGCTGCTCCTCACAGACTTGTGCTCCTGACCCTTCACCAGCCTTGTTGCCTTTCTCTGGACACACTCCAGCCCCTCAATGTCCTTCTTACAGTGATGGGCCCAGAACTGAACACAGCATTCAAGGTGTGGCCTCACCAGTGCTGAGTACAGGGGGACACTCCCTGCCCTGGTCTTGCTGGCCACACTATTGCTGATACAGGCCAGGGTGCCATTGGCCTTCTTGGCCACTTGGGCGCACGCTGGCTCATGTTAGCTGCTGTCACCAGCACCCCAGGTCTTTTCTGGCTGAGCAGATTTCCAGCCACTCTGCCCCCACCCAGCCTGCAGTGCTTAAGTCACTGTTGTGACTCAAGGGCAGGACCTCGCACTTAGCTTTGTTTACCCTCATACCACTGGGGTCTTCTGCTTATTGTTGTAGCTTCACTTCTATTCCCTTCACTAGTAGTTATTTAATGTTCCTGTAAGTAGAATTGCTAGCTACAGTGTTTTGGTAGTGGATGTCACACTTTAAGGCTGATCATAGCTCTGCAATTACAACTTTTTAGTTTAATAAATATATTTACTAAATTAATAGTTAGGTGTGAACAACCCTTTAGTTTTTTGGTAAAAAAGATTCTTGTTATTTTCTCATAGGCAAACAGCTTCCAGAGTCTGGGATAAAGACCACAGATTATTATTGGAAGCATTGTCCTGCCCTGAATATTTTTTAAAAAAGTAGAGTTTGGCACTAGTGTTCCATGTCTACTTTGAAAAAATAGGAAATTACTGTTAATGCTGGTCATAAATCTTGTCTCGTCAAGTTACTGATGATTTTGCGTTATGCAAGTAGAATTCATAGTTTCTCAAACCCTTGAGATGTCATTGCTAAGCATAATGAGTAGGGATAATGAAGAAATCTGTACTCTGAGGAGTATAGTTTTAAAGCAGACTCCATATTTTTCATAACTTTTCATAACTATGTAAATTAGAACTTAAATTTGAATCCTAGTACTGAATGCAAACAAAAATTCTAACACACACAAACACACACACACACACACACACACACAATTCCTTGTGAACAATGAGCTCTTCAAATTCCGTAGTATCTTGCATACCAAATATCACAGACTTCTCTCAATTTTCAGTCTTTGTAATTTATGTGACAGAATGACTGCAAGTATCTGTGATATTTGTGCTTGTATTGTAGCATCAGTTGCAGTGGATGAAAGGGGCATAATCCCACGGGCTATTCAGGAATTATTTCAGCATATTTCTGAACACCATAATATTAACTTCTGTGTGAAGGTATCCTATATAGAAGTTTACAAGGAAGAACTTCGAGATTTGTTGGATTTGGAGACCTCTGTAAAAGAACTACATATCCGAGAAGATGAGAAGGGAAATACAGGTAGGATTTCAGCTCTAAAATTTGGTATTTTGGGTTTCAGTTTGTGTCCAAATTATTCTTGTTTTCTCTTGAAAGTGCTTATACATTACTAATGAATAAAAGGAAAAAAATTGTATTTCAGAATATAAACTCAGTTTGGCTGTTTGGAAGCAGTTTGGGGTTTAGATGCCTGCGAGCACTATAGATGTTCTATTGTATGGATGGAAATGGCAACAAATGATAAAATAAATACACAATTATTGTTTCTGCAAATTCCATCTAGAAACAAAATAGTGTGTGATTATTCACTTGAATACATATTTTAAGATTAAACCATTGCTTCTCCCTTCAAAATTACAGTCATTAAGTCAATTACATTGTAAATGTAATTACAATGTAATTGACTGCTCCCCTTTTACAATGAAATGAGTGGAAGAGACCACTTCATTAAGAGGAGGGGAAGTAGATACTTTCAGAGGCTTCTAGATTAACACTTGCCCTATAGGTATCCTGTTCACCTCATGAAAATGCCAGAAGAATCCACATCAAAGATACTTTATTCTGAAAATATATAATCTGTTTTAGGTTTGGCTTTTTTTTTTTTCTTTATATTCTAATTGTTGTGTTTACTCTAGTTTTATTATACTGTTGTGTTGAGCTGTCATGTAGCTGGGAGAAGACACTAGTTTAGCACAAATCTTACAGACAATATCATTGCTATCATGCTAAAAGGATCCCACAACAGATTCCAAATTATTTCTTCAGTACAGTTAGAGTCAGCCTCAGTAAATTGTGCTAGGATGTTTTCCATCTTTAGTTACAAGAAAAATATGATGAAAAATATGACGAGTAAGAGTACTTGGTAGAAGTACACTTACACTTTATTGGATTACTATCAGATACCTGTCCCAAAGGCCCAACTATCTGCACTATTCAGAAGAGAAATTCCATTCTTAGTACAGGCTGGGAATCATTTTTACTAAAGCTTCATGGTTTTTAGTATTTCTTTTTAACCATCAAAATATCCTTTGAGCTGACTTTGCTCATACTTTTTCTAGCTAGCACTAGACTGTAAATTGCATAAGGTAATGTGCAGTGTGCAATGTGTAAATGAGTTGTGTCTTGTGTCTAAGATATTGTTTCAAATGTTATGACACAATACACCCATATATTAAATATCTGCAGGTTTCAGATGTGTTGTACCTCATGCTTTTCACATATTGTATCTTCTATTTCTATAGCTATACGCTATGACCTCATAATAATGCAGGCTTGTATGTTTCTCTAATACATGTTTATAGTTATTGCTGTAAACTTTTGCTGAAGAGTTTAGAATTAATTAAATTATTCTTACTTTCACCTGGTTTGGTGTCTGAAGTGATTGTCGGTGCTAAGGAATTCCAAGTAGAATGTGCAGATGAAGTGATAAGCCTGCTGGAAAGTGGCAATGCAGCTCGTCACAGAGGCACAACACAGATGAATGAGCACTCTAGTCGATCTCATGCCATTTTTACCATCAGTATTTGTCAGAAGCAGTCTGCAGAGTATCAGAATAATACTGATGCTGCACAGGATTCGATCGCTTCAAAGTTTCATTTTGTGGATTTGGCAGGATCAGAGAGGGTAGCAAAGACTGGAAATACTGGTGAACGCTTCAAAGAATCAATTCAGATCAATAGTGGTCTCTTGGCCTTGGGAAATGTCATCAGTGCCCTTGGAGACCCAAAAAGAAAAAGTGTTCATATTCCATACAGGGATGCTAAAATCACTCGTATTCTGAAAGACTCCCTTGGAGGAAATGCCAAGACTGTTATGATAACATGTATAAGTCCATCCTCACTGGACTTTGATGAATCTTTAAATTCCCTCAAATATGCCAATAGAGCCAAAAACATTAGAAATAAACCAGTAGTAAATTACAACCCAGAAAAAGACCGCATTGATGAAATGGAACTTGAAATCAGATTGCTTCGGGAAGCTTTGCAGAACCAGCAGCTCAGTAATCAGCATTTACATGACTTAAATGAAGAAAAAGCCCGTATCAGTTCACTTGAGGAGCAGCTCACCCGCCTTCAGGTTCAATATTTCAGTTACAGAAATTGTGTAGATGAAGCCTTCCCCTTTCTGGTTGATTTGAATGATGATGTTAGCTTAAGAAGAAGTCAGCGGGACAGGTTGCAGAATTGGATCACTATGGTACAGAAAGTAAGGAAGGAAGCTCTCAACATCCAGGAAACTGACACAGGGACTGAGACCAGCCCAGACCCACATCACGTCACAATTCTTCAGCTGAAGAGGGAACTAAAGAAATGCCAGGTATTTAATTATAAGGTGTTTATTTAAATGACTAAGTGGAAAAGCAATCTGCCGAAATTTGAACTCCATTTTGAAAGATTGATAAAACTGTCACCTGTACTTAATCTGACAATTAATTTACAATTTTTTATGATTTCATTTGGCTAATCTCTGGGACATAGGTTTATTTTAATGGATGTTTGAATATACAATCAGTGACAACAGAGATAAGTGAAGTAATGTTATATTCTCTCTAGTCAGTTTCAAGATGACTCTTGAGGCTGAGCTGTTTTATCTGACGGGTTTTTGGTTTTAGGAATGCTAGTGTGCTAGGTCTGGCTGGGATGAAGTTTTCTGTATAGCGTCTCTGAGCGTACTGTGTTTTAGATGTGTGACCAATACAATGATAATAACACAGTCATGTTTTTGCCCTTGCTGAACCTTGTTTTGCACAGTGAAAGGCCTTCTCTTTTTCTGCCTCTGCCCCTCAGTAAATAGACTGCAGGGTGCATGAATAGTTGGAGACAGAAACACGCAACAAAGCAGGTGACCTGAACCAATCAGAGAGAGATTTCATACCATATAACGTGATGTTCATGAATAAAAAGGAAGAGGAGGAGGTTTAGGGAGATTAGCTGTATTTTGCCTGGAACTGGTTGAGCATTAGTCAGCCTTGGGAGGTGGTGGGCGATAGCCTTTCCATCATCTGTTTTGTTTTGTTTTCTTTCTTTCTTTCACTTCATCATCACTTACTGATCAGTTTCTATCTTGACCTACAAATTTTCTTTCTTTTGCTTTCCCTTTGCTCTTCCTCTATCCTCCTAGGAGGTGGGGGTAGGAGAAAGTGGAAGGACAGCACTGTGTGCTTAGCAACCTACTGGGGTAACCCACAACAGTCTATTTTGGAACCCAACCTGCGGCTCAAGGCCTTCAAAATAACAGATTTGATTAGAGTGTGCTAGATTAAACTTGTAGCTGTTAATACCTGTTTAGTTAAGTTGTTGAATGACTGTTGCAGGTCATGAAGCTGCGTATTTGCTTTGGCCACTGATCTGTGTGTGTCCTTAAATATTCAGATGCTTGATTTCTTTCTAGCTGTACAACAGGCTCCAAGAACCATTAATGACTATTTTCAGATAGTCGTTAAAATGCATTTTTGCTGTTTTGTTTGCTGTTTATCACTTTGTTTTCCTTTGCTTGAGAGAGCTATGACAAAACCACTGGCTATCAGCCTAATCTGGTGCTCGGGTCTTACATTGTGGATGTCCCAGTACTCCAAGAACCACCTCATGGATACAACCAGCAACTATACTTTTCCCCTCTTCTTCTCTGAGAGACATTTTGTGGAGAGAGGGGAAAAAGTGGCACCTATCCCTTCCTCTTCTCCAGGACAGTTTTTTGTAGCCTTGATGTAGTGGCTTCAGAGCTCCTTCAGTATCCTTATGTAATCAGACTGTTCATACTGATGTGTTGTGATCCTGACTTTGATTATTGTTCGTAAGGTTAAACAGGTATTTGGGGTTGCCACACAGGAACATGCTCTAAGGTGATTGATCCCTGGGCTGTCAGTATGTATGGGAGGAGCACAGGGCCCTTGTTGCCTCTGACAGCTTGTGATTTCATGTCTGAAGAGGCTCATTAACCCGTCAAACAAGTACATCATTTGAAGGAGCAAAGGTGAAGCACAGTGACTTCTACAGGTGTGTTGGATCTGCCCCAAGCCTATAAAGTCAGTGTCCACTGCCCTTAGAAATGCAAGAGGTTCTGGTCTAAAAGCCCACAAACAGGCTTGTGGTGGTCTGAGACTGAGCAGGTCTCTTGGTCTGAGGCCACGCAGACACTAAACCAGAAACTGAACCTTTAATTGTAATAGTTGATCTTGTAGTAAAGAAGAAACAGTGGAAACAGAGATCAAGTTAATAAGAGAAGAAGCAGCTCCTGCTCAGAGGAGGAGAGAGGAAGAGTCAGAACAGGCAGCCTGTTCTGCTGCAGGATAGGAAAGGAAAGAGATAGAAATCATAAGAGGTGGAAGCTGCCTGGTCCTTATCCGAGACCTAGCCGCAAGATAATGTGTAAAGATTTTGCCTGACAAGATGACCTAATTGCTACCTGGTTGCTCCAGAGCTGGAATAGTGGGGCTGAAAGTCTGGAACTAGAAGGTAGGGAAACACATCAGCTGGGATCCTTTGCTAGGGTTTGTGGAATTGACAGAGGGATTGGAAGAGGGCCAGCCACCTCCAAGCTCCTGAGGTAACTCCTATTGAGCATGAAGACAAAGTACTCTCTTAGGGAAGATATTGTCACCCAGTGAGGCATGTGGACTGCCACAGAGGAACATATTTAATGTTTGAGGGAATTAGAGGTGGTGGAGGTGGTCTGCGGTGACATGGACAATAATCAGGCCTCGAGACAATAATCAGGCCTCAAAAGATCCAAACAATACACAGTGCACATGATCTGAATGGCAGAAGTCTGTACAGAACACATGGACATCGTATGACAGCAACGTAGTAAGGCTGAATTAGGCTGACTCTGTGGCACCAACTTTGTACAGACCAGTTTGCCAGTCCTAGTGATTTACTCAAAAGCTCTATTCCCTCTCCTTGCTATGGGCCTGCATCTCAGCTGTGGAAAGACTGTTACACAAGGTCTAGCAACTCAAAAGAGAATGTGGATAATCTCTTTACCTTCTTGCTTGGCCAGGCCAGCATATTGGCTACCATGAATAGGAATTTCCTCTGCTTAAGGGAAAGGGAACCATGGGCCCATGACACATGCCACCCTGCAGTTCTATCTACACGACTGTGGAAAGGATATGAGAAGTCAGGCGGTGCACCTATTTTGGTCCTGGAACTCTGTACATGAATAGGGGGGGAAAAGCAGTGGTTAAAAGGATCTTCAAGGAAGATTACTGTTCCAGTTGCTGTCACCTAATTCCTGAGATGCATTAGACCCCTTCGTCTTTCTGATACTGATTCAGTGGACTTATGTCCCTATGGATTTGAACCCCATGCTTCCACCATGTGTTACAATCTCCTCTAATCACAGAGGAGCAAAGAGAATGCTCTGTGAATAAAATGGAAAGAACTCTGAGGTTTGATGATTCCCTGAAACTAGATTAAAACCAAGTGAGGAAATATGTTGATACCAAAAAAATTGATATATTNGAAGGAAGGAAGGAAGGAAGGAAGGGAAGGAAGGAAGGAAGGAAGGAAGGACAGAGACAGATTAAGTAGAAACATACCACCCCTCCATGGATCTTAACAATGTCTCATTGATCCACTCCATCTGGTCTTCTTGGTGGTGAGGGTCTCCTGCCAAAAGCCTAGAATCCAATGGATTAATATACATTTGGGCCAGGTGGGAATGCCCAGGTGCCTCTCCTGAGGGTGGGCCAGGTTTGACACTATCCCTTGCAAGACTTAGTTGCATCATTTTGCATCATGTACAGTCCTCTGGTGTAGGGTCTGGAGAATCCTTCGGGGGGGCTTTGATGGACCTTGACACCCCCTCAGTTGCCACTCAGGTGAATGTCCCATAGATGTGGCTCTCCTGGGGTGGGGGCCCCCGCGGCTGAGCCAGTCTGTGCAGGGTAGGATGAGAAAGAGGTGCCTTTGACCAGAGGTTTTCACATGCACCCAAAACCCTCCCCCTCCCCCTTTGGTGGGGGGAGAGTCTGTGCAAACCTGGCAACAGATAAGCCTGAGGCTATGGCCTCCACCTCGGAGCTGCTGGGCTTGGCTCTTCTGTGAATGCTCTCCCAGCCTTACCCATTACTTCCCAGGCCTGAGATGCTTTGAACAATAGTGTCACTTTTCTTATCTCGAATAGCCTTAGTCAGTTTAACTCACAGTTCAGGGTTTCAGCCAGGAGCCCAAAGTGTGGGCTTTGGCGGTGCAGCTTTGTCGTACAGTTTTGCCATAATGCTCTAAATTCTTTATGACAATCTTTAAGCCATGAGTGGTAAAATTTCTGTCTCTGACACCATGGAAGGACTGTGCTGGTCTGTTGTAGGATCATACAAAAATTCTTGTAGCATAGCATGGGCTCCTGTCCTGAGTGATCACTGTAACCAGACAGAACACACATCATGGACTGAACTCAGTGGACATTTTATGAGTATTTTACAGGAGTGGCCTATAGACTAAAGGAATGAAGCTGTGCATAAGTCAAAGGATGAGAAGGGAAGGAAGGATGGTTAATAAGGTTGCATTGGATAGTGTGGGGCTTGAGCATGACATAAATGGTGTGGAATATGGAGTGGAGATTGTACTAAGTTAGACTGGGATAGAGTTAATTTTCTTCATAAATGGTTGCAGGTTGCCATGTTTTACATTTCTGACTAGTACAACGCTGATACAACACCAGTGTTCTAGGTCTTGCTGAAGAGTGTTTGCACAGCATCAAGGGACCAACTCTCTTTGTCTGTGACACCAGTGAATAGACAGGGGGGTGCACCCAGAGACAGGGGGAGCACAACGAGGCAGATGACCCAAGTCAACCAAAGAGGTATTTCACACCTTTTGACGTGCTCAGAGATTGAAAGGAGGAGGAGGGTGACTTATTATGTTAGCTGTCTTTTTGCTCAAGAGCTAATGGGGCTCTTTACTGGAGGCAGTGAGTGATTGGTTTTGCATTAATTAACTACCTTTGCATTACTTGTGTTGTTTTCTCTGTTCTTCTACTTCATCTTTACTTACTGAACAATTTCTGTCTTGACCCACAAGTTTTCTTTCTTTTACTCCTACGTGGAGCTGGGGGCTTGGAAGTGAGGGAATGGCTGTGTGTGCTTAGTTGCGTACACAGGGAAACCCTCAACAGTTGTCCTGTGAATTCAGAAATTATTCTGAATCCTGCAAATATATTGGTCTGTCAGAAGTGTTACAGATATAATTACAATACAGATAATTTTCAAAGATATCAGTGAATTTACAGATAACCCAGGGACTAAGTTTTGCAACTTTTGTCTAATGTTATCTAATACTATGTATGTAATATGCTAGTCTGTCTAATATTACAAAGTTTCAGGTGTGTCTCATCTCTTATCTCTTAGTAATTTCCTAAACTGTATTTCTTCAGCTATGGTCTCACAAAACCTCCTGTGTTTCCTTTCCCATTGCCATGCTTTTAGCTAACTGAGTTTCTAAACTATTTGCAGATTTCTTTGTCTAATCACTTAGCTAACATTTGCTTTTGTGTTAAATATCAGCTTTTGCTTTTTGGTGACATCAGACTTCTTTATGGTTTTCCAAATGAGGTGAGAATTTCAAAACAACTTCTGGGAGTCTTAGCATGCAGATATCTCAGGAGGACCATGTCATATCGGTAGCTCTGACTAGCAGTTTGTCTCACAGCAGATAATAGTCCTAGACAATGACCTATGGAGAGAAGAGCTCTCAGCCTTCTGAGAGCATGGTAATGTCTCCTAACAGAACTGACACATGACCAAATAAATAATTCTGTTTGGAAATATCCCCACATACATTTAGGAAGTATATATATTGGATGTGCTTAGTTAAAATGTTGACTGTGAACATCAAAAATTACTGTACAGTGAACAGAATCTCAAATCAAAATTAATTTTATGACTTAAAACAACTGTACACTAGTTGGAAACTGAGTGAAATTCTGATGCTGGATGAACGCCTCAGAAAAACTAATTTGAGTTTGTCATGTAGTGGAAGAAGGCGGTGCTCCAACAAATTAGAATTTTGTAACATCAACCCATTTTTAGTTTGCAACAAAACTGATAAACCTATAGATTGTTATCAGGCAAATGCATAAACAGATTTTGTCTTTGTTCTTAATCAATCTAAATCACAGCTTTTTTTCTTCCTTCTTGATTTTCTTCTGTGGCTTATTTTAAACATCTGTTTCCCAGGTTCAAAACAGTGTAAGAGCTGAGCTTAAACTTAACACTTCCCTGGGTGAGTATGCCATCCACAGCCAGGAAGAGATGGTTAGAGAAAGGCTAAAATAAATGACAGAATACAGACTCTAGACCAGGGTCTGCATGTGGACAGATTTAATAACTAGTAGTAGACCTATTCTTGTCTATACAAACATTTCTTTGCTAGCAGCTATTAGCTACTAGCAAAGAAGTATATTATATTATACAGCTGGAAGAAGAAAAGAAATATGTTATATTATATAGCTGGATAATGCTGTCTTACATGATATTAAAATACTGGCATAGTGGATTAGCTGTAGCTAACACCCAAACTTATTCATATGTCCACCAGCAGGACTCTTGGAGAAAAAAAGATAGAAAGAACAGGAATGAGAAGGTTTGTGGATTGAGGTAATGTTTCAATACTTTTTATTTGGCTTCTGCAGGCTTCCTGGAAGAGTAGCAACATTTGGAAGTCTCCTTCAATCAGTATCAATTCATTCACAAGAATATCTGAAGAAGCATTCTTGTGGTTTCTTTAAATTGTTATCCAAGTTGCAGATTGAGGACAGCTGTTCTTATTGTTTTCATTTGAGAAGTGTATTAATCACAAGGTGCTGTGATCTTGTGGCTACTTGTAATAGCATACTAAAGAGAATAATTGAATTTAATATATACTTCAATAAATTAGGTTTGGTTATGAGTACATTTTTCCTTTGGAAGAGTGAAACTTGTAAGAACAAAATCAATAGATGAAACAGAAGTGAAGAATTAGATGCTAGAAACTGCAGATAACCACTTAGACAATTTGATATACATAGCTCGAGACTTTGCACTTTTGGTCGTGTCTTTTAACAACAACTGAGGTTTTATTTTGATTCATATTCCAGTTGTAGGAATAATAATGTCCCTTTTGCCCAGCTGAACTTTTCTTTTATTATCTAGCAGGTACTAGTTATGGATGAAGAACTATTTAGCCAGAAGAATCATGAAGTGCAGATACTGCAGAGTCAGATAAAGACATTAGTACAAGAAAAGGAAGAACAACAGGAATTTTTAAAGGAGGCTCAAGAAACACAAAGATTACAGGTATTTTTCCTCTGGTACACATTTATCTGTATTGAAGCATCCTTCTACCATGTGAATGCATTAATCAGGTGCCTCAGAATTTTTTTTACTTAACTACCAGTCAATATTAGGGAAATTTTGTTTAAATTAGAGCTGTATCACTGATGAGTTGGATTCATCTAGTGGATGCATCACAATGATGTGATTCCTGGAGACTGTATATGAGCCAAGCTGTGCCACAAGCCTCCTGTATAACTTGAAATGAACCATTCATGCTCTCCATGCTTCCTGAAGAGTAACACACAACCCTCTCCCCAGATTTGTATCATTGTTAAGGAGTTTCACGACAACTAATAGATTAGGATTTGAAAGACTTTGAAAGATCCTTTAGAAACTGAAAAAGAGTACAAAGATCCTATAGAATGCTTTAATTGAAAAGTTGTATAGAAACTTATTCTGTTACAGCTTTATTAAGACTTAGAGTATTGTCCCCTTTTGACTTTATAAGACAGAATTCCATCCTAACTTTCTGATCACTTACCATTAGAGAAAACTGAGTGACACAGTTGAAAGTGAGGTAGTGACAAAGAGGCTGCTTGCCTCTTTTCCTTCTGTAGATCATGAGCTTGCTAATGAAATTATGACGGCTAGTATGTGCATAATATTTCAAAGCTGAGAGGACTGCAAATAGAATAGTTAGCATACTCCTGGTGTTGCCTGACATGTGGATGACAGATAAATTATTATATGAATTTTTAAAAGAGAAAAGCATAAACATGGATAGCTAGTGCTCTTCTTATTATACTTTTTCTCCTTTTTCCTCTTCTTTGCTGATGGCTTGGGGACAGTCAGTGCATGAAAGGTAAGTAAACTAGTCATGATCTTTCTCTTTCCTCTGTCAATTTCTTTCTTTTCTGTCCCTTCTGGCTAGATTTTTTTTTTTTTTTGCCTGTATACCACAGTGTCAACTTACACTGCTTATAATAAATAATGCTTATATAAATTCTGGAGGATACAAGGTAGCTGTCACAGTGTAGATAGAAGGTTATTTCAGTATCAGAGACGGGAGCGAAGTTTGAGAGCTTTTAGGCACCCTTTTGGCATTTAGTTCACTAAACTGCCACTTCTATTTAACATATGTAGGTAGAATAATGAAAAGCAAGTGCTTCTGTCAAATATTTTAAATTGTATTCACAAGCATATGTAATTTAATGATACATGGTAGAATAAGGACTTTAAGAGTAGCAGGTAAGAGGTAGGAGGTAAAAATGTTTATACACATACATATTTATGCTATGAGTGTTACATTGTGGAGTTGTATCTACAATTGTATTAGGCACAAATAGCTTCAAGGTGGATCATTTGGCTGTTACTTCTTCCAAAATTATAACAAATATGATATTCACACATAGATTAGATTTTCTATGACATAGGAATAATATGTATTGTATTCCAACACAATCTCAACTTGTATGGCAATGTATATTTTTATTTGAAAGGAACTTTCAATCTAAGACAACAACATAAAGAATGAGTAAAAATGTGTTACTTGAAGTAGAAGAACGCAGAATGTATCATGAGCTATTCTTCAACTTCCCTGTTGTTGCCAGGCCATATTATAAACATACTTCAAAAAGAATCAAAAACAATAGAGTGAGTTGAAAATGCTTATAATCTTGGTCTTATGGATGAATCAGTTTAGGTAACATAAGTACTTTTGAACAGTGTATGGAGAATGCTGTAGGACAAGCTGATAAAGTCTCCAAACTAGCATTATCAACAAAGCTGAGGCTGCGTGGAAGAAAAAGCAGCAAGTGATCCTGGGATCATGTATATGTTTATGTTTACCAATACAAGTAATCTTTAAAGTGGAACTGTTCAAAGAGGAAGAGGAAGCCCATATACATGTTTCATTAATAAGACTCAGACCATAAGTTTAATTTGAAAATGTTTGTTTAATTCCCATTGTATTTCTCCATAAACACACATATAAAGCAAGCATGAGCTCCTAATTATGTCATCCACTTCTCTCTAGATGCCTAGATAGGCTAATGTAACTGGGTTTGCTAGTTTGAAAGTAAACCAGTGGGAAAAATGAACCCCACACAACTATCTTGAGAGAGATTTCAGGTCAGAGTTACAATTTAATAGAAAGGTTACAATAAATGCAGTGATACACATTAAAAATGGTTTAGACCCATAAAGTCAGACTACAGCCTGGCACTCTTTTGGCCAAGGTGATGGTCACAGTCCTATCAAGTGGTGATTGCAGTCCTGTTGAAGTGATGGTTGCAGTCGAGAGCGGTGGTCCTGTGGAAGTTCTGGTTCTCCTCTGGATCTGTCCGGTAGTGGTGGTGTCCCAAGTCCTCAGTTATATATGGTCAGGTTCTGGGGGGAATACTCAGCACCTCCCCCAGGGCAGGCAGTTTCACAATGGGAATGATGTAATCCTGTGAGTCAGAATATTTTTGGGAATCTTTGGTCGTAGGTAGTTACAGCTGCCCATTATGGTGGTGCTGTTGAGCCATTATGGCCCATTGCCAGGGATGGGACACTCAGGATGGGTGGGACTGTGCTGCTGCTTCCTCAGAAGGAGTTATCACTGCAGAGTCATTTGTGAAGAAAAAGAAACACCCCTCCTCGCAGGGTTTGCCTCTTCTCCCTTATGTCATTTAACACCCAGCTTGTAGCCTGAGATGTCAGATGGGCACTGGGCACCTACTGCAAACGACCCATCATTAACAGCTGGTCAGAAATGGCATGGAGGGCAGGAGAATACTCAATTTGGTTACACCGAACACTGGCACTCCTTCTGTGACCCAGGACACTGGGGAGGTCTTTCTGGAAAAAATATGTCTAAACTTTACTGGACTGGGGAGTGGGGGGGCTGAGACTGATGATATGTCTTAGAATTCTCAGTTTGCTGCAGAATCTGCCTGTGCCCTGCAGAATAACTTAGGGTCAGTAGTTGATTTACAAGATTCATGACTTTTGTGAGGAATTACAAGTGGTGAATATGATACAGAGCTCAGTTTTGCTTTTGCTTTGTTTTTTTTTCCATGAGACTGAGAAAATGGTGGAACAGCAAATGCTCATTGATCAGCTAAAATTGAAATTAGAGAAGTTTACAGATGTGAAAGCTTCAGATACCCCAAGTGCTTATGAAGCTGGGCCAGCTGTTGTGGCATTTGCTAAGAGGCTCTACAGTGTCCCACTCACAAAAAACCTGCTACGCCCCCTTCACCTGCCTTCAGGGACAGAGATCCAAAAGGTAAGGTCTACCCAAATTTTCCCCGTTCTACTTTGTAATGATTATAGGCCAGTGATTAGACATGACATGATAACATATGGTGGCTTTCTCAGATGCTGCTGCTTAATCTCCCACTGAAGACTCTGAAAAATTAGTTTTGTAACATTTGTTATGCCACAATTATCCAAAATATCTAGGCTTAAAATTCGCACCTACAAGTGCTATGGCTCTTATGTTTTCAGCATCCCCCCCACCACCCCCAGCTGCTTTCCTGGAGGTTTTGAGGGTTCAAGTATGAAACGTTATAAAAAATGAATTATTATTCTTACCAATATGTTGAGTACGTGGGATAATGAATTGCTAACAATGCCCTCATTCACATCTGGAATGAGTCCCCCAAGCTCTTGCAAAACCTTTTGTTACAAAGGTATTCAGAGTCATTATAGAAGAGCTCTGTAATTTGGCTTAAAAGCTCAAGTGGTGAAATATTTTTTAGAATATGAGTAAAGAATTGCTAAATTATTGCAACTGTTTTTACCCATTACTATTTTTGTGTGTTTTTTGACAGGGGTTTACCAGCCCCCTTGTGTTGTCCCTGGCCCATATAATGGCAGAATTCCATGTTCGCAGACAGATAATACTGAGCAAGATAGAAGATCAAGATAAAGTCCTTCACCGCCACCTCTCTGATCAGGGTGATGAAGAGGATGACAATACAGGCAGCGAAGAGAAAACCTCATATAAGTAATTTTTTGGTGTTCTTTAACTTTTGTTACAGAAAAATGTATAGCAAAGGTAGTACTACTGCCTAATCCTTCCATGATACGAAACCATCTATAATGGTACTTACAGTAAACCTGTGGGACCAGCTGGGCATATTGCAAAGTAAGTTTAATAAATGTAGGTTTCTTGGGGGTCAGAATCTGCCTTGAAGATTGGGGGACAGTGTGTGTGGGAGTGGTGTGAATGAGAAAGAAGGTATAAATGATATTTTAAGTTTGAGATTCTTCTCTGTTAAGATCATCTACTTTGCGTGATACTTAAAAAAAAAAATCCCTGTGTATCTGCAGAGTAGCATGTTTATCATTCTTCCACAGGTGTTCCATAAACCAAATGTGGGCACAAAATCACACTTCTCTGCGCTTCCTTCCTGATGTAACTGACATGAAATGCCAAGTAGACAAGTCTGGTTTATCCAATAAATCTGTGCTACAAACTGACACAACCACAGGTATAATGGAAGTCAAAAGAGCAAATCTTACTACAGTATCAGAATATGAAGTAATACCTTTAGCACATGTGATTAGTTTTCCCAGCAAAATATGTGTATTTGTTACAAATATTTTTTTGGTTATAATTCAATGTAGGTTTTCCAATTTCTGTTTTTCTTTCCCTTTCTGAAACTAATGTTAGTAATCTCTAAGTAATACTTACTAGCCAGAAAGCAGTTCACTTATCAAAAAGCTAGTTAGATACAAATCTTTAGTACTGCTTCAATGAAAGAAAATGGATGCTATTATCTTACCAGAAATACTGAAGTGATTTCTAGAATATTTTTCCTCAGACTTAGGGTCTTGAAATGCAAGTGCATACCATCCTTTCTTTTCCTGTTTAGACACATGGCAGGGAAAAATGCTCTGCTCTTTTCTTTCCTTTTGATTCTTTTACTTCATATGGAAGAACTCCACACAGTCAATACTGGAGAGCGCTACCTCTGAATTCCAGACTTTATAACTCTATTTTGCTTTGTTTTTTTCAAGGTGAAGAGATTGACAGCCTCCAGAAAATCCATGTTTTTAACATGGAAAAGTTAAAGAATTCAGAGTTGAGACTCACTGAGGCCGAGCAAAAAATAAGAGAACTGGCACTTAATATCAAAAGGAAAGAGGAACTTATTAAGGACTTAGTAAGAACAGGTAACTGGCTACCATAGGGATACTGGATACTGTAGGGAGTGAAGATGTTCAGAAACAAACAGAAAACCTGAAGTCCTGTATGTCTTAGTTTTTACATAACTATCTTAGATAAGAATACTTTTAGGAACCTAAGAATTCATAAATTTTGCCAATTACTTGCTATGATTGCACTGAAGGCTGTAAATTGCGATTACAGTGTACTCTACTATGATATGAAGATTACTTGTTAAATATTTTTCTGCTTTGTTGATTTTTGCTTTTACCCAACAGTAGTGTAATTTTTAATGTCTGGTCAGTGCTACTGATCTCTTTGTAGACATATTTGTGACATAATGTCTGGGACAGGAGAGAAGATACATCACTGTATCACTGTTCTATGACAGTAGAGAAATGGGAGTCAGAAGTGGATGAAGGAAAAGTCAGTGTCCCTGCTAGCCTACATCCCTTACACATCTGTTCCTGATACAGAAACTAGCCTTGTGATGACTGTAAGGATCTCTTTCTTCAGCCCCTTCAATCACACTCTTCTACTTTCCTTACCTTTCACTGGAGGTTGTTTCAGAAAGATTCTGTGCCACCTCAGACTGCCCAAACAGGGCAAGTCACAGAGTAGAAATACCATCCAAGATAATTTACTAATTATTAAGATGAAAGTTGAGTAATAAATAAATGGCATATTCTTCTGTTAAAAAAAAAACAAAAACAAAACAACAAAACCAAAATTATGAAATACAGGAGAGCCATTTTGCCGAAATCTACAATAGGCAGAAGAATTTGACTCTGGCACTCAGATGGCACTTCCGTTGGTGGCATGAGGTAACTCATGAAAAGTTCAGATTTAGGACTCTCTTTATCTCCATTTCAGCATTAGAAGGGTACTGCAGGTTACTTTAATGTTGGAAAATGTATCAGAAATTACTGACTTAGCCAGAACAAAGTAAGTAACATTTCAACTCCAAAACTGAGTATTACATTTCAACTGATTATCATGTTGGTTTTAAACTATTTGTATATGCTGTCTTTAAGGTAAGGATGCTCAGTCTGTAAGCAGGCAGTATTCTTTGAAGATAACTAAACTGGAGCAAGAAATTGAGCAGGCCAAAAGAGAAGTGGCTGAAACGCAAAAGCAGCTTCAGGAGCTGGACAGTAAAGAGCTGAGAGACATTCCTGAGAAAGTCACATTACAAAAAGAGTGCCAGAAGAAGATGGAGGCAGCTAAGTTGAAAGTGCAGGTATTTCTGATCTGATCATTAAGATTTGCAAATCTCTGTCTCACTGTCACATCTGAACCTTAACATTCTGCTTGTAAAATTCTTAACAGTTTCACACACTGGAAGCTGGTTGGATTGAAGTAGCTAGTGAGAAAATACTGTTTTTATACTCAAAATGCTAGTTAACATCTATTTGGTTAGATACATAAAATATCTTCTTGGCATGTAAGAAGCTAAGAAAGTGGTGGGAGATATGAGATGTCCGTACATCATTGTATATAGTCCAATAGAAGAACCTATACAAGGGAGGGTATTACAAATTTACTACCTGCCATAAATAAAATCGATGTTTTATGAAAATACTTTATAAATTCTAGCTCTAAGCAAATCCCTTATGATGATGATGATCACCCTTATGGTGATGCTTTGCAAGATCAGGCCCAAAACAGGCATATTTGTTTGACACTGACCTTCTATTTTTAGGTTCTGCTACAGCTAAGTTAATATTCTGTGTAGGGCCAGCTTAGGTGCTCTGTGCCTCTCCATCTTAGAACGGCAGGTCAGAAAAGTTCCATACAGAAAGAGGTAGTTGGCTTATTGACTTGAGCTCAGGACCAGCATTCTGACACCAGCATTCTGACACCACTGAGTCTCTGCAAATTTTCTAGAACTGTGGTTTCTGCTAGATTTTAGTACTTTCACTGTATTGCCAAGCATGAACTATACCTTTTCATGTTGTTTAATTCTGCCTGTGTCAGCTTTACCAGACAGCTCAGAAACTACAGCAATAACAAGTGACTTTTTTGGGCAGAAGCTAGTAAATCTTGCTAAGAATTCAGTGAAATAAAGAATGAAGCTGAGTCACATTTTAGTTACAAGTTTTCCTGCTCTTAAGCTGAAATTTGACATGAACATTCAGACCTTACAGAAGAAGAAGCAAGACACCAAGAATTTGGCTTCATTATCTAACCAAAGTGAGAGAGAAGCAAGAGAACTTGAGCAGAAAGTGGCTCAGATGAAGCATCAGCAATCCCAGATACAGAAGAGACTGTTTGAGGAGAGTGAAAAGAAGAAGCAACTGGAAGCAGAGCTTCAGCAGGACCAGCAACAAATTAAAGTAGGATTCTTCCTGTTTCCTTATGACAAAGAATAGGCTGAATAATTTTTGCCCCTGCTTCCTCAATAAACTACACTGCCAGGCTTTCCCTAATTTTCAATGACTTAATGACTTTCTTGATAAATGAACCAAATAAATTGTCTACAAACATTTTATATTAATCTGCATTTTGCCTTTATCTTTCAGCCTTTTTTTAAAAATTATATTTTATTGCCTGATGTCTAGTCTGAATTGCAATTTTATATATAAACTTAGGGTCAGTATTTCAGATTATATCTTGTGGGGACTCTCACATGAAATGCATTTAACTGACTGATGTAGGAAGAATGCTGCTTTTTGTTTGTTCACAGGAACTTCAACTTAAGATGGAGCAACAACAGAAGATCCTTAAACTTAAGGATAAAGAAATTACTGCTTTTAAAAAGAAGAAAAATAACTCAGTGGGAGCTCCACAGAAATTACAGGTAGTTAATCACTTCCAAATCTGTGTGAGCCCTGAAATAAAAAAAATCTTTCTTCATCTCTAGTCATCTATTTTTGTAAACTGTTTGGAAGAAGAGTATTCAATCACAGTTTTGTCTTCTTTTTTTTCTGTAGCAAAAATTGGGAGTATAGCCTAGAAGCTCTTGTAATCTGCTCTTTTTGAATGAAAGAAAGGAGGGCCTTTAGTGTCTTCCCCCCCTCCCCCCCCCCATAATTTGTCAAAAATACTGAGTATGAAACCTGTGAATTCGGCAGGTTTGGTTGTTTGGTAGGTTTGAGGGTGACCTTGATGTGCTATGTTTTAAGTGTTCCGTGGGCTGTTTGGGTGTTTTATTTTGTTTTGGTTTATACTCTGACATAAATTACAGTGTCTGGTTTTGGTTGTTGATAACAGGGTTAGAAAAGTATGTATTCTGTGTAGCAGTGCCACCTATATTATTTCAGATGTGGACACTGGAACATGAATTACCCTAAGTCTTCAAAGGTGAAAAGAAATTGAGATGTTAAATAAAGGAAACTTTTTAGTCTTAACAGAAATATATCCACTGATAAACTGTGGGTTCAGAATAAATTTATAATGGACCATGCTAGCAGCATCAGAGCTGTCACTGACTGTCTTTTATTCTTTCAACATCATTATTTTTTGTCACTGTTTTTCCACAAAGAGCTGTTTTTGGGCAACTATAATGCAGTGAGGATGGGCTGGCTGAATTCCTGGAGTACCATCTAAACCTAGTTGCTGTGCTTGGGTAGATGACATCTATTTAAATAACTAGTTTTAAAAAAGATATTCTTTATAAAAGATACTGCATCTGATACAAGTTTGTTTCTATGAGATGTACCAATGTAACATTGCTTAGGCCGCTTTAAGTCAGTCCAGTTTCTGTATCATTCTGAGTAAGGATTCTGTTGCAGAACTACTACTGACATTAGAAATGTTAATGTCTTCTAGAGTTTTATCAGTAATTCTGAAGAAAGGTAAAACATAGTCATAAAATGCTGACTCAAAATGTCCTGGTTAATGCTCTCTGGATCTCTCTTGAAACTTTAGAAATTAGAAGAGCAGAAGAAGTGGCTGGACGAAGAAATGGAAAGAATTCTTCAACAACACCAACAGTTAGCAGAACTAGAAGAAGATTTAAAGAAAAGAGAAGCCATTGTAGCAAAAAAAGAAGCGTTATTGCAAGAGAAAAGCCACCTGGAAATGAAGAAACTGAGATCTAGCCAGGTGATTTAAGAAAAAAACCACAAAACTCGCTACAGTCACAAGGCTGATTCAAAGACTGGTTGTGGGAGAAGGCAGAGGAGGCTGAAGCCAAGTGACCTCCTGTGTCTCTACCACTGTAATGTAGATACTATGTAGCTTGACCAATCGACATTTAAAATGTAATTAACACAGACAATAATTTTTATTCACTTTTTCTCCCCAAAATTGCAACAACAAAACAAAACAATTCTGTGAACTGTGGAATTCTGGTATTGCAGAGCATTAAATTATATGAGATCTATGATACATTATCTATGAATATGACTCAGTCCTTTTGCAATCCAGAGAACACAGCAGGGAAACATATTGCAATATTTACTTTTCAGCAGAAAAAGTGAATACGAAGTAACATGGTTACATATAATGACTAGTGTCTTTAATTTTTTATTATGTAGAAAACTGCACATTGAGCACCTTTGTTTTGCTTTCTTTTTTCTGTGACATCTGTTGACTCAAAGTAAATGAGGTCCCATTGCAAGAAACAAGCAATTTTTTCACTTCATAATGTGACAGTGTCACCTACTTTCTTCTTACTGGAAAGGAGTATCTCATTTTTATATCTGTGGTTGCTGTGGGTTTTTTTAGGCTTTAAACAAAGATAGCATGAAATTGTCTACCCGCTTAAGTATGTTGGATCAAGAGCTGTGTGATAAAAGTATGCAGCTTCAGGGCAGCACCACTGAAGACAAGTCAGACATTTTGGAAAAAATTCAGGTTCTCCAAATGGAAAGGGATCAGCTGCTCAGAAGGAGAAATATTATGGATGAGAAACTGAAAGATGGTAAAGTGTTGTCAACTGAAGTAAGTAAGCACCTCTGAGATAAATACAGGTTTTATGTATTGTTTGATAATAAAGCATTCCAGTCAGAGCCTAAAATGTCTCCAAATATCAGATAAGCTAGAAATGAGGAGCAGAAGTTGGGTACTTTTGTAAATAGCAATGTTAGAATACGGCTATGATAGCACAAATCTGTACTGGTGAACGAAGTTTAAGATCAGAGGAACGTAAGTCAGATAGTGCCTTGCCAAAGTATTGGTTGAAGAGTCGTATAATGAGAAGTAAGGGAACTAGAAGTTCATCAGTTTATCACAGGCAGGTATTTTAATGTCAGGATACAGAACAAGCTATGTATTCACATAGTGATGCCCTTTGATTTTTTTCATAGAATCTTGTGAGGAAGCAAACTTCACCTGAAGGACTCCATATTTTTACTTATATGAAAATAAGTCATATTACAGGGATGGCCCATTACTTGGAGTTGTTCAGTATCATTCTGTTGAAGATAAAATAAATATATTAAAAATGCACGGATTACTTTTAGGTCTTGAGAAGCAGTATGAGATTATGGCTGAGGTGATAAGATGTTCCAGAAAGATTCTGATGTTCCAGAAAGATCCCTACTTGCCTCACTCATGAAAATCTGCAGTGCTTCAGGCCATGCATTTCTGCCACTTCCCTACACAAGTTATAGTCACCAAACTCCTTACTGACCTGATTAATTCATTAATCCAACAGAAAACTAGTACATCCAAAAATTAAAAAAAAAGTAATAGCCGAAGTCCAACTGTGGTGAGGATGAGGGAAGGATATAAAAAGAAACATGAGTTCTAGTTTTGTGATGAACCATTTGATCAACCTCTGTATTGTGGTAGGAGTGCTATTGCAGGAAGAGACAAATGTTCTAGATTTGCACTCTATCTCCTATTTTCCCCACTCCACTGTCTGTGCTACAACTAGTTCATCTTACCATTAAGTTTAGTTTCACTCTTGAAAATGAAGTTAAAGATGTCTTGAAAGATTATTTCTGAGGTTTTTTTGGTTTGTTTTTTTTTTTAAAGATCTCACTCATGTGTTTCTCTGTAGGAAGAACATGTTCTTTTCCAGCTAGAAGAAGGAATTGAAGCCCTGGTAGCTGCAATTGATTACAAGAATGAAAGTATTCATAATCGCCAGCACTTACTTAGGTCATCTTCTCAGAGTCTTTCACAGAGCAAGCATAATGTAATAGGAAAACTAGTTTCCCTGTCTGCTGCTGAGCTCAGAGCTATCATCATCAGTTATTTCAACAAGGTTTGTTTTGGCTAATGAATAGTATTTAATAATATTTAATCTCATTTTCTGTTACTATTCTAGATATTGAGATGGTGGCAAGAAAAAAAAATAAATTTAAGAAGCTTTTGGTAGATATCTCTTCAGGTTACATAGCTCTGCTATTTAATTATTTTTAATTTTTATGTTAACCTAAATAGGATACTTGTGGGTTAAGTTTGTATATCTTGTTTTGTGGTCATTAGCTTGAAAGGTGCTGCAAATGTGGAAATTGTCATGCCCCTTTCCAGTGCTCTGTGTTGCTAACTTATGGAGAAACAACGTGTTTAAATAGTGGTGTTATATTAAATTACTTCCCGATTGCAGACTTTCAGAAAGCTTCATAAAGCTCAGGCTACTATTCCAATTGGGTTTTTCCTAAATCCAGTATAAACTGATTTTGCATCCACTCTCTGCAGTGTGTGCAGCTACATGCTTAGAATCACGCTGACATCTGGAAACATAAATATTAAATGCATTAGGACATGGTGTCTTTGTGATCTTGGGTGAACCTTTGGTAGTTGTGTAAACAAGTTGTCTGTGGGATGCAAGTTGGAAGTTTTTCAGAATCTGGAAAGCAGTGTTCTTTCAGTTTAAATTTTGCGCAGGGTATTAAAAAAATCCACTAGTCCACGTGATCAAAATGTATGCAGTTCAGTTCTGAAGTGTCAACTTGTAGCAGTGGCAAGTCTGTTTCCAGTATGAGCTTAATAACTTGTAGAGATCCATTGCTTTTTTATGTTTTAATCTATTAGGCTGAAGGGTAAAAGGTTTTCTTAAAATGGTCTTATAAATCAAAGTAAGTGTGTTTCTTTCTAAGATTGTTGGCCTACGTGAGTCCGAACGAAAATTACAAGTGCAGATTGAAGAACAGGAAATGAAGTCAATACACCAGAAAAACATGATGCGTGAATTAGAGTCTGCACTTGAACATATCAAGTTGCAGTGTGACAGGCAGCTGACTCACCAGCGCCAAGAACATGAGAAAAAAATACAGTTTCTATTGAATCATTTCAAAGGTATTTTCTTCCTGGGTGGGGATGATACACCAAGCATTCTCTTTGGTCATTAACAGAGAAATACTGTATTCCAACTGAAAAAAAAAAATTAGGTTCAGAATTGTATTTTGGCTGTCACTAATTCTAATGTTATGTTGGATGCCAAGGAACAGACACATGGTGCCTGTATGAATGGAAAATTGAATATTTTTTTAAAGCACTATCAGAATTGCTGTATTTTCATACTGAATTTACTGATACTGGAAAGTCATAAGATACCGATCCTGCTGATCTTGATCTTCTAAATACTATTAAAACTAAAAGGTGGGATTGGCACAGCCTTTTTGATCTTATTTCATGTTAGTTAAAACATGCACATTGCAAGCAAAGTGCCATCAAGGTACTCTGTTTAGTTGGACATCATGATTTTTGACACAGATACTTGGTTCTTAAATTAGTTTTATTTCTCCTAGAACAAAATAGTGAAGGTATTGCAGAAACCCTGAAAGGGTATGAAGTAAAAATCCAGCAACTGGAAAAAGATTTGTTTTTCTATAAGAAAACCAGCAGAGAGCTGAAGAAGAAATTGAAGGGCCTCCTTGGAGAGTCATCTGAATAATCATTGTCATCCACTAAATGTAAGCATAGTATCTGATAATGTTTATGCAATTGTCCGTAGACCATTTGAAGAGTGGTGAACACACAGAACTATGTCAGAGAGTTGTAAACATCATATTTTTACTGAATTAACTGTTCTTCAGGAATATATTCTACCTCTATTCTCATTTCAAGTGAGAGACATTTGTTTATAGCGGTAGCTGTAGCAGTGGTGTGACAGTGGTTTAAATTCTTGTTCTATTTTTTCTGGGTTCTAACATATTTTCAGCATCTACAACTTTGAACTGTTATGGTTAAGACAAAGGAGTTTTGCTATCTGAAAGCATCTGAATGGTATTGTAACTAACAGCTTTGTTATATGCCATGCATTTGATTTCTTAAAAGTTTCTGGGAGATTTTCAATGAAAAATGCCACACTTTCAGTTATTAACTTATTTCAGCTACTTACTTACTCAAGCTGAAAGAGAGCATTTCCACACCTGAAGGGAAAAAAAAAGTGCTTTCTATTGTGACTCTGTGCTTTGACATAAAAAACCCCCAACCAACTGAACAAACAAAACACAACTAACTTCTAATTGTTCCATGTCCTTCTTGCCAGAATCCAGATGTACGACAGAGCTATTCACGTGGAGGAGAAAAGAAGGTTCAGTTTCATCACTGTTTCTGTTGTCTCATACCCCTCAATGCCACCGCAATACTTCACGTGCACAATACAACAGGCCTTCTTGGCCTGTTGGTGTTTCTTTAAGGCTTAGCAAGACTGGTTCTTACTCCCAATGGATGCTTCTGTTTGTTTCCACTCAGAGAGTGCCATGCCTTCCTACAGAGAGATGCGCTCACATACCTCTACTCCCAGAGTAAACTGAGGCTCAGCCCTTTCCCTCTAGGCAAGATAATGAGCCTACACATTCATTACTATAAAGTATACTACCACACTGTGAACAGGAATATTCTAGAGACTGGATTATAAATGAGTGGGAATGATTATTCTGTGTCTAATATTCAAAGAAGCATGTAGTTTAGGATATGTTTCCACGTGGGGAAACACCTATCCTTGGCAAATTGTAGCAGTGGGAAGAAGGGAGAAGACCCCTGTTAATTTCCAGCTTTTTCCGATGCATATATTTGCAAGTTATATGAGAAATACTCTGCATTGAGTTATTTTTTAATACATTATGAAATGTGTTGCTATACAATGTAAAAAACCACATCATAATTTGTTACTGAGCTTTAGAAATAATAAAATCCTTGTTTGTACATTGCAGTCAAATTTTTAAAATGTCTTTTGTGTGTTGTATTAGTATAGTTGCTGACTGTTTTTCCACATATGAATAATTTCATATTTTTCATGGTTCAGTTGTTTTAAGACTGCTTACTAGGATACATGGTTAAGTTAGAATGGTGAGCCTTGTATTAACAGCACCTTCTCAGATGAGAGTAATGGCAAGTACTGATGTTTTTGTAGGTGGTGAACTTTTTGAATAGAAAGGGCAAAATGTGAGGTGCTGATAACTTTTTACCATGTTCATGCTTCAAGTTACTGATACTGTAAAACCACCTATATCAGGCACTCAGAGAAGTTGTAACTTTTAATTATTTATCTGCTGATAAATTTCATTTTAGGTAAGAGTGTTGGTGTTAGGTTATCCATAAGTTACTACTTCTGAGGAATGAATTCAAGTGAAAACAGCTGTTAATGTTAACTACAAGTAGAAGTACTTTTTGAAGTATCAGAGATCTCCCCATCTGTCAGTCTGCTCAGTGTACCTTAAGCAATGAATAAAAATAGTAAAAAAATAATTTTAAATAATTCTATATTGCTTTACTGGATTTTGTTACAGTGCCAATGCCTCATGGAAATTTTGTGGGTTTTGCTTTAGATAATATCTAGACAATGGTAACATGGACTGAAAACAGGAAGAGAAGGTAATTTTCCTTAGCCACTGTGCTGAATAGCAGTACCGTGTAATTATTAACAAACAAATCTTTTCTTCCTTGTGGTGAGTCAGATTTCCAATTTCAGTTGTATGTAATAGGAGAAAATACAACAAAATACAGGTCTCTATTCTTGTTATACTGCAGCTTTAAAGGAACATCTCTTAAAACTGAGAAAATATTGATTTTTTAAAAACTATTTCAGTATTGGACTGAATGTACAGAAATATTCCCAACAATATGTAATTCTTAAATGCAAGAAAATTTGAATAGAATTTAAGAACACAAATAGGATAACAATATGTTTTGGATACCCCATTCATGGAAAAGTTCAAGGTCACGTTGAACAGGGCTTTCAGCACCCTGACCTAGTGAAAGATGTCCCTGCCCTTGGCAGTGGGATAGACTTAGATGTTGAAAGGTCCCTTCTGACCCAAACCATTCTGTGATTCTAAAATTTTATGGTCTGTGTCTTGTTTATACCTACATGGCTTTCAGCTGCAAAATGCAGATGCCAACATGTGCAACTACCATAGAAAAAGCTCTGCCTGTTAAGTGCCATGTGTCAATCTCCAGAGCTTGCCTAGTAATAAACAATTCCTCTTGTACTACAAAGACAAAGCTCAAACATTTATTTTGTCTCATGTTAACTGTCACTGAATGCAATATGGCTATAAAAATGCATAATTGTTTGTGCAGCACTGAATGCAGTACTAAATCCTGGGATCTTACTTACTTAGTGATAGTTGTTTAAGTGGAACATCACAGAACGTTGAACTGTGAGTAGGAGCTGGCTGATTAGGAGCAGATTAGAAAACCTCTGTCAGTTATCTGGGAAAGAAGCAGAGAACATGGAAGTCGGAGGGAAAGAACCAGAGAAGAGACTAAAGAGTAGACAAAGCAAAATACTTCTAAGTCTAAAGAAGACTTTTAACATAGTCTTTTTTTTTTTTTTTTTTTGACACACTGTAGCACTAAGCCATTTCCAAAGCAAAGTATATGTAAAGAGAGCTCTTCACTTGGGTGGGCACCAGGAGAGGACAGTGGGACAGAAGTCTTTATTAATAAAGGTACCATGAATCTGTAGTGCTGTTACAACTGATTACTGACTTCTGAAAACTAGTGCCATGAAGATGCTAACAGTGAAATGAGACTTCTCAAAGAAATGAGACAGTCTAGCTAACAGTCCACAATCATTCAGATTTCATAATAATGCTGAAAGTCTTACTGTAGCTTCACCAATTTGTTTGTCCTACCTTTGTTTGTTTGTTTGTTTTCTGGCTAAGTCTTTGAAAATAATTTTCAAATACCATATCTTCAGGATGGTACTGATGCCACTTTTCAGAACTGTGGACTCTGTGATCACACAGGAAAAAGTGTGCATAATTGTATCCTGACAGGTAGAACGCTACTGGGTGGAATGAGGTAATCTGTTTTGTTACCAGTCTGATTCAAACTAAGCCCCCTTTACTTGGAGCTGGTATATGTTTTCATTATCTGCTGCCCCTCAGGAATTACTTACCAAGGGTTGCAAGATCAAGAGTTTTATCTAACCAAATCAGTGGTGCCCATTAACTTGGAGATGTGACTTCTTTTCCAACATGTATTTGTAAGCAATTTTGAATTAGGAAATCCAGGATATTTATCTTTTCACAAAAACTAATCAGTCTGTTTCAAGGTACCATTAAATTGCTAGACTATTTCTACAGAGTAATTTGATTATTCTCTATTATAGAATAGAAGCCAAAATCCAAAAGACTGATTACCTGCTATTCTATAAATCTGTCTTCCTAAGTTTTAATTTGTTCACCTATCCCTATTTGACAGATTTGATGGTTTTTTCTTTCAGTACATGTAGTTAAAGCTTCATCCACCCCCTGCCCTATCATCCCCCACTGTAGAACTAACTTGTATTGTTTCTTTGCTATGGAGGTTGACAAACTTAAAAATTAGTTCGTATTATGCTTGCCGATTAGCAGAAGGAGTTCTATTTAAATGAAACCAAAATTGGATTCTACAAGTGCCTGCTGATGCCATCATAAAAAGAGTCCATCTGTTTTTAACTGTAAAGAAACACACACGTTTCTAACTTGGGCAATGCTGAATACAGTTCTCATTCAACACAACTCCTGTCCCTGTTCACCACTTGCTGTATTAGCCTGTCCAGTATAAAATTAGTCTACCCAATATAAATTACACAGTAATTCTTCAATCAAGATTGAATTTATTCTCAATCTTCAATCTTGATTTATTCTCTTCTACGTTGTTCTTATTCTTAAATTCTTTCTACGTCTCTTGGGAAAAAAAAAAAGTATTTTCTCATACCTAGTTCCTTTTGCATTTGGAATAACTGAATGTTCACAAAGACAAAGCTTTTTTTGTAGCTGTTGCGGTCTGTTTCAGGAAGGATACTCCTCGTATGCTTTCTTTGGAAAATTTAGCAATTGTTTTGATATTATTTTCTCAAAAAGAGTCACTTTGTAATGTGATTCTATGTGAACTGGCAATAGACAGCTTTGTTATTCTGATTTCCTGCACAAATGTTTAACACTATTTTGTATATGTTCTAGTTACTTTAAAATAAGCTGTAAATTGTATGTGTTGCAACACAATAAACCCTTTCTTTATTGAAAAGGTTAATTAAGGAAAAAAATTAAACCCTCATAACTAAGGCTGAGGTGAGAAAGCCAGAAAAAAGATGAAGAGAAAAAGGCTCTCATTTACTGAACACTGAAAGAGTTTGGACTGCATAGATTCTGTGCTACCCTAAAATAGGCTGTTAAAGTTCTGAAATGAGAGGAACATGCCCAGTGAAACAAAAAGTTCCACGTAACAGAGGTTAGGGAGACAAAGAGGCTTGTTGGAAAGACCAAAGCACAGTGTACATGTAGAGAGGAGCTGGAGAAAAGAATTCGGGGATGGATATGACTAAAGACAACTACAAAACTTTAAATATGATTTTTGTGACTCAAACTAACAAAAGTAACTTGGGTTAGGGCAAAAGTTGTGGAGTACAATTGGAAAATACCCGCTAATGGATCAGGATAATGAAAAGGATGATTCTTTTTCTTAGACTTTTGAGTAGGTGATTCTAGGTAAGAACTAGAAAAGCAATCACTGTGTCGCTGTTGGGGTGCTGCAACACATGAACATGGACACCGCACCGGGTTATTGGCATAGACCGTTTTATTTCAAGAAGAACACATACATATAGACTATTCTATGTTATCATTCGTGTTACAAATTTATTGGCTACTAAACTACAACAATGGGTCCATTTGCTATCATTTAACTACAATGTAATATATTGGTTACCTGTAACATAAGCATTCAGACGTTCACAAAAATAACAAGTGCAGACATGTTTGCTGTTTTCCCTTTCCATTGTTTTGGATTCCGTACTTCTGTTGATTCTACACTTCCATGGGTAAAGCTGGTTATTTTCTTCTCATGGGCTTTTCTCATGAATAGAAGCTAACCATGTCCAAGTTAAGATCTGTGAAGCCTTCAGACTAGCTGTTGGCCTCAACATCACTGTAAAACAACTCCAGCTGAAAGTGAGACAAGATGATTTCATTTATTAGAATTATTGAAGAGCTGACAAGGATGTGGCCTTCTGGTTCAGACCTAAGAATGGCATGTGCTTGAGATTTGCTTACTAAAGGCAGAGTATCCTCAGAGTGAGCCCCCTATTCACACCAGGAGATAATTGCTATCTACCCAGTTATGCTTTTGCACGAAGCTTTTTTAATTTAACCCCTTGTCTTGGGGTGACTTTATGATGTTGTATCCCATATCATTTGCCCTGTGCCCAGGCATGATTCTTATGCCTTTCTGTGCCTTTAAAACTGGGTGCAAGANGGTGCAAGAGAAAGGAAAAAAAAAAAGCCAGACAAACTTTCAAAGCAGTTTGTGCTCCAAGGTCACTCTACCTGCTCTGCGTGCTTCTGCTGATGGAGAGAGGAGAAAAGCACCTTCCCGCTTTTTCCCAGCTCTTGGCTCTTTTTCTCGGATGAGAGAAACAGAGAGTTAAACTCCTTTGTCTCCCTAGAACTTTGGCTTCTTCTTTTCTTCTGGAACTGTGCCAAATACCAAAACATCATTTGGGAGAACTTTTCACCGAGGCCCAGAGGTGGGCTAATGCCAACCCAGCTACAGAGAGGAGGAGGAAGACCACACCCACAGAAGAATATTGCAGCTTCTGAGGCTAACACTGATGGGTCAGTAAGACCCAAACNTATGTACGGATTTTCCCCGTTTGGGATTGGTTTGTTGTGCTCCACCCCTTTTACCACTTATATGCACACCCTCTAGAAATTTCTTTTTGGAAGCCCCCATTGGCTCCCTTCCCTTAATCCCACCTTCTCTGTGCCCCTATTGGTTCCCTTACCCCTACTCCGCCCCCTGGCCCTCCGCCCATTGGCCCTGTTTCTCTGCCCACCCTTTGGATCCCACATTTAAAACATGTACCCTTGCCCTCCATCTTGGTTCTCCATCCCTGGACCCTCCACAATAAAC